>CM047811.1:10779703-11160990 GCA_026214975.1 Gentiana macrophylla | reverse complement strand
GAAGTCTCCGTGAACCCGACTCAGAATATCTTATCTTATTTACCATTGGCCACGATGATCAATTAGTACACATATCGACTAGTAGCTAATTAGTCAAATGTGAACTCCGGGATCGATCACTTTCAGGGGCTAACAAATAAGCAAGTGCATCTCTCTACTTCCCGCAGAAAGGAATGGATTCCATATCCGTGAAGATCAGAACTACTCACTCATCCGGAGATAGTGCCAATGAGAAGTGGCTTGGAACACATATTAAAGTGAACCGTAACTAACACATCAAACACTACCCGGGACAAGCAAAGCATCCCGTGATCACCTCGGGATTAAGGTTGATCCATATATGATCATCTAATGATTTAATAAGATTCCTCGATTACGGAATTATATCGAGAAATCTGATTAAATCGGTCGATCTATATGAATGCCATCATATATAAATGCCCCACGTAGGTACCTCTACCGGCTTGATCCGGATAAGACTATCACACCCTAAGGTGTGCAGGCGCGCATTATCGGTGTTTTAATCGAGGAGACCCAAACTACGATTAAGTTCACCACGGACTTCTGATTTAAGTATATCACATTAACTCAATCGCCGGCGTGAATGCCATGCCTGCACAAGTTAGCGATTACATATCTTGATATATTTAGGGTTTGCGGTGATGTATTACTTACAAGCACAAAGTAAGTAATAAGGTGATATAATTCCGCCATCCATTAAAAACAATTACACAAATTGTCTTTTCGGGCATTACACCTAACAATCTCCCACTTGCACGAAATGACAAGCAACGATTGTTTTTAGAGCACACCTTTCTCATCTTATTCACGACACTCTCCCACTTGCTCTAAAAGCATATGAGACATATCCATCAATGCCGTACCCTCCAAGCACTCGACTTGGTACACCGATTAGCTAGGTTGTCGACTGAGGCGATCTTTAGGATTGAAACGTTGTCGGTCCTTCCAATCAAAGCGGTACTCTCTCAACATGCTTTTGACTTCTTGTGACTCGAGAAGATCCTTCTAAGCTATCTCTTCTTTATTTTCACAATGAAGTGATATCGGCTTATCATACACGGAATTACTCCAGGGACCTGCAAAGAAATTCTAAGCACTATGAGTAAACACTGAGCCCGAGATCAACTTAATGATCATCCTTAATCGACTACAAGTCGAATCGGTTAGAATCAACCATATTCAAGTTTGCACTGAATATACAAGCATATGATTCCTCGTTCTCTAACGATACTTGAGGACGTACTAAACCGCTACTTATTGCTTGAATCCAAGATTCAAGCGCAATTGACTCGTTTTAAGTCCGACTTGCCCTTATCCCGCAGAGACTCTATCCCATTTTCTCTTTATCCGAAGATTTGGAGAATCATTCCCGAGAGGTAGGGTAGGACTACTCTCGATGAATGCCGCAATCATTATATGCATAATATTCAATAAGATAGGTGGGATAGCCAATGACTCATTCTCGTGAATTTGACGAATCAAATTCTTAGAATATAGTCCAATTCTCTCTCATCCAGAGAATCTTGGCGTGTCGATTTCCGACTTGAGATAGCACCCATGTTGTTTCCAACCGTTTTAGTGTTATCATTTATGAACACTAATGCTAATACTTTACCAATATTGATATCCGAGTCTACGAAAAAACTTATCAATATTTTGGTCAAGTCCACATATTTTAAAACATGTGACTTTTAAATGACCGAGAGGTTCTCTTAAATCCACAAAGGATATAAGCCATGGCGAGCTTCCTACCAATGGTTCTTTCACGAATAAATTAAGATATCGTTAGTCTACGCAAAAAGGTATTAGGGAATCACCCCTATCTTACGCTTTGTAGCGAATCCGTTATTCATTCTCGCTAAAACACTACATTACGAATGAATTCGATTCCGTTGTTCGGCAAGAAAGTCTCGGGGAATCACCCCCTATTTTTACGCTTTTCTAACGAAATCTAGCAAGCCCGAGTGGTGAGAGAGTTCAAGGTCCAGTTAACTCTCTACTTGTCGGGAATCACCCCTATACCACTCAACTGCTTTATTTGAAAGTTTAAACTTTCCTATTCATTCGACTCTTTTCTATGTAGATCCAATTGCTCCCACTGGGCTGAGACACTCGGGTGGTTACACAATAGATCGAACAAAGCTGGAGTACAAAAACTCCATTTACGGGGTTAAAGGTGTCAAACCAACCTCTATGATCGAGAATCTAGCGGACCGTAAAGTCCACAAAACCACAATGGGTCAATGGTTAAACCATACTCGCTGCGTGGTGGATTGACATCCTCGATCTAGTAGTATTTATCGGTGTAATCACCAACAACCGATGTTGGACGTGGTGCGATTAAATCGAGATAGTAACTTCCTTTGGGTAACCGTACTCCAAGTCTAAGGTCACATTACTTATAGATTCTATCAGGAAGAATTGTGATAGTCCAGCTGTCACTTTTCGATCTCAAGAATCTTACAATCAACCTTCACTCGTCTCATTAAGATATTTCACGACAGTCACAATCGAGCGTATCGCTTAAAATCTCGATCCTACTTTCAAGCATTAAATGCTAAATGCCTACATTTATGGAAGTGGTGTGAACCAAATTCACTCATTATCCATAAATTCACGGGCATCTTCTAGGTAGACTTCTCGGTTTACATAATAATGTTAACCGTTATTTTGCAACCAATTATCTTAATCGAGTTTAACGATGTGTATTGTAGCACATTAATAACTATATCGAGGCAAGTCATGGTTTCTTCCCACGGTGAGAAACATTCCACTAGGGAAGCGGGCCGAGCATCGATCCCAAGACTATGCTATAGCCTATTTCACGAGCATGGAATACTCTATTCTCTGCTAAAATCAGAGACTCCTCCTCGTATTCTTTTGATAAACTAAATCACTTTTCGAGTAGTTATCGGACAAAATGTCACCACTCAAAAACTCCCACTAGCTTGTATCTCTCACTAGACCCGAAGGTCATGGTGAACAAGCTATGTTACCCTTCAAATCTATTACCCTTTTCGATTGAAAGGAAACTTAGTCATTGTTCCTTTGAGATAGTGTTCTAGAGCGAGATAGGAATCACCCTTAGCCGATCGTCAGGTCTTATCTCTAGGATATATGCACTAATTAATAGATATTGAAAGGTCGTTTATCTTAATACGAAACCATTCGCCTATCTTGATTTAAGATGTGTTACATATACCTTTTCGGCATTTCTTAGTGGTTACGACTTTATCAAACAAAAGTCCGAGTCTCGGATTCGTACTACAAATGTCATTTTCACTTTACATGAGGTAACAATATATCGTGTTGAAAGTGAATCCATTTGTTTCAGCGAATCTGTAAGCAGAGAAAATAAATTTTACCATGATATTAAAGGATAGAATCGAAATTCATTTCCTTATATCACTCCCATTATTGTATTGAAATTATCGCTTCGTTGTTACTCTATTAATCGTTAATGCCACGGCTTCCTTTGTTCTTCCAAAGAACTAAGCTACGAGTCAAGTTACTCGGTTTAAGAAAGTCGCTAAGGATTCATTGGTTAAGTGATCCAAATCACTTTCCTTATCCTATACTTTCTATAATTAATATTTCGGTTTAGCCTTAAAACTTTAGTTAAGATGATTAACACTTATAGACATTCTTTCCCATTCTTAACTTTCCTTAAAAGGAAGCAGTCTTGAACTAGTGATTCTTTAGAGTAGACATACTAGTGAAGCTGTAGGATGTCTAATGAAAGTGTTACCAGTGGGACTAATTTTCTAATAAATTAGAAAAACATAGGATAAAAGCTCCCACTAGTTTATCGGTTCCAAATACCGTGCCTAACTAGCAACACTTTAACTTATGATTCTCCAATTTTTCTATTAGAAAATTTTCGTGTAGACACTACACACAATTAAAATTCACTAGAAGAATTTTATCGTCCCAATCATCTTTCAAACTAACTATGGTTTTCTCTCGTTCAACACGAGTGACATCGATGACATACTTATTTACGTCACTTAAGTCTTGAAGGCTCAAGAGAAATATCTCTTCCGAAAAATTAATCGCATGTAAGATCAATAAGTACAACGTTACAGTTACTTGCCACTTTTAACGAAGTCATTACTAGTCAATTTTACGCTTGATCTAGCACCCTGTAGAGATATATAAATAGTTGTAAATAAAATTGATGGAAAAATAAATCCAAATCATACACTACTAATAGATTTTAGGAACATAAACTAAGTACTTATAGTCTATCCTACTGTTCCAAGGATTTAATCTAATGCCTCGGTGCGCTTAGGGTAGGTCAAAGAGGTTTCGATTAATATTGAAGATCAACTTGAGAATCGAACATCTCATTTGTGATCGTCAATCACCTTTCCTTTTTTCAACCAAGGTATTACCAAAATACCCTTTATGAGTGTGACCCTCTGTTTGAGATCTTTAGATAGACCCGAGTGTGCGCGCTAGGGTCGGTCGTTGACTCAATGAGTACCCAAAATCCTATCCTTTCGGAGACCAAGCCTTGAATTTTGATAGCGGTGAAGGCCTTCCCAGGGGCCGAAATCACGAGGCGTCACCATTCTCTCACGTCGCTTTGTGTCAATAGTAGAGGCCGTGGGGTGGTGTCACCTCTCCGCGCTCCCGCTCAATATTTTGAAAAAGTGGTGGGTTTCTTGATCACGTTTTGGACTTGATGTTACATTGGGAACAATAAATCATAGGCCCGAATGTTTATCGGTTATGTGGGCTAGCCCACCGACCTATTCGTTAGAACATATGTGGCCGTCGGTCGGGTCAAGGCTAGGAGAGCTCCGTTGAGCCGTAGTGGCTCTTCGGATGGCTCGAGATTGCTGGACCCGTGCAAACGCCACACGTGGAGGGTGAAGTCGATTGAGCCGTAGCTCACTTGTTGACCATCCAACCGTGGTTAAACCATTTTCGAACATGTTTGCCCGTGATTATCCAATCCTTAAACATCAAACATTCACATAGACACTACGGAACAAAAGCGTAATCTCGTCTTGGGTAATGTGGAATTCACCGAGAATCCAACACCTTAACCACGAGGTTTGAGATTTTACTCCTTTTGCTTTCGCAGTGGGATTCACCGAGAATCCATCACCCAACCTCGACGATTGAAAAACCCGTGTTCCTCGGTTTTTACCTAATTAGTTTCTAATTAATATCAAACAATTAATTAAAACTAATCATTGTGTTTTATACATGCCTAACTAATTCCTCAATTAATTTCTACATGTATGCATATGGAGTGGAATTCATGATATGATGCATGTCATGGCAATTTTCGGTTCTACTCATACAATCTACACATGTATACTAGTGCGGAAAATAAACAGCGAGATGGATGATTGGCACCCGTAACTAATCTATTCGAAAATAAATTAAAACTCTAATCTGCATCTGTTAAGAATCTTCGACGATTGGCATATCAAACGAACTTGGATCGGGACGAAACTTTCCAGATCTGATCTTCATTCCTCGGGCTTCAATATGAACGGTTGGATCGGAGCTTTGACTTGTCAATTTTCTCCAGTGAGCCGCCCAACTTGCTGCTGAATCTGACTTTTACAGCAGCGCATCAGAGACTTCCCGAGGCCGATCGGGGATAGAGATGATTCCCGATCGATCTGAAATTTTTATGCTACGTCAAAAACTCCATATTCATCGATCGGACCGGTTGGATTTGCGTTTCAACGGTCGAAACTCTCCCAGAAATTCGAGGAAGTCACAGGTAGGGTTTCTGTGAATCCTGCGTTTTTCTGTTACAGCTGCCTCTTCTCATCAACGAACGGACATCCAAACAGACTCTGATCGACGCCAAATTTTGTGGGATTGTTCATCAACTTCCAATCTTGATTCTGACCAGAGGGATCATCGTTTTAACGGCTCAAACAACGGAAAAAACGAAAAGACTAAACAGCTACTGTACAGATCTATTTTCTGGAAATTAAACTTGCAATAAAAATAAATTACATAATTTCCTATACTCATATGAACGAATTTTCATCGTTTATATGAGTTTACAATAGATCTAACGGGTAAAAAACGCCAACCCCAATCCATCTCTTCAACCATAACAATTTTAATCATAATCAATGCATAATTATAAGTAAAAATTACCTATATGCAATTCCACTCCTTTAAATCGTTTAACTATGATTATGACTAAATAAATCATGGAACCTGGCTCCGATACCACATGAAGGATGCAGGTTCTTAGATCTAAGCGAGTTAGATCTACGCGCAGCGGATGGATCACGATTTATATATCAAAACACATAATTAAAGGACTTAAACTACTACAAGGGGGTTATGATCATGTTACCAATATCGGGAAGAGAAGCCTTGATCTTCCGATGTGTTCTCCAAACGGTGGTTGGTGGACATCCTTCTTGATAAAAGCACCTCATTGATATGCAACACCAAGAAAACTCCAAGTTTTTCTTCAATCAGAAACCCAAGACAAGAAACAAATTTTTTCTCTCTTTTTAGTGTGTATGTCGAAATTTTTCCTTGCCATATGTCTTGGAAGAACTCTCTTTATATAGGAGAGTAAATCCTTGGCCTCCAAGTTTCTAATTAATTAAATAATTAATTAAAAAGAAATCACAATAAAGGATAATTCCATTTATAAAAGATTGTGATTAATCAATCAATCAATTACAAATCAAGTATCTTTTATTAATTAATCACTTACCAAGTAAATAATTAATCACACAAGAAAATCAATTCTTGCATTTGAAGAGGTAGAGGCGCCCACACACACTGGGGTTTAGGCACCTTGAGAAAATGTCTTTTCATGTATTATATTATTTAGCCCAACTAAATAATATTTTCGTGATATCAATTAATTAGCCCACCAATTAATTATCTCGAGGCCCTAATAACAAGATTATTAGTCCAATTACGTGAAGCCACATCGGGGACCATGGACCTATAACCTTGAGTAGCTCAATAATTAATTATTCATCGAAGCAGAATAAGTACATTAATTATTAATTCCGGGATTACGCCACCATAAACCCAAACCGAACTCTACCGATTATAGATGTATACTTATACTCAACTCACAGAGTGAATAAGCGTCCATTGATATAATCACTACATCTGGATTAACCTCCATGATTGTCCATTACGAGTGGGAAGTCTCCGTGAACCCGACTCGAATATCTTATCCTTATTTACCATCAACCCTCGATGATCAATTAGTACACATATCGACTAGTAGCTAATTAGTCAAATGTGAACTCCCGGGATCGATCACTTTCTTAGGGCTAACAAATAAAGGGTCATCTCTCTACTTCCCGCGAGGAAGGAATGTATTCCATGTCTGTGAAGATCGGAACTACTCACTCATCCTGGAGATAGTGCCAATGAGAAGTGGCTTGGAACACATATTAAAGTGAACCGTAACTAACATATCAAACATTACCCGGGACAAGCGAAGATCGTGTGATCACCTCAGGATTAAGGTTGATCCATATATGATCATCTAATGATTTAATAAGATTCCTCGACACGGAATTATATCGAGAAATCTGATTAAATCGGTCGAATTCTATATGAATGCCATCATATATAAATGCCCCAGCGTAGGTACCCTCACCGGCAGTCCGGATAAGACTATCACACCTAAGGTGTTCGGCGCGATTATCGGTGTTTTAATCAAGAGACCACTAAACTCGATTAAGTTCACCACGGACTACTGATTTAAGTATATCACCACTAACTCAATCCTCACGTGAATGCCATGCCTTTGGAGTTAAGCGGTTACATCTTGATATACTTAGGTTTGCAGCTGTGATGTATTACTTACAAGCACAAAGCAAGTAATAAGGTGATATAAATTACATCATCCATTAAAAACAATTACACAAATTGTCTTTCGGCACTACACCTAACAAATGTTCCATACACACGAGAAAGTCTCATAGAGCAAGACATCCCCCCACACATCTTTAGGATTTCATATGCTCACAGGCCAGTCTCTCCACTCCTCACTCCATTGTTTGTCATATAGATAGAGAGGAGGAGCCTACAACCTATAATCAAGCAGTTCAAAGTTCTAAATGGCAAGAGGCCATGTCTAAAGAAATTGAAGCACTTGAAGCTAATCACACATGGAATATTGTGTCCCTACCTCCCCACAAGAAAGCTATTGGGTGTAAGTGGGTCTACAAGATAAAATACAAACCAGATGGTTCTGTGGAGAGGTACAAAGCCCGGTTGGTGGCAAAGGGTTACACACAAATGTATGGGATAGACTACCAGGAAACATTTTCCTCAGTGGCTAAAATGGCCACTATCAGAACTCTTCTAGCTGCTGCATCTGCAAAAAGGTTGGCATCTCCATCAATTAGATGCTTTCCTTCATGGAGACTTACATGAAGAGGTTTACATGAAGTTGCCTCAGGGATTTCACACTGACATTCCAAATCCAACCTGCAGACTTTCTAAGTCACTGTATGGTCTTAAGCAAGCAAGCAGGCAATTGAATGCCAAGCTTACAGCAGCTTTAATAGATCAAGGGTTGATCAATCCAAGAGTGACTACATTTTATTCACCAAAGTGGAATTTGGACAAGACTTTATTGCTCTACTTGTATATGTGGATGATGTTATTTTGGCTAGTGCAAATTTGCATCAGATTCAATTTGTCAAGGATTTCCTGCACAGTGCTTTCAAGATTAAGGACATTGGACCACTCAGCAATTTTCTAGGGTTGGAGGTGAACATGACACCCACTGGTTTAGTGATCTCTCAAAGGAAATATGCTACTAATCTGTTACAGGAGTTTGATGTCCTTGGGGCCAAACCTGCAGTCACTCTTATGGATACCAAACATGCTTTGCAGCATGGAGATTCCCCATTGCTACCTGACACTTCAATCTATAGACAGATAGTGGGAAAATTGTTGTACTTAACATTCACTTAGGCCGGATATTGTTTTTTTTGTTCAACAATTGAGCCAATTCTAGATGCTCCAACTCGAGAATCATCCAGCAACGCTCACAGGGTGCTTAAATACATCAAAAGACATCATCGACCAAGGCTATTATATGCCAGTAAGAATGCCCTAGTTCACAACTTTCACTCACAGACTCAGTTAGGCGAGGTTGCCTGAGTCAGAAAGTCTGGATTAGCTATTAATACATTTTCAGGGTCAGCCCCTAGTATCTTGGAAGGCTAAGAAACAAGGGACAGTATCTAGGAGTTCTGCTGAGAGTGAGTACAGAGCCATGGCTGCAACTGTGAGTGAAGTTCAGTGGTTCAAATACTTGTTGGAAGACCTACAGCTTGCAATTCAAACTCCCATTGCCATGTATTGTGACAATCAAAGTGCCATGCATATTGCTTCCAATCCAGTGTTCCATGAACGAACTAAACACATTGAGGTGGATTGCCATGTTGTAAGAGAAAAAATGCAAAATTTGGTTTGGTGAAGTACTACTATTTCTTCATTCCAACAATTAGCTTGATTGTTTTACTAAAGCTTTGGACTGACCAAAGACTACATAGGGCACTCCATTCATTTCATGCCACAGATTATGCAGCTTCTCCCACCCCAGCTTGAGGGGGGCTGTTGCAGTTAGTTGATCAGTTAGATAGTCAGTGAATCAGTTAGGATATCAACAGTTAGTTAGCAGCGGTTTATTTGGTTGTTAGTAGGCAGTTACACAAGTTAGCTTAGTAGAAAGTGTATATAAACAGTTAGTACAGTGTAATACTTGACAACACAGGCAATTAATTAGTTCATCCTTTCTATTCCAATTTTTTCCTTTCTGATTTCAATAAGCCCAAGTGTCCTTAGCCTTGACACAATTAAACATGATATGCTCAACATATTCAGAATGATGTCCATAAAAGCTACATGAGGGAGATGTCTGAGAAGATCTGAGCCTATTAGAGATGAAGGATATTGTTAAGGCATTTCCAGAAGAAATGCTTAAGCTTGTTAGGTAAATGAAGAGCTCAAAGGAACTTCCAAAATTTATCATGACCATGGGAAGAGGAATTAGCATAGGCAGAATCTTCAGCTAAAATGTTGCTGTTGAGCTTATTAAAGAATAATACATATGCGGATTTAAGGGAGAAATTAAAACCCCATTAGAGGAAACCCTTCGGATTAGAGAATCATCATTATTACAACAACTCAGAGGGAGGGACAGAATATGATTAGCGTCCACAAGCCAATGTTACAGAGTTTCTTCCACGTCAGCGACAATGTTAAAGTGTTTGCAGCAAACCAAGCCATGTAAGTATCTTCAAACGCTTGGATCTTTGCATCTAAACCTTTTTTTAACTGCAAAATTTAATTTTATTAGAGACAACCGAAATGAATTGCAGAAGGCGAACCAACCTGTCCAATGAAATTATATAAAGCATCAAAACCTAACCCTAGCTTATTAAAATCTCTTAATGACAAAAAACAAAAAAAACGAATAGTATTCATCTAAACCTTCAATAATCATGATTCTTTACCACGATATTCATCTTTTCGCCTCCCTTGTTTTAAGATTCACATATACCATCTTTTGTTATCATTCATAAACCACTGTGGAAATGCACTATTGCAATCTATTATAACAGTGGATTTTGACATTGAATCTTCAAGGTAATAAGAAGGTACTGTTAAAACGGTTTATCCATAGATCTAGAGCATCATGATAATCACTAAAATATAAGCGGTAAAGCATGAGTATTACCTCCGTTTGTCGCCATGATGTTGTTACCGCTTTGACCAGATTCCGATATATCTCTCCTTACCTACAACCGTGATGTGTTGGTTTATTTTTGTATGCTTTATGATGGAATAACGCATTGTTTTTATAGGTGGAGAGAGGCCGAAATCCGAATTGATCTAGGGTTTAGCTTAATCTCGGCCGTCCATCAAAGCCGTGATTTAATCGGATTAATACTCCTTTTAATTAGCCAATAAATAAAATTAGCATATTTGCTAGGAAAAACTATTACGGGGAAATAAATTACTCATGCACAATTAAAGGCCGACATAATTTTCTTACATTCTCTCACTTGGTCGATAGGAATAATCATTAATGCTTTCCTTTTAAGGATCATAAGACACATGTTATATACTAAAATTTTCCTTTAGTCGGTTAGCGTAAGCGTCGTCATTAATCTGGTTGTTAATGGGAGTCATAACGGTTACACATCATTCTGCAACATGCTTCATTTTATGTACCACAAAATTGACAACCATCTTAACTAGACCATAAGCGGGGATTACATAATAGTCCCATTATGTCTTTGCAAGAGACAATTTCTATTATAATATATCCATTCGTAATATGTGTGCACAATGGAAAACAGAGAACAATAATGAATGTAAAAGAGTAACATTAAGAGCTAGCAAATGTCAAACATAAGTACAAAATAAATGACAGAACACGATAATTAGAAGCTATCCTCAAGACCCATGATTTTAGTGTGTCTCTGCAATCATAAGACATGTCCCTATGTGTTCAATGACAAATAAATTTCTTCTAACATCTTGCTTCAGTAATAGATTGTAATGTAAATTTCTTGTTTATCCCTGAAAATACAACAAAGAAAACACAAAATTGTAACAAATCAAATTTTATTAATTTATAAAATAAATGAAGCGGTTACAATCTCTTGATTTCTTTGATTCTCACTTTTGATAATTAATTATCTTTCGGATATAGCGGAAGAGCTTTGAATTTGGTGTTGGTTTTTGATCTTCCGGATATGGTGGAAGACCTTTGAATTTATGGTCTCCTGGATATGGCGGAAGAAATTGGGAATTGAAGACTTCGAATATCGTGGAAGACTTCAAAGTTGCTGAAGATTTGAAGGAAACTTTGTGTTACCTTCGATCTCTTTGTAACACAGATTTGTTGTCCTGCAAATTAAAATAAAAAAAACCAAGAAAATTGGAACAAATGATTTTATTAATTTTCAAATAAAGCGGGTATATTCTCTAGCAAAATCCTTATATTTACGGGATGCCTTTGATTCTCCTTTTGATTTGGTTCCGAGGGTCACGGAGACTTGTTCTCGGAATTTGTTGATATTCTTCCGATTTATGGGAAGAACGCCTTTGTTTGTTGAAGATCTCCGGATGTGGCGGTTGATCTTCGACGGTTTCTTGAAGAACGCCAGCTATTGCGGTTGATCTTCAAAGATTGCTTGTTGCTTGAAGAACTTGAAGGATTTTGGCTTCTTAGATCTTCAAAGATTGCTTCTTATCTCTTTTATTTTATTTAAGAAGATAATAATACTTTAAATTATCTTTTATATTTATTTTTCTAAAAGATAATGAACAACTAGAGATAATGTATTTTTTTTAATCATCTCTTTTGTTTATTTTATTAATCTTTTGCTTCAAATTGGCTCTTTGCTCGTCTGTTGGCTTTGATGGGCCGAATCCACACACTAATATAGATAATTAATAATTAAGTATTATCCCCAATAGTTTTATTTAGGAATAATATTTTTTTAATTAATTATCATTTGCTTTATAATTTTAAAGGATAAAAAGAAATATATTTTGATTATTATCTCGTATAATATAATTGGAGAAAATAATAAAATAATTTAATTTCTCGGATAAATGTGACATGTAACATTTTAATGTGTTACAACTTTTTTGTATCTACAAATGTCCTCGAAACTTGAGTCATTATTTCAATTTATCTCAGTGATGAGTCTCGCTAATATATTTATTTATGTATCCACTTTTTTTTTTTTTTTTTTTTTTTTTTTTTTTTTTTTTTTCGGAACTTGCATGCTCTCTGCAGACTAAAGGCACTTGTCCGCAACACATGTCTCTATGGAAGCCCACATGCCAATCCTGCTTGAACATACATATCTATTATAGACCCCTTCGAGTAGATATACATCGTTTTGAGAAGCGTTTAAGTGGATAGGCACACATTTTGTCTCTGAGAGTGCCGACTATTTGAATAATCTTCAGTCTTCGCTATCCATTCCTCTTTTTTTGTTTTTTTTTGTTTTTTTGTTTTTTGTTTTTTTTTTTAAATGACAAAGACAGAAATCAGAAGAACTCTCTTCCTTCCTTGCTGCAGCATAGCCAAGCTAATTTCGCCATTTCCTTTCGAATTAGATATCCGAATTCCGAACCGCGTCTACACAGACTTCGAACACCCACTGCATATGTGTTGTGTTCCTTTTTTTTACAATTATTTTCCGCAGTTTTTTTTTTTTTTTTTTTTTTGAACTTTATATACCTATGTACATATATGCATAAAGCCACCATATATGTGCATGGGGCTTCTCCTTATTTATTAGTTTTTTTCCTTCTACGTACAAACCCTTCTAGCATCCCTTTGCCAATTAAACACATTGGTCAGGTTTTTTTTTCTTTTTTCTCTTTTCTTTCTCTTTTTTTTGTTGTTGCATGCTGCTGTTGATCGTTGGCTTTGTGAACGGCTCGCATTATACCAACTCTTCGGATGCATCCGCAGGCGGACAAAAAGAAAGGACATGAGTCAAGTGTTTAATGACTTCACCCTACGTAGTGCCTTCAGAGTTCTAGCCATCCAGGAGGTCAAAGACACGAGTGGGGTACTTTGTGATACCACCCTGCGTAGCACATCTGGAGATTCAGCCGATCAAGGACGCGAGTGGGGTATTTTGTGGCACCACCCTGCGTAGCTCAACCATTCATCCAGACGATCAAGGACGCGAGTGGGATACTTTGTGACACCACCTGCGTGGGACGCGAGTGGGGTACTTTGTATCTTTTCACCACGTATCGCCAGGGTTGCGGCCAAATTTGCTAGAGCATCCGCCTACTTGCACTACAACAAATTAGGTTTTAGAGATCCGACCTTTAGGGACGACATTTGTAAATCTCAAAATAAAGATTATTAGGGACGACGTGTCGTCCCAAAGATCGATCAACGTCGATTAATTAAATATGAGAAATTTAAATCTTTCGGGACGATTCTTTATTTTTGGGACGACAATGTCGTCCCTAATAATCATTAAATTTCCCGCCTTCCACGTGGATTCCAGAGTGGCAAATTTTACCAGGAAACTCTTTGACGACAAAGTCGTCTGCTGTTTTATTTTTCCCACCCAAAATTTCATGAAATAATTTGAATTTTTATTTATTTAATAGGAATGACGTATATAAATCCCTAAAAAATAAAATTTTTAAAAATGATTTTGTTTTATTAAAAATTATATTTAATATTTAAAATTATTTAATGGGACGACATTGTCGTCCCTAAAAAGACATGTCGTTCCTTTAAAGCTTTCGACCTAAATTAAATCAGGTCTCTTCTTCTCTTCTTCTTCATTCGACTTGCAGGCCGCTCCTCCCCTCTCCTCCTCTCCTCCGATCCTCCTCTCCTCTTCTCTTCTTCCCAGCTCTTAAATTAAACACCCCTCAGCTCCACCAACACTTGCTTCAACCGCAGAGGCGCCTCTACTCCGCCACGGCCTCAACCACAGCCGCACCTCCACTCAGCCGCACCTCCACTCTTCGAATCCTTTGCCGTATGGTCCCTGTTGCCAAAAGCGACGTCTCTCAGTTGTGTTGGTTAATCGGCTCCTCTTTCTTCCCGTCTGCCACCATCATCTCCGTCTTCAAATGCATGCACACTCTCTCTTCCAATCACTACTCTCCGGACGTTGATTTTTCCAAAGAAGCAGGTGCCGATTTCACCAAATAATCCTCTACAATTTTGTTTATTGGCTATCATTTTGCTTTGAAACGATTGTAATCAGTTTAATATTCGTGTCTGTCTTCACTGGTTCACTGGATGTTAACGAAGCTCATAAACAATTACTTTTTTGTAATTTCACTTAATGGCTGTGCTGTGCATACTGCAATGCTGCTTTTTTTTTTTTGTTTTTTTTTAATTCCCATATAGCCGTGATGAATGGGTCGGTGTCGCATCAATCTCTAGGGTAATCCATGACTTCGGATGATTAATGTGTTGGTTTATGTGTACTAATCATTTTGCAATCCCTGTAGTATGTTTTTGTTTATGAAGTTTTGTGCTAAGATATCCTTTGTGTGTTAGAACTGGATTGTTTCTGAATGAATAGGTAGCCAATTGTTAGGGTTGATATGATTGTTATTGGGGAGAAGCCATATCACTCTATACATAATTATGCATTGTACTGTGCTCCTTGTGCTTGTATTTATTTCTCGTTTCTGACATCCGTAACTTTTCGGTTGTTTAAATATGTTCTACTACATGAATGTTAAAAGGATTCCCTATTTTCAGATGTCATTTTACTTTTACATTATGCGAAGAGGAAATTCGTTTATTGTAGATCTTCTACATCACTAAAGTTTTTGTTCTAGCAAACACGGAAGTTGGTAATGCAAATTGTTATGATTAATGTTCTATGTTGTGACAGTAATATGTGAATGCCAAAATGATAATGACACGCGCCAGTAGGTGGAAGTGAGAATTCCTTCATCTTTTGGCTCACATCATTCTATTTTGACTTGCCCTTTTTCTCACAGTGAGTTTTTGGCCCTTTTTTTTATATTTTTCTCTGCAAATATTCTTGCTCCACTACTCGTGTCTCTTGAATATCTTATTTGTAATGAAACACTGCTTGTTTAGTTTAAGATTTGGATATGTAAACCTATCAAAACTAGTCATTTTTTAATGAATGTTGTCTCTTGTATTTGGATATGTACATTTTTCATTCTATTCACATTTTATTGCAGATGAGTATCTTGACCAATTCATCGTTGATGATGTTGAATTGGAGGCCTTGGAAAGCCGTAGAAGAGAGAGGGCAACGCGCATCGCCAAGGGCTTTCCTTGAGAAAGAAAAAAAGAAACATGGGGTAAACAAACTCCCAATAGTATGGCATCCATGATTTCCTAAAATGCGGAATGATGTTGGAAAATACCACGGAAAACTATCATCCGCTTTAGGAAAGGCAATAAGATGCCATATTAGACCTTATTTTCCAACTTGGCGGGATGTTGATGAACAATCGAAGAATTTACTCTTCGAGGAGATGAGGGTGCGTATTTTTATAATTAACACTTTCAAGTTGTAAATATATATATATATATATATATATTGTACGAAGATAATTCCGTGTCTATTTCATTATCTTAGTGTAGAATATATACACTCCAAAATACAATTGTAACCATTAGCTATTGATTAGGCTAATGACTAGGACATAACTAATTAGCTAAAGACTAGCATTACAATATTTGACCAACAAATTAATTCTAACAAATTAATTACAACCGTTACACTTGTGTATTCTAACACTCCCCCGCAGTCGAAACGGGAGGATCACGAACGTTGAGACTGGTGCGAAAATCATCAAAAAGAATCAATGGTAGCCCCTTCGTGAAAATGTCGGCAATCTGATATCTCGAAGGGACATGATGAACTCGAACCTCACCCCGAGCAACCTTCTCTCGAACAAAGTGGATATCCATTTCAATGTGTTTGGTGCGTTGATGTTGAGCGGGGTTGCCGATATATAGATGGATCGCAGCGTTATCTGATAAACTATTGTCGCTTTGCTAACCGGGCAGCGGAGCTCAGGAGAAGATTGCGGACCCAACATGACTCAGATACCACGTTGGCCACACCACGATATTCAGCTTCGGCACTAGAGCGAGACAGAGTTGGTTGCCGTTTGGAAGACCAAGATATTAAATTGTCGCCGAGAAAAACACAATACCCTGAAGTAGAGCGGCGAGTATCGGGACAGCCACCCCAATCGGCATCAGTAAACGAGACAAGTGAATGGGCCGAGGAAGGTGATAAATGTAAGCCAAATTGGAGCGTGCCCTGGATATAGCGGAGAATACGTTTCAAGGCATTCATATGTGTAGTCTTGGGATCATGCATGTGAAGACAAACTTGTTGTACCGCATAAGAGATATCAGGGCGCGTAAACGTGAGATACTGGAGAGCCCCAGCAAGACTCCTGTAGAACGTAGGATCAGAATATGGTTCACCATCCGAAGTGCTGAGCTTGGGCTTGGTGTCGACGGGCGTACGAGATGGTTTGCAGTTTGTCATACCGGCTCGGGAGATAATTTCTTTGGCATATTTTTGTTGAGATAAAAATAAGCCACCATGATGATGAGAAACCCGGATACCCAAAAATAATTCAGAACACCCAAGTCCTTCATAGAAAATTCAGAGTCAAGTTGATGCATGTAATAGATCGCCGAGTTTGGTCGGAAGATGCGGTGAGGATGATGTCATCCACGTATAAGAGAAGATATGCCATATCATCACGATGAAAAACAAATAAAAAGCATCGCACTTCTTGTTTGTGAACCCCATTCCGCAAACAAAATCCGCAAACCGTTTGTACCACGCTCGAGGGGCTTGCTTAAGGCCATATAACGACTTGCGGAGGTGACAAACATAATCCGGATGATTAGGATCCCGAAAACCCATGGGGTGGTGCATGTAGACCGTCTCGTTGAGATCCCCATGTAAAAACGCATTTTAACGTCTAATTGATGAATGCACCATTGTCGGGATAAGGCCAAACTCAAAACAATCGAATGGTAGCGGTTTGACCACCGGACTAAAAGTCTCACCGCAATCCACGCCAACTGTTGAGTTTTACCATCACTACAAGACGAGCTTTATACCTTTCAAAAGAGCCATCAGATTTAAATTTATGAGCAAAAACCCACATTGACCGAATAATATTAACTCCCGGGGGCCCGGGTACCAAATCCCAAGTTCCATTTTTAATTAAGGCGTCAAACTCGTCAGTCATGGCCAATTTCCAATTCCGGTCACGGAGTGCCGCTAATGGAGTTTTAGGTAACGGGGCAGGTTGGCCTTGAGAGAGAAAGACATGATCGGAAGAGTATTTGGTGTTGGGCCGAAAGATCCCCACCAGCTCACAGGTGTGAGGGCCAACTGTTTGGGCCGGAGGTATGTGATGTGAACCAGGTGAGGGTGGTGGAGATGGAGATGGCGTGGGAGATGGTATGGGCTCGTTTGCTGAGTGGGCCGGAAAAGTGGGGGAGGCTGGGTCCGGTGAAAAAGGGGGCTGGTGGCATACTTTGTGGAGGTAAGTGGGGTACATTTGTTTGGATGGCCTGGATTTGGGATAAAATTGCTGGACTGGAGTCATTTAAATAATTATAAGTGTCAGGCTGCGGTGTATGAAGAGAGGAGAAAGGAAATTTCGTCTCATCAAAAATAACATGACGACAAATAATAATTTTATTACTTGACAACTCGTAGCATTTGTAACCTCGATGATTCGAAGGAAATCCCAAAAAGATACATGGGGCGGATCGGGCTTGGAGTTTGTTAATGGCATTCGAAGGAAATAACGGATAACACAAACACCGAAAGTACGAATTTGGGAGTAGGAGGGATCCCTATTATAGAGGATCCGATGAGGAGACGCGTTGTTCAATAACTTGCTTGGAAGGATATTGAGTAAGTAGGTAGCCATTTGTAATGCATGATGCCAAAAAGTGGGAGGGACGGAGGCATGAAGTAAAATAGTGCGCATAATATTATTAATGGAGCGTATTTTTCTCTCGGCTTTACCATTTTGTGAGGAGGTATGTGGACACGAAAACCGAACGACGTTCCATTGGACTCATAAAGCTTATGAAATGAGTTGTTATCAAATTCACGACCATTATCACATTGAAGATTTTTGATATTAACACCAAATTGAGTATGGATATGGGCACATAAGGTTGTGAAAATTGAAAAAACTTGAGATTTCTTGGCTATGGGAAAAGTCCATAAAAATTGGAATAGTAAATCGAGGAAAAGAACATAATATCGATGTCTAAAGTGCTCACAACGGGGAAGTCCACAAATCACTATGAATTATATCAAAAGGAAAATACGTCACCGAATGAGAATCATTAAATGGCAATTTTACAAGTTTACCAACAACACAAGATGAACAAACGCTAGTCTTTTTAGGCACAGTACATTCAATAAATTTATTTCGGAAAGAGAATGTAAAATGGAGTGGCGGGATGGCCCAAACGATCATGCCATAGATCGGAAGCTAAAGAGCACAGGAAGATCGCCGAGGCAAGCGAGCAAAGCGAGGACAAGATATAGGTCACTCATACATCACACCTCATTAGACGAGTCCCCGTCTGTATGTCATACAGAGAAAAACCAAACGGGTCAAAACTCACGCTCACATTATTATCTGTGGTAAATTTTACGAACCGAGACCAAATTCTTAATGAGTTTTGGGACATGAAGAAACAGTGAGAGACAAAGGTGGGTGTGGGGGGGTAGAGAGGCATTACCATGACCGTGAATCGGGATTGATTGACCACTTTGCCGACAATAATAGAATTATTGGCACCCCAATTAAAATAGAATTTAGATTACTGTAGTAGACGTCATATGGGACGTTGCCCCGTATCCATATACCACTTTGGGTCGGGTGGGTTGAGGCCCATAGCTTGAAATGTTGAATCCATTTGTGTTGGTGTCCATTTGGAATAATTAGGTTCCCAATTTGGTCCCCAATCATTTACCCTGCCCGTGAAAGCTTGTCCTTGCTTTGTTGAAAAGAAGCTGCTTTGCCGGACGAGGACCCAAAGCGCCGGGATCTTTGTGGTGGTCGGGCGTTGCCCGCCACTGTGTAGGTAATACGGGAGGGTGGATAACTCCATGGGGCTTGATACATCCACCAAGGAGGTGGTTGTTGCCACTGACCTCGAGCTCCTCGTTGACCGAGTATCTTGTCCCGATCCACCGCCGCGCTGCCCATTCCGACCGTTGTTGCCATGGCGAACTCCCTGTTTTCCATTGTTCTTCCCTTTTCTATTCTCGATTGTTCCTTCCCCGTCCACGGAAAAGTATCTGGCGATGACCATCACGATTTTGTGGATCGCTGCGGCGAGGATGAGAACGAGCGAAGCTCTTTGAGCCGCCGTGAGACTGTTGAAATCGATTCGACTTTGGCTCTTTCTCGCAATTGTGGTTTCCTCGGTCGCGAGCTCGATCGAGCCGTCGCAAAATTCGGTAAGGTCTTCTTATTCTCGCATAAGCGTGTTAAATTGGCATAAGGCTCAGTTAAGCCTTGAAGGAGTTTGAGAACCAATGTGTGGTCCGGCACCGGAGCTCCAACATTTAGCAATTGGTCGGCCAGAACCTTCAATCGGTTGCAATATGCATTGGTGGAGGTGAATTCAGACAAGGTGGTGTTGGTGAACTCTTTGTTCAGATACATCGCCCGTGAATTCTTGTTGTCGTGGAACAGGTTAGCCACGTTTTTCCATGCATTTTCGGCTGAATCATCATCCTTAAGAATGGATGTGAGAATGTCGAATTGATGATGGCATATATCCACCGTAATACCCGCTGCGTCGAGCCGTTTCCAAAGCGGTAAGTTTTCAGACCCTCTTTTCTCATAAGCGGCTTTGTCGAGAATCCTCGGTAGGAGGAATAATGTGCTCCAACACATCATGGACCCGGTCTTGAACCTTGAACAGCGCTGCCCACGATCGGTATTCGCTTGAGTCGAGATCCAAGGTGATAGGTATGAGTGCCTTGACATTGGTGATTGACAGGGCTGGATGAGATTTAGAAGTATCTACCATGGTGACGCCGGAGAAGATGACGGAATAGAGGTGGCGCCGCCAGAAAGAAGAAGGAAATATAGAGATATGCGGAAGAGAGTATTTTATGGCTCTGATACCATGTAAGAAGATAATTCCGTGTCTATTTCATTATCTTAGTGTAGAATATATACACTCCAAAATACAATTGTAACCATTAGCTATTGATTAGGCTAATGACTAGGACATAACTAATTAGCTAAAGACTAGCATTACAATATTTGACCAACAAATTAATTCTAACAAATTAATTACAACCGTTACACTTGTGTATTCTAACATATATATATATATATATATATATATATATATATATATATATATATATATATATATATATATATATATATATATATATTGTTTTGAGTGCACATTTTGATAATATTGAACTTTGAACATCGACGCCGTGCTTGACAACGCCGGCGTTTTGTACAAAAGATGGAAAGAAAGGTTAAGCACGCATGTAAAAGAATGGGATCGAGATCATGGGGACAAGGAAGTGCCTTGCCCACGACATCGAGATGTCCTATTGGATGAGGATTGGGACAAGTATTTAGATTATTTCTATTCACACGAGTTTGGTAAATCAATAATCGATAGGTCATATAAATTATCTATCTTGTGTATATGACTTTTGTTCTTCCTTTTAGCAGGAGAAATCGAAGTGAATACCCAAAATGCTCGTGGAAACAAGAAAGGCACACACAGGCGAAAGACTATCGACCAACGCCGTTATCAAGGCATACAAGATGTAAATAACGTAAACACACGAAAACAAAAAGACTTTGATAACTAATAACATTTATATCTTTATATTTTTATATTTTAATTTTAATAACTAATAATATGTATTCTTATTTGAAAGAATGATCTGGTTATCGGCGAGAATGTCATTGAGTGTGATCCCGTAGATCTATGGCGGAAGTGCGTCGACATGCGGATGGGACATGGGTTGATGCTCAAGCCGAAGATGACCATGTAAGTGATCGATATTTTTTTCTATATATATATACATACATACACAAGCTATACATATAAGTGATATTTTTTCTATATATATATATACATATAGCTTTTGACATACTTTTATTATTTGTGGTATAAATGTAGAGAATGTTGGAGTATTATCGCTCCATCATCGCTCCAGGACCCCGAAGAAAGCTGACTCAAGAAGAAGAAGATTTGATTTTTAGTAGTGCGTTGGGAGACAGGCGCGACTACTATATTGGACGCGGGCCTCGGATGGCCATTTCACGAGCATCAGGATCGTCCATACCATCCTCATCCAGCTGTGCCACTTCATCATACCGTGATGCTGAAGTAGATGGACTGAAGAAGGAGTTGGCAAAGTTGAAAAAAGCCAAAATGAAACAAAAGACTATGCTAGACTTCTTCTTCGCCCACTACAACAAAACAAATAATACAACGTTTGGCATAGATGATGACGATGATGATGATGATGATGGTGATGAGGATCAGGGCGATGGTACACACGATGGATCACAAACATAACTTATAACTTTGTTTTAAATATTTTGTTGGTTAACCGTACGTTACGATGGAATTTACGATTTTCATATTATTATTATGTTTATTCATCCCCTAGCTAGTAGTTTTGGTTCATTTGGATGATTTTTGGTTCATTTGGATGATTTTTGATTCATGTTAATGTTGCGTTTGATTTTTCGGCATGCGAGGGCATGCAAAAACAAATCTTGCCTAAAAAAAAGCGAGGGGCGACAATAATTTCCCGAGAAAATTATAGGCGATCATTAGGGGCGACATTTGTCGTCCCTAATTTAATTATTTTTAATAGTTCATTTTGAAATTAAATTAAATTTATTGTAAAGTTTTTAGGGACGACAATGTCGTCCCTAATAAAATTAAATTATTTAATTTGTTTTGTGAAATAATATAAATTAATTTGAATTTTACATTAGGGACGCCATGTCGTCCCAAAAAATGCACGCCACGTCGGCGTTGAATAAAAATTTGCCACGTCGATGGATCTTTAGAGGCGACATGTCGTCCCAAAAAAATCCTCCTATTTTTTGAGGCGAACTTTTAGAGAGCGACACATTAGGGACGACATGTCGTCCTAAGCGTTAAAACGGGATGACTTTTGATTATTAGGGACGACATTTTGTCGTCCCAAAAAGTGTAATTGTAGTAGTGTTGTTTTCCATTCTTGGCACATGCTCAATGATGACGTCGCCTTGAGATAATTGATGATCTTCTTTGCGTAATTGTAGTGCGGGAGGAACTCAGGCTTTTTACATCATAGGTACCTTCGATTTGGTTGATGATCAACTTGGAGTCCCCATAGACGTTTAATCGCATCGTTTCACGGCCATTGCCATTTCAAGTCCTAAGATCAAGGCTCGGTATTGGGCGACATTGTTGGATCAACATTACGTTAACTTGAAAGAGTATGGCAACACTTCACATTCGGAAACAAAAATAACTCCGGCCTGGCACCACGTCTTTGTCTTTGCTCCATGAAATACATTTTCCAAGGCGGGAGCACTTCAATCACCATGACATCTTCATCTGGCAGGTCATCTGACAACTCCCACTCTGCAGGTATAGGATGGTCTGCCAGGAAGTCGGCAAGCACTTGTCCCTTTACAGCCTTTTGAGGAACATAAATGATTTCAAATTGTTGCAGTTGAAGGTACCATCTTGCCAATCGATCTGATAACACCGTTTTGGACATGACGTACTTCAGTGGGTTTGCTTTTGATACCAGATGGACGGTGTGAGCTTGAATAATGCTTCAACTTCTGGATGGCAAATATAAGGGACATGCAGAGCTTCTCAATTGGAGAGTACTTTAGCTCGTGCGGGGTCATCGTTTTGCTCAAGTAATACAAGGCGCTTTCTTTTCCGTTGTCGTTTTCCTGAGGAAGCAGTGCGCCTACTGATCGTTCTTGCGCAGTGATGTAACGGATCAAAGGTTTACCTTTAACGGGGGCCGTCAAGACCGAAGCATTCATCAGATATGTTTTAATGCCTTCGAAGGCTTTCCTGCATGAATCATCCCATTCAAACGGAACTCCCTTTTTCATCAGGTGGCTGAAAGGTTGGCATCTTCCAGCAAGATTTGATGTGAACCTTCATATGTATGCTAGTCTCCCTTGCAGGCTTCTAAGTTCATGGAGATTACGAGGCTCGGGCATCTTCATGATGGCTTCCACCTTGGATTGGTCAATTTCTATTCCTCGATGTCGAACAATGAAGCCAAGAAATTTGCCTGAACTGACTCCAAATGCACACTTTAGAGGGTTCATTTTTAGTTGGAACCTTCTAAGTCTATCGAAGACCAGTCTCAGGTCACTTAGATGGTCGGATTTCTTCTTCGACTTGACAACCAAGTCATCCACATAGCATTCAACGTGTTGGTGTAGTATATCGTCAAAGATCTTCTACATCGCACGTTGATACGTTGCCCCCGCATTTTTCAGACCAAAAGGCATAACCTTATAACAGTAAATCCCCTTGGGTGTCCGAAATGCAGTATGTTCTTCATCTTCGGGAGCCATACGGATTTGGTTATACCCTGATGAGCCATCCATGAAAGATAGCGCTTCATGGCCTGTTGTTGTATCCACCATGAGTTCAGGGATAGGCAAAGGGAAGTCGTCCTTTGGGCATGCGTTGTTTATGTCTCGAAAATCCACACACACGCGAATTTGACCATTCTTCTTCCTCACGAGGACGATGCTTGAGATCCATGTTGGATATTTGACCTTGAGGATGAAGCCTAGATCAATGAGCTTGTTGACTTCTGACTCTATAAGTGGCACGAGGTCTGGTCTGAATCTTCTTTGTGCTTGCTTGACGGGGCGTGATCTATTCTTTACAGACAACTGATGGATGGCTACCTTCGGATCAAGGCCAGGCATCTCTTTGTATGTCCAAGCGAACACATCATTGTACTCATAAAGGATTTCAAGGTACATGTTTTCTTCTTCACTGGTTAGAAGGGCGCTGATATAGGTGGGCCGTGGCTCATCTTCGGTTCCAAGGTTGATTTCTTTTTGCTCATCAACTGTTGACTTGACCCCTTCTTCTAGTTCTGGGGGTGCTTCTTCGACATCTTCTTAAACATCATCATTACTTAGAGTAATATGATGGATGGAGGCATAATGGAGCTTTTCTTGGGTCAAATCTCTCGCCTCTTCGAATGCTTCACTTTTTGGTGAGAAGCCTTCTTGTTCCGCAATGCTGATATAAAAAGAGGAGCCTACACTCTCTTCAGGCTCATTTTCTTCACGTGCCAAAGGCACATCCTTTATTTGTTCTTGGCATGATTACCAGTGTACACCACCGTGCGCATTTTAGCCTTCATTATATTCCCACAATGGATGAGAAGACATGTGCGACGCTTCATTCTGGACGGGATAACACTCTAAATTTCTTTAGAGTCTATGTTTTTCATCCCCTTTCCGGAAGCATGCCCACGTGTTGGTTGGCTTCGGCTCTTGACACCCCTCTGTTTTGGTAGATTCTTAGTTGTCACAGAAAGCCTTTCAAAGACAGAGACACGTTCTTTCTTAGGTTGTAACCTCTCAAACACGGATGGCCTTGGAAGTAGATGCTCTGGAACATTTGTTGAAGATGATTCATCTTTGATTCCAATATAGTTGTTGGTTGCCTTTCTTATCGAAATGCGTACAGGCGGTGTAGGATTATACCCTAGGCCCGTTCAGGACCCGATGACTGGAACTTTTGCTTTCACAGCTTTGTGTGCCTTTTCATGTTCTTCGCCCTTTGCCCCCAACTTTTATGGTGGGGCTCCGAGATCCGTTTGATGCCTTCGCAAGAAGTTTGTAAGCGATAGGATCAAAACCTTCTTTTCTCGTGGCCGGTAATGGACCGTGCTCTATAATTAGACCTTCCTTCGGGCGAGTAAACCCCTGTATAGGAGCATTCGTATTTACGATGTCGATCTTGGGAAGTGGTAGTGTTAATCCACTCAAAGCCTTGGACTTTCGAAGTGGGTGACCATCTTCATTCTTCTTCATATTGTGTTGAGGCACTGAGGGTTTTACCCCTCCATGCTTGCCTGTATTTTTCTCGTTTGCAGCTTCTTTCTCCACTATGTCGGCCTACTTTTCACTTCTTTCCTGGGGCCTAGAGGCGTTAGCTATTTTCAACGGAACCGGCTTCAAGTAGAACTTGGCATCTGCAAAGTGGGTTTCGGCCTCGGTGAAAGGCTTGTCATCAGCAACGACTTTTATCAGTACACCATTGCGCCAGTATTTGAAGCATTGATGAAAGGTTGAAGGGACGATCCTATTCTTATGTAACCATGGCCTTCCTATCAATATGTTGTAAGATGTCCTGGCGTCGATCACATGGAACATCACGGTTGAAGCTAATTCGTCAATTAGGTTGTCAAGTCTTTTCACTTCGATGTCTCTTTGCCCTTCTTGGTTGAATCCTTGAATCATCAGGCGGCTGTCGGAGAGTTTGTCCATTGAGATTCCCAATTCTTTCATCACTCGGAGTGGAAAAATGTTGACAGCCGATCCTCCGTCTAATAATACTCGGTTGACTTTTTTCTTGCGAGTGTAGGCCGTGACAAATAATGGGCGATTATGGGGTGCTGCCCCTAACAACATGTCATCGTCTGTGAAGGTGATCTCAATCGTGCAAGTGATCTTTGCTTTGAGTGAAGACTCTTTTTCAGTTGGCGAGTCTTCCTCTTTTTCTTTGTCATATTCTTCCACGTGGGTAGCATGTCAGGAGGCAACTTCTTCATCTGACTCCTTTTTAATTGGCTCAGCTTCAAAAATCTTCTTGGACATATATTGATAAGGTGGACTGAGTGCGATGACTTTTATACTCGGCGTTTTTGGAGGAACTCATCCGCTGGATTTTCTCCTTTCTTGGTTTCTTCTTAGTTGTCATAGCCCCTCGACTTCTCTTTGGTTTATGCGCCTTAGAGCGAGTTGGTTCTCGGCCTTATTGATTTCGAGGTGAGGCGTCGCTCTCTTCTTCTTGTGAGTTACTAGAATCCGTCCATCCTCGTCTTGTTTTGGTTTGGTGGCTTTCGTTGCTTTGTCCACCACTTTTGTTTTTCTGTAGGATGCTTCAGCATTTTTCTCACAAATTTGTGGAATTGTTGGAAGCTTAATCTCGATAGGATCAATTGATCCAAATTGAATGGTCACATATTGACCATTAACCGGCTCTGTCACACTGACTTGATTCGTGCTTGCTTGTTCTTCTTCAAGCACTATCTTTTCTTCTTCGACCAGTCACATAACTTTGTCCTTGAAGACAAAGCACTTTTCAATGGGATGCCCAGTCAGGCGATGGTATTTGCAGTAGTTGCCTTCGTGGACTTTAGCAGCGTCTTCAGGGCGCTTTGTTTCTGGAAGCTCGATGAGTTTTAGTTTGAACAACTCATCAAAAATTGCAGGCACATCAGAATCAAAGTAGGGATACTTCTTCTTCTGCCTTTCATTCAAGGTTAGCCTGGTCCTTTCATTTTGTCTCGGCTCAACCTTCCTCCATTCAGGTTGTTTTGACGCATGGTTATTGCTTTGACAGGCGCCACCGTTGTAGCGTTAGACTCTTTCTTTTCTACCTTGGGAGTGGCTTTAACGGATTTCTTGAATTCATGTTTTTCTTTTCCGTTCTTAGGGTCTTGGACATGGGCCTGACCTTCATTGACGGCAATGCTCAGCTCCATATCGTGGGCATGAGTGGCCAACTCCTCAAAAGATCTTGGCAGAATTCCTTTGAGGATGTACTGCAGTCCCCAATGCATGCCTTGGATGCACATCTCAATTGAAGAGGCTTCAGAGAGTTGGTCTTTGCAGTTGAGGCTTAGACTTCTCCATCTGTTGATGTAATCAACAACTTTCTCCTCCTTCCATTGGTGAGAGTTAGTCAATTCCACCATGCTAACCGTCATACGAGTGCTGTAGAAGCGGTTGAGAAAAGCTTGTTGAAGTTCCTCCCAACTGTTGAGAGAGGTAGGGGCAAGGTCGGTGTACCAGTCGAAGGCATTTCCATTGTGAGAGCACACAAATTGTTTTAACAGGTGATCTCCATAGGTCCTGGCATTGTTGCATGTCTCGACAAAGTGGGCCACGTGTTGCTTGGGGTTGCCTTTCCCTCAAACTTCTGAAACTTTGGGGGTTGATAGCTTGCAGGCATCTTCAAGTTGTCAATCCTTTGTGTATAAGGCTTGACATAGGTTTGAGACAATTTAGCGGTCCCTCCAACTTTGTCATTGATGGTACCCATGAATTCCTGCAGCTGGCTGACTGGAATGGTGCCATCAGAGGAGATCTTCAAGTCGCCTATAAATGTAAGAGGCCTGGCACTTTGATTGTGTGAAGTGCCTTCATGAAGAATGTTCAAGTTTTTTGCCTGAGTAGAGGACTTAGCATTCTCCTGATCCTTCGAAGATTCATCATTTTCCTCGTGATCATCAAACAACGTTTCTTTTCTTTTGTTGGATTCTATAGGGGAATCAAGTCTGCATGCCAGTTTCGTGATTTGCAAGTCTTGAGTTTGAATTTGATTTGTGAGGGATTCGACAGACTTAGTCAAGTTGGCAATCTGCTCCTCGAGGGTGGTGGAAGCCGTCATCATGACGTCCGCAGTCATCAGCGATGTTGGCCTTTCAGAAGTTGTTTGTGGGAAGGTTGATCTTTGCCCATGTGCCTTCGACATGCTCTGAGTAACCGGGCCAGAATGTTGTTCTTGAGATGAAGAATCAACGGCGGCTTTGGCGATTTTGGCTTTTGAAGGTGCAGCCTTGGAAGTAGCATCCTTTTTGGCAGCGACGTCCTTTGGAACAGCAGTCTTAGAAGCCATTCGTTCTTGATTTTGCAAGGAGATGAAAGGAGAGATTTGTCCCATCTGGCGTGCGTAAATTTGTAACACAAATTTTGTTGTCTGCAAATTAAAATAAAAGAAAGACAAGAAAATTGGAACAAATGATTTTATTAATTTTCAAATAAAGCGGGTACAATCTACAGCAAAATCCCTATATTTATGGGATGCCTTTGATTCTCCTTTTGATTTGGTTCCGAGGTCACGGAGACTTGTTCTCGGAATTTGTTGATATTTTTTCGATTTGTGGGAAGAAACGCTTTGTTTGTTGAAGATCTCAGGATGTGGCGGTTGATCTTCGACGGTTTCTTGAAGAACACCGTCTGTTGCGGTTGATCTTCAAAGGTTGCTTGTTGCTTGAAGAACTTGAAGGATTTTGGCTTCTTAGATCTCCAAAGTTGTTTGAAGGTTGCTTGAAGAACTTGAAGGCTTGTGGCTTCTTAGATCTTCGTTGCTTGATGCTTGAAGATCTTGAAGGCTTGTGGCTTCTTAGATCTTTGCTTCTTTCTTCTTGGTGTTGGAGTAGAGGGCTTGATGCTTTTTCTCTGACTTATTTCACCTTTCGTTGTTGTAGATCTCTTCCACCTTACGGTTATTGCTTCCTTAGATTTTCTTGATCTTGCTTGATGATTTGCAAATGACTAAGGCCTCCTATTTTTATGTGTGGAGTAGCAAAATGATAGTTAAAATGATGATTATCTCTTATTTATTTAATTTAATAGGATAATCATTTTAAGCTTTTATCTTTTTAATTTCTTATTTATCTTATACTTTTTATTGAGAAGATAATAAGAAATTCAATTTAATATTATCTCTTTTTATTTAAGGAGATAATAATACTTTAATTATCTTTTATATTTGTTTTTCTAAAAGATAATAAACAACTAGAGATAATGTATTTTTTTTAATCATCTCTTTTGTTTATTTTATTAACTAGCATTTTACCCGTGCGATGCACGGGGATGTAAGATAATAATAAATGTCTAAGAATATATGAACGTGTAAAGAATAAAAAAAATATAATACTGTAGATTTCATTCTGATTCACAACATTTATGTCAAATTGATACAAATTCACCCTTCCGACACCCCTCAACCTTATGCTCTCTAACTTAGCCTACAAAATGCAGACTTATGCAACTATACAATACTCCTCCGTTTTTATATATATGTCGCAGAGAGCAGAATCACACATATTAAGAAAGTAATTAATATGTGTATTGAAAATGTATTTTTTTATTGGAGATGTAAATGTTTTGTTGGTAAATGAGTGTTTAGTATTGGAATTGTGTTTTTTTATTAGAGATGTAAATATTTTGTTGGTAAAGTAAGAAAAAATAATAAATCTTTGCGTTGGAAATGTATAATAATGAGATCATAAAAAAATATAAAAATAAATACGATGTAAAAAAAACGAAGGGATTACAATTTTATTTTTATTGCAGTAAATCCTAATAACCCGAAATCTCTAATGACTTCTTCAATCAGGCGCCCACTATTCCACTTCATACTCATCCAAAGCTTTGGTACATCGGTATTTGCTGTAATCTTGTGTTCGGACCGCCCACAATTGTTATATATATTATAGTAGAAACCTTGTGATCACATCATAAATATCTTTTGGACCATGGGGACCATGAAGAACATGAACATGATGACCCTTACAAACCACATATATTCCTTTCCCAATTAAGCAAGCTTCTTCAAACCAACTTGCGAAGAATAATGAATATAGAATGCATTCAATACACCAAAAGTCCAAAAAAAAAAAAAAGTGTGTATAAACACTCAAGCCAACGTACTTGAGATTTCAATAGAAGACTAACTTGCAACATCTTAACATCGGAATCATTTTTCTTGAAATACATATCCTCAGCAACGGAAGCGATATGTGGAGATCGTGATTTCTTGATAGCAATATTCCATCTAAAAGAAAATAAGCTATAAGATATTGAAGCCAAAGATCTAGATAGCAACAGTTGATTCATCTCCTTATAAACAAAACAAAAAAATTAGGGAAGGAGGACAAACTACCAAAAGAAAAAGGGAAAAGTGAGGTAGAGCTCTACGTAAAGAATTATTGAATATAAAATCCATATTCATGTATTAGTAAAAGTTGTCAAACTTGTCATCCATGCATAAGATATAACACCTATATAGGAACAATGTGAAACAAAAATGTTAAATTCATAATAGATGATTCTTGAATAAGAGGAGTATATTCTTGAAAAGAAAGGAGTATATAATGTCCTCCAAGATGGAATTCATCCAACGGTTCTGTGAAAAGAAGATAGCTTATAACAACTCAAATTTTGATAACTATCAAGAGAAGTGGATAGCAAAAGAAAATGAGTGAAAGAACACGAAAAGAAATATCCAGTATTGAGTGGTACTGCATTTAAGCTTTGATGATATATCATAACATGTCCATCACAAAAAGTGAAAATCCTACTAAAATCACTACCTCTCATTCTCAAATTAAACAATTAAAATGATTAAAAAATTTATACATATCTAAATTACCGGGTAGAATTTACGACTTAGGCAATATCTCTGGCCATTTTAACAATCTCCGACCGAAATCTGCACATAAAAACACAAAAAGAAGATTAAAAAATATAAATATCATTATCTGTCCAACACAAAAAAGTGAAATTTTATATAAATTAAGATGCTCTGGATGAAAAAAATCGGGTTGCTGAATCCCTAATTGTTGTGGAATGGACGTGAAGGATGCATATATATATATATGAAGATGCCGTAAAGGATGAAGGACTGTTGGAAAATAATTTGTCAAACAATAAAAACAACACAAAATAGGAAGGAAAGGTGTCTGCAGCAACAACAACAAAATAACAAACAACTTCAATAATGAAGTGTCAAAAATAAAGACAGAGTTAAGTTTAGAATAAGCCTATGTGCAAGGATGTTGTTGTTCAATCTTTAGAGAGAAAGCATTGCATTGTGTTGGTAAATTATTGATAGTGTGTTACTTCTCTCAAGTTTCGATAACCCGTTGATATTTTAGTGTGTATCGAAAAACGCCAGTGAACCACCATTGTTTACTCAATCCTCAATGTATTTAACGGAGGAAAATAAAATATATTATTTTAATCCCTTTTTGATACTTCTCTGTGAATCCAAAATCCAATGGGAAATGGCTAAAGGGGAAACTTGAAAAAATATGCTTAAAAAGATAAATATTTGTGTGGTATCGCCGAAAAATAACATTTTGAAAAATACGCGCAGTAAAAATTGCATGCGACACGTAGCGATTCGGTGGCGAATACGTAACGAAATCGCCGCGATATTTTCCAAATGTTATTATTTTGAGGCATATCGCACAAATGTTTATCTTTTTAAGCATATTTTTTCACGTTTACCTGGCTAAAGTGTAGCTGTTTTCTCGATTTGTGCAGACTACTCTTTCCTTTTGGCTGCCAATGTATTTTATAGGGAGAGGACATACTAAAGGTCACGGTAGGTAGAAGATTTTGTGGGATATTATGAACCACCATTATCCCATTATACCTAATTTATTGGATAAATTATCTGATATATATTTGAGAAAGGTCAAACATTAAATTAATACAAAGAGATATTATTATTTAATTAATTTTAATAATTATCATAATTTAAAGTTTAAAATCAAGAAATATTTCCAACAGGAAATGGAAGTACCGGATAAATAATTATTGAATATATTTCGTTCCCTTCCGTTCCTAAATTGTCATGTTTTCTATCAAGAAAAAAAATGCAATGCATCATTCTCCAACTCAAAATCCGAAATATCTGCATCCTTAGAGTCGCCGTGAATATATTTTATTTTTTTTTTAAGAAGAAAAGTCACCTGTCATTTTAATGTAGAGAAAAATGGCGAACTGCATAAGAATAGAGAGTCAGGAAGAACGAAAAGATTTGATTGACATGCTAGACATATACCTTTGAATTTCAGAATTTTATTTGATTTTGTAAAGCGTATCTTTTTATTGATTTATCCCTGGAATTTCGGAATTTTATTTTATTTTTTTACTCAATTTCGGAATTTTATTTGATTTTGGTAAGATTGTTACTGAGAATTTTGTAACACGTTTTTTGTTTGTTTTAGTGTAGTTTTTTTTTTCTTTCAACTTCGGGTGTAAATAGGGTTAAAAGCGGGTTTGGATCGACTTTTACGGGTAATCGGGTTAAATCATGCTTTTAAATATATATAGATATAGATATAGATCTTTTGCTTCAAATTGGCTCTTTGCTCGTCTGTTGGGTTTGATGGGCCGAATCCACACACTAATCCAGATAATTAATAATTAAGTATTATCCCCAATAGTTTTATTTAGGAAGAATATTTTTTTAATTAATTATCCTTTGCTTTATAATTTTAAGGGATAAAAAGAAATATATTTTGATTATTATCTCGTATAATATAATTGGAGAAAATAATCAAATAATTTAATTTCTCGAATAAATGTGACATGTAACATTTTAATGTGTTACATTTTTTTTGTGTCTACACTCTTTGTTGAAGAACTCCGCTTTCGTGAGGATCTTCGAATGTTGAAGACACTTTTCGGTCTTCTTGCTTTCTGGAACAACTTTGATGATCTCTTGGAAGATTTTCGAGCATTTCTTGGCTTTGTTGAAGAATTTGAAGGATTTCTTGGAAGATCTTCGACGCTTCGGTGTTGTTGTTGAATGCTTGAAACTTCTTGCTCTGAGATTTCAGCCAACTCTTCAGTGTTTATTCTTCTGTGTGTCTTCAAATTACCAAGGCCTCTCTTATTTATAGTGCTGGATGAGTGCTTTTGAATTAATTTGTATTAAATGCGTTCAAACTCTTTATTGATTCTCCTCCAAATTTAGAAGATTGACATTGATTAAATCAATCAAATCTCCTAAATAATTCATTTCACGAGATTTGATTTAAATAATTTTATATTATTTTCTAATATTTAATTGTAGGAAATAATATAAAATATTTAAATTTAATGGCGTAGTAGTATGTGAAAAATATAATATGTCACATATATTATTTGAATGTCTATGTACCCATGTCTCATAAATTAATTAAATCTCTAACTTTCTAAGAGTTTTTAATTATTTATATCATTTCCTATCATTTTGTATATGAGATAATATAAAATAAATTTAATTATTGGGACAAATGTAGTACGTGACATATATATCAATATCATGTCGCATAATTTCTTTTTATATCCACAAATGCTTCTTCGAGACTTGTGTTGTCCCGGTAAATTTTTACCGTAGCAATGAGTCTCGAAAAATGTCCTTCGATAAAGATTCTCCATGTTGGACACTTTTTTTTTTTGCTCATAATAAGATAAATTCTGCCTGCATGGGCCAAGCCCAATATTTTGGTTAGATGCCCAATAATCAGCTTGGCGGCAAAATTTTGTTGCCCCATTCTTGAAGCACACGTCAATTCTTTTTGAGCTTCTCTTTTCCTATATAAGGAACCCTTTGTTTTAGAAAATTTCATTCTTCCTCTTCCCGTAATACAAATTGCCTACAAGTCCTTCCTTTTTGGATTTATTGCCAAGAAGCTGTCGCTATCACCACATCCATCCAAAAAGCAGAAAAGCTTCTGTCTGTTTGCGTTTTGTCCTTTTTCTTATATATATATTTTTTTGGTATCAAATGAAGCTGAACCTATCTCTCTGTTGAATTTTGCTTTGCTTTGCTTTGCTCTTTCCCTGCCGAAAGAATTGCAATTGCAGTTTGTTTTCTTTTGTGATAACATGTAGTCAATTCATGTCCTCTAGGACATACTAAAACCCGTGACTCTACTACACACATATATATACCACAAACCTCCTTCGTGTATATATTCGCCCATGTATGCTAATTCGACTTCTTATGTGAGCATATGTGCTTACATTGTTCGCGTCGTCCCACAGTAGTTGGAGGCTACAAGTCACGAAATAAAAAAAAATTAGGGTCTTGGGCTGTGTAAAAAGTTACGATGTAGCAGGTTATTTTTAGGTTGAAAAATTATTTTTATATTAAATATGTATATTGATTTGAATATTACTAAGTTTTTTTAATATAAGTAGAATAAAAATATTTTATAATACACTACTGAAGACATAAAACGCGCTTCAAAAACATCACTTTTAAGGAGGGCCAGTGGGTGGCCTTTCTCTGGCCGTCACCCGTGCCTAGGGACACCCCTGGTTATGCTTGCCGAGACCGTTCCCATGCAAGAGTCATGGCTAATCATATATGTCTTTTCTTCCGGCTTTTTCTTTCACCAGATCCTGCTATTTTTTTAGGGAATGAGGAGAATAGCGAAATATTTCATCAATTGAGTAGAAGGACGATCTTTTGAAACTTTTGCATAAAGAAAAACTATTTATTCATTGTCGAAATTCATTTTATTTAAATTCACCGTTAAATTCACTAATTTCGGGATTCACCTGAGGGAGATTCACCGATTTTTCGAGATTCATTTGTTTGTCCTTCTCGCTATAAAAATTATCGCGATTGTCCTTCTTCCTATAAAAAATATGTAGTTGTCGCATTCTTAAAAACATTCCAGGATTGTGTCATTATCCCTAATTTCCCAATTTTTTAATATGCAATAATATACTACCTCCATCCCAAAATATAAGTCATCCACACTTTTATATTCATTCCACAATATTAATCATTCTACATTACCAATAAAACACTTACTTTTTTTCTATCTTTACCCTAATTTATTATCAATACAACAACTTTTCATTACTTACAATTATTGCATTAATGATGATTAATTAGGACATTAACCTTTAAATTTATAACATTCTACCATTTTCTTTAATAATGCGGCAAACCTCAGGATTACTTATACTTTGAGAGCGGATGTAGTATTTCATGCTATTGCAAACGGGATAAAACCCATGGACCCTGACATAGCTTTTTTTAATTTTTAATTTCTAATTTTTTTTTTGGGTGTGTGCGGACAGATTCTTTTATTTATTCATTTATTATTATCATTATTATTTTTACGATTGATGTCTTATTTCTGGTCTTGTTGATCTTGTAGGCTCGTTACATTTAGAGCTTCAAGTGTCTTCAACTTATTGCATTCAGGGCTTTCTGCAGACCACTTTGGAGGTTGAACTTATTCTCTGTAATATTTCGATTTTCGGGAAAGGACAGACGTGTCATTTTACGAAAACAAAATATTATTATTTCTTGTCTTTTTGGGAGTTAAGTATTTAATAGAGTATGTATATATATATATTTGAATTATATATATATATATATATATATATATATATATATATATATATATATATATATATATATATATTTAAGGGATTATTCGATTTTGGTAATTAAAGGACAATTAAGGAAAAATGGATTTATGGGAAATTGGTATTTAAGGAAAATCAAGTACACATTAATCCCATAACCTAAACACAATTCGAGAAATTTAGTTTGCTCCTTCTCTGCGGCTTTGAGAGAGAAAAATAAGTGGAATAGTTTTATAATAAGCAAGCGGTACTTGATCATTTTCGAGATCAGACGGTAGAATTGGAATCGTCGTGAGGAGAGCTTCGTTTGGATTTCGACTTTGTTGGAAGGGTCTGCACTCGAGGTCGTTTGGATCTGTTTTGGGCAAAGACAATTAGGTAAGAGGCTCTTCCTATGATCTCATTATCGTTTATAGGGTTTAGATCATAAATTAAGATGTTTCAATGTTGGAAATATGCGTTTTTGTTGATCAAAGGATCATAGATGCTATGGTTGATTAGATATGTTTTCTCGTGTTTCTTGGGATTAATTCGATGTTAATTAGGTTAGAATCGGTTCGTAAATCGAGTTTTGACGATTTTAGCGTTTTGGGAAAAACCCAGGCGGACGGGCGTCTGCAATAGGCGGACGGGCGTCCGAGACCCTAGTAGCCAGACGGGCGTTTGCAATAGGCAAACGGGCGTCTGAGGTGAGATTTTTGATTCAGGATGTAGCTATTTTTGGCAGATGGGCGTTTGGGGTTTAGTGGACGGGCGTCGATACGGATCAAGCGTCCATGGGAGGTCAAGCGGGCGTCTGGCTGCTTTTGCCTTGTTTTTACGGTTTTATCATTCTAGTTTGGTTTTGGGTTTTATAATCACACTATTATTGTTTTCAACCCTTATTTACGATATGATATCATTGGTTAACATAAACAAGCCTGAATTGAGCTTCTGATTCGTTCAGTTAAAACACCGAATGTACTCTTAAAGGGAGTTGAAGTTCGGATCCGTCGGAAGGGCATGATAGGCTTGTGCTTTGATGAATTAGCATTCATCACTGTCTGTGTAATTGCTAGGTCTTGTTAATGTCTAGTGGTCTAGGAAGAGAGTAGTTAATGTGAGGGAGATTAATTGAAAACACTTAGGTGGCTAGTTAATCACCCTAATAAATACGTACTTGACTAGTAAAAGATTAAACAACATGTCTCTCTTGGATAGGCACCAGTCTATATCGCGATGTATGCCTACCTCTGAAGGTGGAAGAACTCCGTAGGTTAATAAAACCCTAAGTACGGAGGCACTCCGCTGAGATGTGCGTACTATCGGGGTCTACCTATTCTAGACTTCATGGATATTGGTGTGATCCACTAACATGTTGTTAAGGGTGATTTTATACGATTTGTAACGTTATATTTTATAATGATTTCCTCCATATTTGTATAATTTGCATAGAAAATGAGCGTTTAATTGGTTTATTGAGCAAATGATGTTTTAAACGGTTTAATTGCAAAAATAGTTGAATTATATGTTTTTATCGATGTTTTCTATTTATTTGAATGCTACTACATTTTTGCAACATTTTGATTGCTTGTAGATACATATTTCGGCCAGAAGAGGATTAGAAGATGAGTTAATTAAAGATTTATATGAAAGGGAAAGAGATAAAATTGGAATTTGATAAAGGATAAAGAAGGAAGATGAAGATAAGAGATAAAGTTGAAGCAAAATAGATTTTAGAGCATTTTGAACGTGTGTTCAAGGCCCGTCCAGAGTGGACGGGCGTCTGAAGAATGAATGGGCGTCCAGAAGAAGAAAATCAGTACAGAGTCTTTACAAATTTGATGAACTGGCGTCCAGACCTTTCGAACGAGCGTCCAAGAGATAAAAATCGATTCAGAGAGTTCAGCAGATTCCTGGACGGGCGTTCACCAGACTAAACGGGCGTCCAGATAACCGACTTAGAGCAGCCGACTTTATTTTCTATAAATACCAGCGCTATTTTCAACCCTAGGACATATATTATTACTCAGCCGCATTGAGAAAACCCTAGTTTCAAGCCAAGTAACCTCGGCCGGCTGAGCCTTGGTGCTTGGCCGGCCGAGGGTGGTCGTTTCTTTTCCGTTTTTTCCGTTTTGCTTTTCTTTGTGCTGGATGATTTGGAGGCTAGACGATTTGTTCAAGTTATTTAAATTCGTTTCATCAGGTTCTTTCTTTACAATCTTAAGTTTGTTTTGTGATTTTTGATTAAAGTTGTTATCTTTTCTATATGCTTATTGTTTATGCAATCGATATCGAGAGATGTATTGCTTATTGATGTTTACCGTATGACGAGAGTCGGTGTAAACCTTAGATCACCATAGGAAAGACTGGATTTTTAATCTTGACATAACGAGAGTTGATAGGTTGAATTTCTAGGTTGCTAGATTGAGAGATCTTACACCTTGGTTTGAGAGCGTCAATCTTATATATCGAGAGATGAGAGATTGATAGGCGAATTATCTACGAGAGTAGGAATTCATACCTCCGTTAGGTGGACCACATCTTTAATTAAATCATCACAAGATAACTTAAGAAAGGAAATTGAGGGTTGCGGGATCGGTGGATAACAACTTGTTCGATTGTTTAATCACCATGATCATCGTTTTTATAGTTGTTTTTGTTTCTTAGTTTATAGTTTAGATTTCGTGTTATTAGCGATCTTTCACGGCTTTGGGTGACAATCCTCTGTCAGATTTATCTTTTCGTTTTGTTATTTTAGGTTTTAATAATAATAGTATCAATCTTAGGAAAATTAATGAACTAGATACCCCGATTCCCTGAGATCGACTCCGGTATTAATCGCTATGCTACGATCCCTACACTAGGGGAATACCGGATTTATAAATTTATTACTTGTTGTTTTTCCATTGATAAAATCCGAGAACACATGTTGCCAAGAATATCCCCAGCTTGGATATGCGTAGTGCCCTTGAGTGCGGTTGTAACATAGTTGAGTTAAGTAGAAACGTTTAGTCAATTCATGTTGATGGACATGGAGTGAACCCTAGATTGAGTCGGTCACACATAATCAACTAAACTTTTAATTAACTTTACTTTATAAATTCTAATTGTTGTCGTAGCTTCTCTTTCTTATTAAGTACGTTGTACTTACCTCAAATGCATGTTTTCTATGTGTTTGGGGGTGAGAAGACGAACATGTTGATATTGTTTACGAGGAGGAGTTCGATGATGACGTTTGAAGACTCCTCATTGAAGAATTTACATTTATTCTTTATTTATTCTTTATTAGATTGTTTTAGACTTTTGGTCTTTAATGACTTGTAGCACCGTTACGTTTTTTTTGGAGAATATCGTACTTTTCTTTTGGATTCGTATTTTTCCTTGAATGTAATAAGATACATTTCCACCTTTAGATGTTGTTTCTATTCTTGGATGTTTGGAAATTTTATACCTGAGTCTTTTGCTTCCGTTTGCTCGTTTTTGATACGACGTAGTAGAGGCTTACGTATGAAATGAATTTACTTTTATTTTATACATGCCGAACGTTCCTTTTCCAGACAAGGACTCGGTGTCCGGGAACGGGGCGTTACATTCTCACCTTGCATTTGGAGCTTTGGCGGTCATTCGGAGGTTGAATTTATTTTCACCTCGCCTACATGGAGTTCTGGAGGCTATTCGAAGGTTGAATTTATTTTCACCTCGCCCATTTGGAGTTTTGGAGATCAAATTTATTTTCTCTTCATCCATTGGAGCTCGGAGGCCATTTGGAGGTTGAATTTATTTTCACCTCGCCATTTTGGAGTTTGGAGGCCATTTGAAGGCTGAATTTATTATCACGCTTGGAGGCTATTTGGAGGTCGAATTTATTTTCACCTTGTCATTTTGGAGTTTGGAGGCCATTTGGAGGTTGAAATTATTTTAAGCTCGTCCCTTGGAGCTTTGCAGATGGCCATTATCAAGGATATTACCGAGAGGATCAAGACGTACTGTCTCATGCGTCCGGGGATCAAACTTCAAGTATGTCCGTCTATGTGCGATTCATCTATTGAGGACTTTCCACTTCCCGACAATAATAAGGCATCTCAGCTTTATAGCGAGCTCCCACGATCACGGGGTGACCCATCCTACTTCTTTCGTTCTCCGCTTCGCTACAAGGACCCTCAAAAGCATGAATTTTTGACCCTGGGCCGTCGAACTGTTTCCAATGAGGTGCAGTGGGGAACCCAAATTAAAATGCAAGGTGCCTTCATCCATACGGAGCTTTATTGCGGGTGGTTTGAAGACGTACTTTCTCGTAACCATGAGTTACTTATACAAAGTAGCATGCACGGTGCTTTGTATGCTTCAATGTTTACTCATGCTAAAGACCATCATGTGTTTTGGGCCTTTCGTGAAGCATGGTGTCCTGATACCAATACACTTCACACCGATGTTGGAGAGTTGTCAATTTTGCTGATGGATTCGCGGGAGATTGGCGGCCTGCCTATCAGTGGGGATTTGTACGAAGAAGTTATTCCCATCTCAGTGGAATTGATTGGTCCAAGCACTCCTCGCCCGAAACCCCTGCCAGATAGTTGTCGATATTTATTTGCGGCGTTCTTGGAGTGTCAGGGAGAAGTTTGTGAAGGGGATCGTCCCAAGGCTTCGATCGCAAAATGGATTGACTTTTTGTGTTGAAAGCCCGCCGAGAATCCAAAGCCCAACCCGGTGATGGGAGCAACCATCAAAGAGCGCACCATGCCGTAGAGATCCGGGAAAGCGATATTCCTTTAACATTCTACAAATCGAGAGAGGATTTGAGGGATGAGACCTACCTTGAAGCTTTGGTGGCATGTTGGCTATGCTCGTTTGTTCTACCAGCTGAAGGGTCTTTGACTAGGCCTTCAACTTTCAAGATGGCCAGTTTGATCGCATGTGGGAAGACAAGATCGCTTGCTATTCCGGTGTTGGTTAGCGTATATCGGGGTTTCGACATCTTTACATCTTGGCTGCCACTGATTATTTCTCAAAATGGGCTGAGGCTATCGTGCTACGCCAAGTAAAGAAAGAGGATGTCATTCGCTTCATCTGAGTAAACATTATTTACAGATATAGGGTCCCACGCTACATCATCATGAGACAATGGGAAGCCATTCGTGAATAGCTTGGTGGATAAGTTGTGTGGAGAGTTCAACTTCAAGCGACAACAAGTCTTCCATGTACAATGCGCCGTACAATGGACTTGAATAAGCTTTCAATAAGACATTATGCAATTTGTTGAATAAAGTGGATGCGAGACACAAGAAGGAGTGACATGAGCGGATAGGTGAAGCACTATGGCCTTCCATACAACTTTTAGGAATCCAACTCAAGCCACTCCATATGCGCTTGTATACGGAGTGTAAGCTGTGCTGCCCTTTGAGCAGCAAATTCCTTCACCGATGATCGCTATCCGAGAGGGTTTAACTAATGAAGAAAATGCTCACCTTCTCTTTGTGGAGTTGGAAGCATTGGATGAGAAACAGCTACAGACTCAGGAAAATCTTGAATGCTACCAAACACGGTTGTCAATGGCATTCAACAAGAAAGTACACCCAAGATCCTTCCAAGTTGGTGAAACGTCCTTGCTGTGACATGACCTATCATCATGACACACAAGTCCAAAAAAAATTTTGCATCAAAATGGGACGGCCCCTATGTTGTTCGAGTGGTCTACACTAATGGTGCATACAAGTTTATGGATAAAGATAGTGTCAAGCTTGGCCCAATCAACGACAAATTTTCTCAAGATGTTCTATGCATAACTCAAGAAATGCTCCTAAGCATGTGTCTAAACTGCATTAATTCTGTCAAAAAAAAAACAAACAAAAAAAATGTTAATCGCGTTTGACTTGATTCATAGAGCATTCTATGGGATACATAGGCAGCTTGGGAAGTTACTCCAAGTTCAGTCATACCCAAAAATAACCATTAGGGACGATGGAGAAAAAAGAAAATGATAATAAAACTTTTTATTGATGCATATCAATAGAGTTTTATTACATAAAAAAAATTCTGATACAGCAACAAAAGTTGAAGCCAAAACTAGATAAGAAGACAATAATGAAAGATTTAATTAGTTCAAGCAAAAGGGGAATGATCCCAAAATCCCAAAAGCAAAGGAAAATGAACTAAGGAAAAGCTTAAAGTCCTCCAGGTTCGCGGTGGTTGCCTTCTAGAAACTCTCCCATCCTTCCCAAAGCATCAATTTCAAGCTGGTTTGCAATGAAGGCGTACTCTCTAGTTCATCGATCTCATCTCTCATTTGGATCGATTGAGCGGTGTACCTCAATAACTCCTTCTCGTGCTTACTAAGGGTGAAGCAATTTGATCTTCCTCTTTCTTCAAAAGCAAAGGTTTTTCTCGGCGCTTTTCTCCTTCCTTGAACTTGATAAGTTTGTCCAGCCAAAGAAAGACCGGGTGTCTTGAAGATGCTCCTCTCGGACGCGTTGCTTTCTACAAGTTTCTGGCAAAGAAGGGAATGTTTTGCACCATGCGCTTCCTTGGAAAGCCTACTCGAAACATCATTTAAAGCTTTACAGTAGTGGGCGGCATTATAAACAACAGTGTCCAAAAGAGCCTTTAGGTTGGACAAATCTAAACCCCTATCACGTTCCATCTTAGTAAACACTTCATAGACACCTTTTTTAATCGAGGCCAATTGATCAATGGGGTGACACGATATCTTCCTGCATGCGGATGTCTATAGCATAGTATGGAAATTGTGAAGACTTTTTGAAATCACAACCTTGGTGGAATTACGAGACTTCTGGCGTGAGTGAAGCCAAAGGAGCAAATGTGAGGCCCTGACCATGAAAAGAAGATCTTTTAGAAGTACCGTCAGCCACAACTCGGTGTTCAGGCACGTGATCACCATTAACAACTAGGGTCTCTATTTCAGCAGTGACTTCTAAATCGGGGTCGCAGTCTATATCGACATTGTTCCGCTCATAAGAAGGTTGTGTTGGTGGAATAACATCGCACTTTTCGGCTATCACGGGTGAAACACGTCCCTTTCCTATTTTGTTAGCTTCCAATGCAAAAGCGTCATCCTCGCTAAGAGCAGAACTATCGACCTCGTTCGGATCTCTACAGACCTACTGCAAAACAAAGAAACAAGGCAAAGTGAGCAAATAACAAATGAGGTAAATTAAACAAGTTAACATTAACATATCCTAAAGATTAAAAGAGTACCTATTTCCCAGCTCCGGGCATTTGATGTTTCCAATTCAAATCACCGTGTGAAGAACAGATAGATAATCATCTATCCGTGAGAAAGAATTCTTTTTAGCTGTCCGCTCGGGTATTTGGGTGTTTCATTGTTATGGCTCTTGTTGGGTTGAGCCTTACAGCCCATGAAGGTTTGCACGTCAGTTTTGGTTTTCATCAGGGCATCCCTGCGGAGCTCGTGGTTGACACACGAGTACTTCACTTGTGCGGGGTTGGGGACTCAGGACCAATTTTATTACTCCTCTAAGCGGTTCCAAACTTGTCTTTTCATGTGGCTTCTCATGATGTTAACCGCCACGTTTCCTAAAGTTATTGGTCATGGTGGAGCAAAGTCCATGATTCATACTTGTTTGATGGAAAAAGTCTCTTATCAATCTGTGAACATGGCGCGCCTCGGGTGAAACAAAATGCCCCAATGACTAAGTTGAAAGAGATCAAGCCTCCATATCCTCCAACATCTTCGCCTAATTTGGTCATTCGCCTTCCTTCTACCAAAAGTTGCGATGGGTAGGGAAACTCATACGGATTTGAGAGAGAAAAGGCATTATGACGTTGTCTTTCATGTCAGCGAGAGTTCTTCACATGGTGATGTGAATTGAAAATGTCAAAAGCCCAAAGCTGGAAAACAAGTACTCTTTTACTCTTTAGGATATGTTAATGTTAACTTGTTTGATTTACCTCCTTTGATATTTGTTCACTTTGCCTTGTTTCGTGTTTTGCGCGGTTAGTGCAGTAGAGATCCGTACGAGGTCGATGGTTACGCTCTTAGCGAGGATTACACCAATAGTCTGACGCTTTTGCATTGAAAGCTAAAAAATAGGAAAGAAAGGACATGTTTCACCCGTGATAGCCAAGAAGTGTGATGTTATTCCACGACGCAACCTTTTATGAGCGGAACGATGTTGATATGGTGTGATCCCGATTCGAAAGTCACCGCTGAGACAGAGACCCTAGTTGTTGATGTTGATCACGTGCCCAAACACCGAGTTGTGGTGACGGTACTTCTAAAAGGTCTTCTTTTAGTGGGCAAGGCCTTACATCTGCTCTGTTGGCTTCACTCGCGCCACCGCCAGAAGTCTCAGAATTCCTGTCAAGTGTTGTGATTTCAAAGAGTCTTCACAGTTTCCACACGATGCTATGGACATCTGCCTGCAGGAAGATATCGTGTCACCCTATTGATCAACTGGCCTCGATTAAAAAAATGTATATGCGTGAAGTGTTTCGAGAGATGGAGCGTCTTTGGGGTTTAGATTTGTCTAACCTGAGAGCTCTTTTGGACGCTGTTTTTGAGAATGCCACCCACTACTGTATATTTTTAGATGATGTTTCGAATAGGTTTTTTGAATAGGCGCATGGTGCAAAACATTCCCTTCTTTGCCAGCAACTTGTAGAAAGCGAGGCGTCCAAGATGGAGCATCTCCAGCCCACCCAGTCTTCGCAGGACAAACTTACTGAAGTGCAAAGAAAGGAAAAAAGCGCTCGAGAAAGAACTTTTGCTTTTGAAGAAAGAGGTAAATCAGATTGCTTCAACCCTTCGTAAGCATGAGAAGGAGTTAGAGACGTACACTGCTCAATCGATCTAGCTGAGAGATGAGATCAATGAACTAGAGGACTTTAAGCTTTTCTCTTAGTTCATTTTTCTTTGCTTTTGGGATTTTCGGGATCATTTCCCCTTTTGGTTGAACTAATGAAATCTTTCATTACTGTCTATTTCTCTAGTTTTGGCTTCAACTTTTGTTTCTGTTTTTTTTGTATGTAATAAAACTCAATTGATATGCATCAATAAAATTTTTTATTATCATTTTCTTTTTTCTCCATCGTTCCTGAATGGTTTTTTTCCTTATTTTTTTCAGTATGACTGAACTTGGAGTAACTTCCCAAGCTGCCTATGTATCCTAGAGAATGCTCTAGGAATCAAGTCAAACGTAGTTCATATTTTTTTTGTTTGTTTTTTTTCTTTCACAAAATTAATGCAGTTCAGGCTCGTGCTTAGGAGAATTGCTTGAGTTATGCATAGAACTTCTTGAGAAAATTTGCCGTTGATTGGGCCAAGCTTGACACTATCTTTACCCACCAACTTGTATGCACCATTAGTGTAGATCTCTCGAACAACATAGGGGCCATCCCATTTTGATGTAAATTTGTTTTTGGACTTGTGTGTCATGATGATTGGTCATCTCACAGCAAGGATTGTTTCACCAACTTGGAAGGATCTTGGGCGTACTTTCTTGTTGAATGCCTTTGACAACCGTGTTTGGTAGCATTCAAGATTTTGCTGAGCTTGTAGATGTTTCTCATCCAATGCTTCCAACTCCTCAAGGAGAATGCGAGCATTTTCTTCATTACTTAAACCCTCTCGGATAGCGATCCTTTGTGAAGGAATTTGCTGCTCAAGAGGTAGCACAACTTACACTCCGTATACAAGCGCATATGGAGTGGCTTGAGTTGGAGTCCGAAAAGTTGTACGGAAGGCCATAGTTCTTCACCTATCCGCTCATGCCAGTCCTTCTTGTGTCTCGCATCCACTTTCTTCAACAAATTGCATAATGTCTTATTGAAAGTTTCTGCAAGTCCATTGGCCGGCGCATTATACATGGAAGGTTTGTGCTGCTTGAAGTTGAACTGCTCACACAACTTATCCACCAAGATATTCACAAATGGTTTCCCATTGTCTGCGATGATGTAGCGTGGGACCCCGTATCGGTAAATGATGTTTACTCTGATGAAGTGAATGACGTCCTCTTTCTTTACATGGCGTAGCGCGATAGCCTCAGCCCATTTTGAGAAATATTCAGTGGTAGCCAGGATGTAAATATGTTGGCGAGTATTTACGCAGCGGACTAACGACATCCATTCCCAAAGCGTCCATAGGCCATCTTTGCTATAGTTGGATGCAACGGCTCGAGAGGCTCTTTGAATAAAGTTAGCATGGAATTGGCATGATTGACATTTTCGAGCATAATCCATGCAATCCCTTACCATGGTTGGCCAGTAGTATCCCTTTCCCTTGATGCGAAAATGTAGATTCGGACCGGACTGATGGGTGCCACATATCATAGAGTGAGCCTCCTATATAGAATGAAGAGCTTTATCTTCTCCGAGACAATGAAGTCAGACTCCTTCAAATGAGCAGTGGTACAAGGTATCATTATGAAGGAAGAAGCATGGAGCCCTATGTCTTTCATCAGCTTTCTTCTTTTGATCGTCAGGGAGTCTCCCGTGTTTCAAGTACTCCATTAATTAATGGAGCCAATCCTCCTGGTCTATTTCATAGACACACACAACATGATGATCGTCTTCTTTATCCTTTTAAAAGTATTGAGGAACCACCCACTGCTCACAGACGGGGACTTGCACATTTACAACACCGATTTCTAGTGTCGCAGCCGAATTTACCAGAATGTTTGCTCGCTTGTTTTCTTTTCTCGGAACATGCTCAATTGTGACGTCCGCAAGTTAAGCAATGATTTTTCTATCATAATTGCAATATATGATTAACTCTGGATTTTTTTACATCATAGGCGCCTTCAAGCTGGTTGATGATGAACTGAGAGTGGCAATAGACGTTCAGTCTGCATCGCTTCACATCCATTGCCATCTTAAGACTTAAGATCAAAGCTTTTTTACTTAGAAACATTTTTGGAGTAACATTCCGTCAATTTGAAGGAGTATGGCAAGATTTGATCTTTTGGTGAGGCAAAGGTGACCCCGGCGCCAGCCTCATCCCGTCGCCCTGCTCCATCAAAGTACATTCTCTAAGGTGGAAGGACTTCAACCACCATGACATCCTCATCAGAATGATCGTTTGAGAGATCCCATTCTTCCAGGATAGAATGATCAACCAAGAAGTCCACGAGTACTTGACCTTTGACATCCTTTTGAGGAACATATACGATTTCGAACTATTGCAGTTGAAGGTACCATCTCGCCAATCGGTCTGACAATACCGGCTTGTACATGACGTATTTTACTGGGTTTGCCTTTGACACCAGATGCACAGTATGAGCTTGAAAATAGTGATTTAGCTTCTGGATGGCGAATATGAGCGACGAATAGAGCTTTTCAATTGGAGAGTATATCAACTCACGAGGAGTCATCGTTCTGCTCAAGTAATACAATGCATTTTCTTTGCCTTTGTCGTTCCCCTGAGCAAGTAGTGCACCTATTGATCGTTCTTGCACGGTGATGTAAAGTATTAAAGCTTTACCTTTAACATGTGCTGCCAAGACCGGAGCGTTCATCAAATACGCCTTAATGTTTTCAAACGCTGTTGGTCCCAGAGAAGGGCGAAAATATAGTCATGGGGGGGGGGGGGGGTGAAGGACTATATTGGAGTTTAAAAAATTCTCTTGATGAAAAGCCTTTGTGCAGCGGAATATTAAAACCCTTCCTAATAGTTCTTCCTGTTAGGAAATCTACGCGGGAGCGCAGCGGAATTTAAACTTTATTTTCTTTTAACCAAGATCGACTTCGTTTAAGCAACAAACAAATAAGTAGTAAACGAGAAAGTTACCTTGGATGATCTAAAATATCGAAGCTTTATCGTTTACGAAGGAGTTTGGTGCATGGAGCCGCCCAAGTGTTCTTCCTCTACCGCTAGTCCACTCGAACAGGCCACCGGAATCCCTTCATGGATTGCTACCAGAAAAACTCGGTTGCTAGACCGACCTTTTCTCTCTCTCAAAACTCTCTCTAGGAAGCTCTCAATTTTCTAGTAAATTACAACACTTCTAATTGTGATGTACAAAATGGCTTAACACCCACCTCCTATTTATAATGAAGGTGGCACCCTAATATAGTCCCAATCTGATTGGGAGAAGTTTCCTAATAGATTGGGGAGAAAGAAAACCTTTTACTAGTAAAATAAGGAAAATATATTTGATTGATTTATCTCATTTAATTTAATATCTCTTATTAAATATTTTCAAGATATTGTCAATATCTAATATTGGTTATCTTTATCTTATTACCATAAATCAATTTACACCTGTGTGCAAATCTATAGTCATTAATATCTAATATTAATATATGATAATAATTATTAATTAATTGCACAATCCAAGTGTATCTTAATACACTATTATTGACGTCACATATATACATATATTGACATCCGGAATATTCTTAATTAATTAATATAATACTATGATTAATCAATTTGTAAAATCCATGAGTATCATATACACATAATAATTTCGACTTATACATCAATTATGTATATTTAATTAATCAACATAATTAACATCTTGTATTTAATTTATTAATAATAAATAAATACCACCATATTAATTTATCACTATAACACTTTAATGTTGAGATAAACTTTTCTTATTTGGTTATCATTATAACCACATTTTAATCCGGCTTGATGTTCATATGTGTTTGACCCAATGGGCTTCCGAATATGTTGGCCGTAGGCACAAAGTGCAATTATGAAAATGCCATTCATACCTAACGATCACGGAATAGCGTTTAGCAACACACCGTGTCCCCCTATCCTTGGAAGAGTCAAATGCAATGACTACTGCCTTTCATGTGAAACGGTTACCATGTAAATAGAATCCTATCGCTGTTACAATATCCATATGGTCGTACATCGAGTGTTAAACATCAACGACTGTATCGTATAAACTGGATATCTATTCTCTCGAAATAATATATTACTTCCGCTTTGCAAAGACTTTCGAGAATAAGACTTTCCTTATAAGAAGGCACTTTCGGATATTTACTCCTAATCATAGGATACGCGATTTCTGGATGAGCAACATGAATCCTATGCATGTTTCAGTATCACACCCAATCACTACCGCATGATCGCCCCATGGCTAAGGGGAAACCTCAATAGTTCAAAGTATGACAATCCACACCGTGAAGTCAATGAAGACTCGGTCTCAGGATAATTACACAACCGCCACATAGTGCGACACTTAATAAAGTAAGTGGGTCAATCTAACGTACGCATTCTTTAATACACGTCCACATATAATCCATGTGTCCATACACTTTGATAGACGAGATATATCCCTACCTTCAATAAGATAGAAGACATCCAATACGTGCTAGTCTAATCGTACCATCAATTTCCCGTTTAATAGTACATACGACTAGAGACATTTAAGTATCAAACCCTTTAAAGTGAGTCGAGATCTCATCAACCATAATCACCATTATGATTTCTCTTTCACAGTTTGACACTTAGGGCATTATCATATAACAATATCATAATTGGTCCGTTAAACGAAAAAATATATAATAACAAAAAGCCATTTAATATATGTACAAACACAAAGAAATAGTAGAAATTATCCGATCCGGTCGGATCCGGTCCAACCCGATTGGGTTTAGGACATAATTTCAACAATCTACCACTTGGCCTAAAACCAATCACTCATACACACGATACCAAGTTGAAACACCTTAATCTCATGCAATACTTGTGACAAACCCTAAGCGTGAACGAATCACTATCCGTGGGGACTCAGACTATCTTCATATCCTGCTCTAAATGATCTAGTCAAAAGGAACCGCCTCAACACTCACATGAATCTCTGACGAGACTTGATGGCCGTTTTATGTAGTAACCAACTTTGACCGGCAGAGTACCGAGTCGGTTGTAATATAAACTGGCAAGCAAGGTCGTATCCCTCAGGGCATGAGTTAAGTACCTCGGCTAGCTTCATCTCGAGTTTAGATCGATAGCCTTTCAATTTGTTTAACCTGGATCAATACTAACTCTTGCCACAATTATCAAATTAATACACTGTACTATCACGGTTCTATCACACTACGAGGCTTAAACGATTAAAAGAGATAGCCGAGAGATGTTCCGAATGCTTACTCTCGAACCCTAGCTCATTCCTGGGAGAACTTGGACTACTAACCTTAATTGATATTGATCGAAGGATGTCATCTCCTAATTCCGAACCTAGGCGCCAATTTCAACAACCTAGCTTCCTATATCGAGTTCAACAGTCCGCAAACCGGATTTAACTGACTCGATACGGTCTACGCTCGAATGAGACGCTTGTTAACAACAATATAAACCTTACACACGAAACCGAACCTAAACACTTGGTCGGTTTTACACGGCAATCCTAAAACCCCTTTTCCTGCACCCTCTCGCAAAATACATATGTAAAGAGAATACGTAAAATACGATTATTAATTCGCGAATTCAACAATCGTCAATAGGCATAAGTTTTAGGACAACAATCAATGTCAATATGAACTACAACACATCACAAATTCTCCCAAGATCCGAACTAAGGCTCGATTTTAACATTCATCGCATAACTCGGCTATAGGGAAATCAGCTAATCATTCTATCCATGAAAACACTAGCAAACAAGTTAAACATAAGTAATTGAGCTAGATATGAAGATTAGAAATACCTCTTATTGATGAAAATAATCGAAAATCAACGAAATAGAAAACCGTCTTAAGATCCGTACAATATACAATGATCAACGAACAATTTGTACTTGAAATTAATCCAAAAGCATGAAATCCAAGTTCATACAACTTATCAAAGTCTGAAAAATGAGATACAAAAGTGCTGAAAGAAACTAAGAAATGCATGATCATCCAACTCTCCACTAAGTGGAGAGTTTTTATAGTTCCCCACAGGCGGGCGCCTGTCATATTTTTTCCTTTACAAAATGTATCAGCAGATTACGAGCCAAGAGTTTGTATCAAAGTAGCGCCTATGGTGACAGTGTCACGCTGTCATTTTTTTCACCAAAGACTTGATTTCTTGATCCCGAAGCTCCGGTTTACATTCCACGACATTCTCGAGCACCTAAGACCTGAAAATGGATCAAAAACCTACCAAATATAACCCCCACGGGACTTTGGGGTAACCGAGAATGACCGAAAGTGTACAAAATTACCGGAATAACCCCGTTAATCACGGAATATAAATCTAGATCTCAGGATCCACAAAATATATAACCTATATCAAAACTAAGCCAATTACTCCCGGAAATAACCTAAATGAGTCGTTACGAGGCACAAAATGTATATATAAACTGAGTCAAATTGACTCTTATCAACTACCCCCTACTTAGTGTTTGCTCGCCCCCGAGCAAAACTGAGCGTTCTAAACAGAAGTAGAGTCAATATTATAAATATATACAACGAGACTACGTATTACTCAGTTAATACACTAGTCGAAACGCGAGTATCATAAAACGTTAGTTCTACCTTGTGTTGAGCAATGAATGTGTGTGAAAGAATAGCCTTTTCGACATCGATTACTGCAACTGGTTTAGATTATAGACGAGTAACGAACCCGTTACCTCTATGTGTTGTTTTTGTAGTGTATATACTAACCATACAGGTACCTTGGAAGTAATATTACGGATGTCACGATCCGGAAAACACGCCTTTTGCCGGATTTAAAGTTAAGCCTTTCTCCCTCCTTTGTATTTATTTAGACACCGAGGACGGTATCAATTTTTAAGTAGGGGGTGGAGGCTTGCCCGTATAGCGCCTTTTATTTTATTTGTTGTATATATATATATATATTTACAGGGTGAAGGCTTGCCCTATTACGCCTTTTGTTTGTTATTCCCGGTATTTAAATTTCTTCGAGTCGTTACTTAGTTTTGATCGCCCCTTAGGTGAAATACGAGCCGTTTTTCAAATTTTTGTAGTGCCAATGTTGTCAATATTTATAACGATCCCTCGTTTTGCGTAATTAGACATGTGTTAATACTCGAGTGCATTTTACGTTATAGCTTTTATCGTGTATTGAGAAAAATGAACCGTCACAACTTCACATATAGCTTCGACGTCTTCGATAACTCGACTAGTGATCGATTATAGTTGTTGTATGACCTATCTACCTAGAACTTATATTAGTACCTTCGAGGCGAAATAGAAAGGTCGACCGGTAGTTTGGTATGGTATGACGGTTTTGGCGCTTCTTTTGACCCGACCATTGCCATATATAGCCATCCTGTACATTATCCATCGTACCCCCTCTAAGCCTTGTTAGGGTGGTTAGATCCCCACTTGAAAGCGGCCATTTTGTTACTAGCTTTGTATTTACCGAACCCTAAAGCTCTTTGTGATCTACATTTCCTTTTCACCCTACTATTTGAGCTTTATGTTGAATATGTGAAATTTTGGGTTGTGAAAAGTTATTTTTGAATATGTTCGGGAAGTACGAGTTTAGTGGGGTATTGGTTGGAGTTGAGTAAATATTGTGAGTTTGTTGATATTTATTTTTTTAGAAGCCTCGGTTGGTTATTAACCATTCCTTTGTGCCAGACGGCTTAAGCCGTGGTTCTGCCCTTAAAAGGCATTACTACACGGTGTCCTCATTTCGACAGAATCTTCGGCTGTGGTACACCCTCGATTGTGCGGAATCCTCCCAAGAGACTGTCGAGGCATTGGGAATGGAATAGATAATCAACTTCGGCTTTCTGGGTCAAATAAAAAAAAACCGGTGGTCTCTTGTTACCTCTCCTTCTTCCTCATTTCGTGTAACCTAAACCTCCGCCCCCTGCGATTTTCGGCCCCCACCTCCGATAACCACCTTAACCTCCAAAACACCCACCCCAATCACTCATTTCTTTCACCAAATCATCTCACACCCTCTACAATCTTCAATTTCACCATTTTTCTGGAGCTCCAACTCGGCACCACCACCACCAACTACTCCGGAAACCTTTTTCTTGGGTTTTTCCCTTTAAGACTTGTAAGTATATACTTTTTTTATTTATTCCTTTAAATTTTTGTTGATAAACAAAACATATATATATATATATATATATATATATATATATATATATATATATATATATGTATTTGTATCATAAATATAATTTGCCAATGTAATTAGCAATTTGTATAGACTTTTATTTAAATTTTGATGTGAATTTTGTTTTTGTGTTGTTTGATTGCTGTGATGTTGGTATTGGTGGTCTATTGTTGTTGGTGGTGTTGTTTGGTGTGTTGTTGGGTACCCTAGTCTAAGAGACCATGGTGAGTGAAAAACGAGAGAGAGGTGAGTCGAGCCGTACAGCTAGAGGGAAGAGTAAGCCCGTGAGAGGTAGAGGTAGGGGGAGGCAAGCTCCTACTCGTTCACCGAGTCCCCCGCCTGTAGAGGAGGTGCCTTTGAACCCACCCGTCTTGCAAGCCCAAGAGGACCCGCCTAGGGAAACCTTAGATCATCATGGCATTCGTTGCTTTGTTGATGAAGAAGCTTTAAAAGAGTTTAACACTAGGTTTCGTTTAAGGAAAGCATTATTTGAACAACCATCCGACGAAACCAAAGTGGGTAGCGACTTCTTTAACAAAGTTACGAATAGGCAGTGGGGAAGTCTTTTGACAGTGGGTGAGGACCCTATTAATATGACCTTGGTGCGTGAGTTCTTTGCTAATGCTAAAGTCCAAGGGTCGGCCACTAAAGACTTTTTCTTGAGGGGTCAGAGGCTTGCTTTTATCACCCCTTCTCTAACCGCTCATCTGGGTACACCCATGGTCAATTTTAAGGACAGCTACAAGCAAATCATTAGCAATAGGGCTGCTCAACATGTTCCACCCCTCGATGTTCTTGAGATGATTCGTGAGGATATTTGTCCCGGTTGTGCGTGGATACCGAGTGACAACGATTCTAGGAGTGGGGTAAGCACGCGGTCGAGTGGGACGAGTCGCTACACATCATAGTCAAATTCATTTCTAGTGACTTCATCCCTCTTCCAAATTCTCCGAGATAGGCATTAAAATTCTAAAACTTGTCTATGCATTCGTTCATGATTTGCCTATTAATCCGGCTGTGGAGATTCGGTCAAAGCTTGAATCTTTTCTTAGCAATTTGAAGCCAAATTTGATTTTCCCTCGACTTATAACAGAAATGGCACGTGCTAAGGGCATCCCAGAATTGCCCAGCGATATTCTGATTGCTCCCAAAATCCACTATTTGGTACGGAAATCAAATTTAGCCCGTCGTAGACCGCAATCTCAACAAGTCCCACCACCACCACTACCCCGACAACCCAATATGATGGATTACAATGACCAATTTCAGGCTTTATTTCAATCTATGGGTCAAGTTCGAGATTGGTTTGAGCATAATCGATAGTTTCAACAATCTCGTGAGCCGGTTTATGATCACATTGCTAACCAAGCCGGAATACCAACCAGCAATTTCTTTCGAATGCCGACTCAACCTTACGAATTTAACCCTTTTGTTCAAACCTTTATTCCGGGCTCGTCTAGTGGGGTTGGGGGTGGTCAGGGTCAGGGAGGTGGTGGAGTAGAGAGTTTTGGTGGAGGAGGTTGTGGTGGTGATGTCACAGGTACTTCAGGGGTGCGGATGTCGATTGATGCACAGCTTGAAGAAACCTTGGGATTTGTTGCGGAAGATTTTGTTAATTTCGGTCCAAGTGCTGTGACCATGCGAAGATGCTCATATGGAAGAAGAAGGGAAGGCGAGTAGAAGACTTGGAGAAATTTGTTTCAACGACAAGACCGACATTTTTTGCGAACTCTTTTTCATTTTGTAATCTTACAATGTCGGTACTTAGTTTTTCTAAGAACTTGAGAGTACTTTGTTTTCATTTTCATTTTCTAACTTGAATGATGTACTTTGTTTTTATTTCATTTTGGTTAGCCGGAGGGGCATTAGAATACTCTTTTGGACATACGATTAGCCTTTTTCGAATATTAGTTATTTTCATTTACTTTTATAATTTATAGCATAGCTCTTTTATTTTAGTGTATATATATTTATATATATGTGTGTATATATATATATATGTATATGTATATATATTTTTGAGTGGCATCCCCGGCAACGGCGCCAGAAAACTTGATGGCCGTTTTATATAGTAACCAACTTTGACCGGCAGAGTACCGAGTCGGTTGTAATATAAACTGGCAAGCAAGGTCGTATCCCTCTGGGACACGAGTTAAGTACCTCGGCTAGCTTCATCTCGAGTTTAGATCGATAGCCTTTCAATTTGTTTAACATGGATCAATACTAACTCTTGCCACAATTATCAAATTAATACACTATACTATCACGGTTTTATCACACTATGAGGCTTAAATGATTAAAAGAGATAGCCGAGAGATGTTCCGAATGCTTACTCTCGAACCCTAGCTCATCCCTGGGAGAACTTGGACTACTAACCTTAATTGATATTGATCGAAGGATGTCATCTCCTAATTCCGAACCTAGGCGCCAATTTCAACAACCTAGCTTCTATATCGAGTTCAACAATCCATAAACCGGATTTAATCGACTCGATCACGGTCCCACGCTTCGAATGAGACGCTTGTTAACAACAATATAAACCTTACACACGAAACCGAACCTAAACACTTAGTCGGTTTTACGCGGCAATCCTAAAACCCCTTTTCCCGCACCCTCTCGCAAAATACATATGTAAAGAGAATACGTAAAATACGATTATTAAGTCGCGAATTCAACAATCGCCAATAGGCATAAGTTTTAGGACAACAATCAATGTCAATATGAACTACAACACATCACAAATTCTCCCAAGATCCGAACTAAGGCTCGATTTTAACATTCATCGCATAATCGGCTATAGGGAAATCAGCTAATCATTCTATCCATGAAAACACTAGCAAACAAGTTAAACATAAGTAATTGAGCTAGATATGAAGATTATAAATACCTTTTATTGATGAAAATAACCAAAAATCAACGAAATAGAAAACCGTCTTCAGATCCGTACAATATACAACGATCAACGAACAATTTGAACTTGAAATTAATCCAAAAGCATGAAATCCAAGTTCATTCAACTTACCAAAGTCTGAAAAACGAGATACAAAAGTGCTGAAAGATACTAAGAAATGCATGATCATCCAACTCTCCACTAAGTGGAGAGTTTTTATGGTTCCCACAAAGCGGCGCTGTCGATTTTTTTCCTTCACAAAATGTATCAGCAATATTCTGAGCCAAGAGCCGTATCACAGGCGGGCGCATATGGTGACAGGCGGCCGCCTATCATCTTTTTTTTTCACCAAAGACTTGATTTCTTGATCCCGAAGCTCCGGTTTACATTCCACGACATTCTCGAGCACCTAAGACCTGAAAATGGATAAGAAACATACCAAATATAACCCCCACGGGACTTTGGGGTGACCAAAAATGACCGAAAGTGTACAAAATTACCGGAATAACCCCGTTAATCACGGAATACAAAACCTAGATTTCAGGATCCACAAAATATATAAACTATATCAAAACTAAGCCGATTACTCCCGGAAATAACCTAAATGAGTCGTTACGAGGCACAAAATGTACATATAAACTGAGTCAAATTGACTCTTATCAAGACCCTGGTCCATGCTCCAAGCAATGAATCCACCACTATATCAGCTATATAGTAAAGGTGGAATAACTTTACAAGGTTCAGGAATGAACCTCTTAGATCCATGTACTACTCCCGCTGTGCCTCTAAGGCAATACTGTGTTTTGGCTCAGTTGTAGATTTTTCAGTGATCTTTAGCTAAGAACATTTCTAGCTCACTGTATCACATGATTAAAGCTATGGAAAACCTAGATTTTAACTCCCACTATCTACATTTGATTTAGGGTATATATCTATATATCCATGTTTATCCAATTCCAAGTTTCAATAAACTAGGAACCCTTCCTTAACACTTTTAAGGATATTCTCGACATTTACCAGAATCGCTTTCATATCTGCTCATGACTCATCATGAAGTACAAACATCTGGTTTATCTCACAACACTTATGATGGACCCTTTTACAGAAGCAAAGGAAACCTTCCATAAATATCATCATTCACCTTTTCTTTTAGGACTAACGTCCTATCATAGATAGATCCCGAGAATACCGACAAGAATCATCTCTTGCTATGATCTATGCTAAACTCTTTTAACATCTCATCTATACAGGTGAACTGTGACAATCAAGCAGCTTCTAAATCTATCACTATAGATTCTTATTTCCAAAATTAGAACTGCTACTTCTAAGAGCTTTCGCAAAGACCTTGAACTACCAAACATTAATTGACTGTATCTCGGGATGACAGTTCTCGAGAAGGATATTCAATACCTTGCTAAAAAACCTGTGACACTCTCACTAACCCTTTTGCACATTAGGCATATCCTTTCTTTTGATCAATTCGAACTCTTTTGATTATCAAAGTAAAGAACTTATATATAAAAACTTGTTTGGGTCCATAAATGGATCTCGTAAGCTTACTCATCACGTTATCGTCTATGAACACCAAGCCATTGGCCCAACATCTACAACACTATCATATAGCCATGATACGTAGCTATAAATAGTACTATCTGAATAGACTTAAGCATAGCTGGTAGCACAAAGGTAATTACAAGGTTTACACCCTGTAGCCTTCAGCATATCAACTTAGCCTTATGGTAACCATATTACCATCCATGTCAGTCTTTCATAAAGATATGCTACACCTTTTAGGGACATTCCCTTCAGGTAAGACATAGTAGGTTCATAACTCGGTTGTCACACATGGAATCTGCTTTAGATACTATGGCTCCAAGCCATATCTCTTAATCTTGCCTTTCAAGCATTCCAGCATAAGTTGAGAGACCTTCATTCTTCAAAATGAACATACCAGTAGCCCATTTAGGCGTGTGGATATTTGTAGACTCACAGAATACTTGTGTGCACTGAGCAGTGTCCTGCACCTCATCACTGTGCGGCACCTGCTCATGTTCCAATGGTCGAATATCTCTTTGTGTTTCTCAAACTCTTTTGGGACCTTCATTTACTCCTACTGTCTCTTTTAGAAGAAACACTTCCTTTAGAAGACTGCATGTTTGGAGACAAACAGTTTTGCTCCATGGGTAGGTAAATAATATCTAGCATACTTGCTAAGATATCCCACAAAGTCGCATGTGTCATAATAGGCTCTAAGCCTTGGTTAAGTATATGTTTCGAATGAGGGCACTATCCCAAAACATGTAAGGGATACTTCGCATGGCTTACGTTGCATCTTTATCGTACAAAGTGTTGTTTCCACTTTAGAAACACAATCCAATTGCGTATCCTAAAATGGTATCCTTCAAGGGAGAATTTGATTCCTTTTCAGACGACTTCTAAAACACCCTTCAGGTATTAATTGCTTCTATCCAATTGAAGATTATTTCCTAAAAAGTTTATCAATCTCATATTTGTACCAGCTCGAACTTTTTGGGCTTTCTGAATTGTCGTACTTCACTAAGCACATTCAACTATTTCTAAAAATAGTCATAGAGATTAATAAGCAATTATTTGCAGCATTAATTGTCATAAGCCAACAAACATCGGTATGTTTAGGCTTTAGACAAATTTTCTAGAATTTATAACTTCATAAAATGATATTTTAGTCATCTTTAGATAAGATACTGTTAAGGGTGATTTTATACGTTTTATAACGATATATTTTATATCAATTTCCCCCATATGTGGATGTTTTTCATAGAAATCAAGCCTTATATTGAAATATTGAGCAAATGGTGTTTTTAATAGTTAAATTGCAAAACGTAACGAATTATGTGCTTAAATTGTGATTTTATATTATTTTGGAATATCGTTACGCTTTGGTATGTTTTTCCCACATTGTAAATACACATTGGTGATGGAAAAGATGATTTTTAAAGAGATAAATTCGAGTGGAAAGGAATCAATCAGATTTATGGAAGAATAGAGGATATAAGGAAAGAAATCAAGTGTTGAACCAATTTGGATGGCGGCCCGATTCATCAAGCTGGCGTCGATGGGGACGGGTGTTTGACATGCTGAGCAGCGCCCAGGAGGAGCTTTTACATTCAAGATGTTCAGATTTTCGTGGATGGCGCCCAAAATTACCAGAGACGGGCGTCGGCGAAGACTCGGCCCGACTCGAAATTTCAACGCATCTGGACGGGCGTCCAGTACCTTGGACGGGCGTCCACGGCCGACTTAACCACAGCCGACTTAGTATTCTATATATAGCCGCATCGCCCCAACCCTAATTACATCAGATTTTTCATACACAAAATACACTCAGCAGCCGCACTTTCTGAGGGTTTCAAGGCCGATCACCCGAGCCTTGTGCTCGGGTGATCCGGGTTAGATTAGGATGCTTTTCTTTTCGTTGTTGATTCATGGAGATCATCCATTGTACCAAACTATGTGAGTTTATCTTTTTAATTGATTCAATCCTTTGTTTATTCTTATGATCTTTGATTCGTTATGTATCTTTCTATGATTTATGATGCTATTGTGTGACTAGATCGAGAGATTGGTTGCTAATCGTTGTCTAACGTAGATGAGAATCGTTTGTAGGCTAGATCACCATAGAAAGATAGGATCTTTAATCGTTAATTCGTGATAAATTAATTGGTTAATTATCTAGGTTGCTAGATTCTAAAATACGAGAGTTAACTTGAATCTACACCTTCGTTTTGTATGGAAATTGGTCTCAACATTCGAGAGAGGAGAGATCGATAATTGAATTCACTAAGAGATTAGGAGTTCATAGCTGGAGAAACGGATTCACTAAGGAATTAGGAGTTTGTATCTCGTGTAAAGGTGAAACCACAATATTGAATTAAAATCATGAGATGAACTTGGATTGAAATCACTTAGTTTGTGTAATGTTTAATCCCATGTTTCTTTAGTTTAGGTCGTTTTTATTATTCTTAGCTTAGGTTTATTTTTCTATGTGTTTTTATGTTTGTTCTTTCGTTTATTTGTTTTCGGGAGTAACAATTTAAGGAATTAATAAGATTAGATTCAACATCCCAATCCCTCGTGGATCGACCCTTACTTATCCCGCTTTACTAGCAATTACCGGTATTCGGCCGGTTAGGAGTTAGTTTTGCATATAGGTTAGGGTTTATAAATTGTTTTTGTTTAATGATGCAAAACCATCCGAGCAGATCGTATTACCCACATGATTCATAATCACATGTACAGACATCATCGAATAACATTTGATTAAACGTTTTCTCTTACAGAGAGTCTACATCTAGACCAACCACAAATATCAAGGATAACAGCCATTCAAACATTTGGTTGAGATTTATCACCTATATCAACTATATAGTGACATCAATCTAGTATGTTAGATTCAGTGACCGTTCAAATTTATCGGAATAACATTTATTCCTTACAATTGAATATGTCTACTAAATCTAAACAACTGAACACTTGTTCTTCATAAGAACCGGAACACGATAACATTTATTTAGTTCCTTTATCAGTCTACCATATTCAGAATACCGTAAAGGAAATGTTGCAACGTTTGCTTCGTCTTCTATGTCTTAGTGTTCCGTATTTAATCTTTCTAATTCAATCATACTCGTAAGGTATCATATATCTAAGAGTTGACTTGAACTTGGATGGATTTAACTCAACACACTTGCCTAGAATAGAGACTTCGATAAGATCTCTTATTTTAAGCACATGCCCTAACATTTCTTATAATCCTTTAAGCACTCGTAAATATTTCTCAATTCAGTCTTCATATGGCTTAAGAGAAATTACAAGGGCTATGTCTTCAATTTTCTTTCGTAAAGAAAATCCAATGTTTATTAAATAGTTTATTAGCCTTTCGAATCATATTCAAAACATGAACTATTTAATTAACCTTCAAGCAATGAATAAAGAAATAAGTCGATACTTAAATCTTACAATTTTGAAAAAAGCCTTTCCAAATTTTGATGTAGTCATTTTTATTCAACGTTTGAATTAATTGTCATCGTATGACAGAATGATCATATTGGATCGTATACAATATATGATTAATTCGTTGAAGCTTATTTCAAATGATTTAATCAATCATGAGCTTCCGTTTTTTCATTAATAATTATAGTCTTGGAGCACTCCATCAATTATGTATTCTCCTTGTCTCTAACAACTATAATGGAGTTGCTCGTGTCATTGCTTATTTTAAAAGGATTAAAATTATTTAACCATATTTGAGAATGTTTCTCAAAATGTAACATTCATAATTTGGTTATACTAATCGAGAAAAAAAAACACAAATAAAAGTTTGCTAAAAACTGCAACATAAGAATAAAGATAAAAGAGTGTTGTTGTTTATACATGCAAAATCAAAAAATGGTCTTTTGATTTATGATTTTGCTTCCACTAGTCAATTACTCCCAATTGACTTTCAAGAATTTTCAAAATTCTTTAGTATTTGAGATCGAATCTAGTTACCTCGATTCCCGCGGTGGTCGATCAATCAAGATAATTTGAAAGGTAGGTAACTCTTTACCAATCACATCTCTATATGTAATTCTTAGTGGTTGACTAGTCAACTCTTTGACAATGCATATCCCTATGTGGCAGTCAACCCCTTCTCTCTAAAATTAGACAGTCCTGACGGTGGCCAATCACCGCAAAATTTTAGTTAAGTCATAACCCAATATTAACGAGATCTCATACGATCATATCTCAATAACGACAATATACCCGAGGTAGGCCAACTACCGGCGGTGGTCGATCAGTTGGATCCAAACATGGGCTCTTCACCGTCGTTATAATATTGGGAGACAACATTTCAACTTAATTTTTGTTGTGAGAGTATTTTACAAATTAATTCACTTAATTAATTTTAATTACGGTCTCATCAAAATTATCTATCTCTATAGACATACATCCTACACATTTATCTTGATCTTACCTAGTTATGCATCTATCGTATCATATAAATAAATACAAGCACAAAATAAATAAATGGGTAAAGTAACCGGTATGATCATGGACTTTTCCTAAGTGCGGTGTCGAATACAAACTGATGAAACCACGGGTCACAATCTAAGGGTAGCTGCAACCGCCAATATGATCTTTAAAGCGCCATCTCCAATGGGATCTTTATATTTCTTTGGTGTCCATTTTCTACTCCATTCTTGTTACATCGATTCTATCTAAGAAATAAATACCCTCGCCGCTTTGCGGGGAGCTAACGGGAATGGGATAATGCAGAAAATAAGCTAGGTCACGTTCTTCATTACGGCCTAGGACAATTCAAAACCATAGAAAAATAAATCATTCACATCTATCCTAAAGGTCGACTCCATGACCAATCGGGATCCATATAATCATATTATATCTAACACAATATCTAATCCATACAATAAAATCTTAAGAAAAGATAAAATCCTTTTTTTTTGAAATAGAAAAAGATAAAATCTAAATTTACCAACTTGCGTCTTAATTAATCGATTAACGTTTAATCAATTAAATAATTTTATCCAATCAATTAATTTTAACATTTAATCAATTACATGATTTTGATCGAAATAAAATAATGATTAATTTTAAAATGATTTCAATTTTAATTTTAATTAATTAGAACTATTCCAAAATGAATCAAAATTAAAATTAAGTCTCTTTTGTTTATTTTTTTGATTCATAATCAAAAGGGACGCCTTTAGTTTCCAAAACCAAAAGGCTCTGACCTGGGCCCTTTCCAAAATCAAATTTTGAAAAAGGCCTAGGCCTAAGTCTTTTCCAACATCAAATATTTTGAAAATGACCTAGGTCTATTCCAAACAAAATTTGAAAATGCCAATTGCACTATAGTGCCATGTGGCATCCCAATGACCCAAACTATTTGAATCATTGGTTAGACAAATGACATTAATTAAACAAAGAGATGTTCTATGTACCATAAAGAATCACAGAAACACAAAACAAAAATTTGGAGTTCCACCAAAAAGAAGCACCAGCCGACGCCGACCACCCCGAAGGGAAGCCGCCGCCGCCGGCGCAATTTCCAGTGGGGGTGCCGCCGCCGATCGGCCGAGCACCCCAAAAGCCGAGTTGTTTGTTTTTTTGTTCTCGTTTCGCGAATCTAAATCATGCATCTAAAATAATTACTACGCAAATTAACTAATGATTATTGCTTAAGCTCGAAGCTCGCTCTGCTACCACTGTTAGAAAATCTATGCTTGAACGCAGCGGAAAATAAAATTTATTTCCTTTTAACCAGGATCGACTTCATTTAAGCAACAAACAAATTAGTAGTAAACGAGAAAGTTACATTGGATGATATAAAAGATCGAAGCTTTATCGTTTATAAAGGAGTAGTGATGCATGGAGCCGCCCAAGCGTTCGACCTCTACCGCTAGTCCACTCGAACAGCCCGCCGGAATCCCATCATGAATTGCATCCAGAAAAACTTGGTGGCTAGACCGACCTTTTCTCTTTCTCAAAACTCTCTTAAGGAAGCTCTCAATTTTTCTAGTAAATTAGAACTCTTCTAATTGTGATGTTCAAAAGAGCTAGACACCCACCTCCTATTCATAATGAATGTGGCGCTCCAATGTAGTACCAATCGATTGGGAGAAGAAGCTTCTAGTAGATTGGGAGAATGAAAATCTTTTACTATTAAAATAAGAAAAATATATTTGATTGATGTATCTCATTTAATTTAATATCTCATATTAAATATTTTCAAGATATTGTCAATATCTAATATTGGCTATCTTTATTTTAATACCATAAATCAATTTACACATGTGTGCAAATCTATAGTCATTAATATCTAATATTAATATATGATAATATTAATAATTAATTGCACAATCCATGTGTATCTTAATACACTATTATTTGCACCACATATATACATATATTTCCATCCGGAATATTCTTAATTAATTAATATAATACTATGATTAATCAATTTGCAAAATCTATGTGTATCATATACACATAATAATTTCGACCTATACATCAATTTTGTATATTTTATTAATCAACATAATTAACATCTTGTATTTAATTTATTGATAATAAATAAATACCACCTTATTAATTTATCACTATAACACTTTATAGTCAAGATAAACTTCCATTATTTGGTTATCAGTATAACCACATTTTAATCCGGCTAGATGTTCTTATGTGTGTGACCTGATAGGCTTCCGATTATGTTGGCCGTAGGCACAAAGTGAATTATGAAAATGCCCTTCATACCTAGTGATCACGGAATATCGTCTAGCTGTTGGAAGTAGCGTCCGAAAGACAATTTCTGTAATTGTTTTTATAATTAATAAATGACATGCTTCGTGCTTATATGTAATACACCGCTAAAAACCCCAAGTCGTATCATATGTAGCCATATAACTTAGTGTGGGCACATGTGAGGATTAAGTTCTGGTGATACACTGAACTATTAGTCCGTGGTGAACTTAATCAAAGTGTGTGGTCTATTGATTAAACCACCATTAATGCGCTTCAGAACACTTTATGGTGTGACCGCCTTAACCGGACCGTCAATATTGGTTCTCTAAGTGGGGAATTTATATATGATGAGAGTCATATAGGATTTGGACCGATTTAATTTACATTTCTCATATAATTCCGTGATTGAGAAATCTTATTAAATCACAAGATGATCATATATGGATTAACCTTAATCCTGAAATGATTGCAAACTCCTATTTGTTTCAAAATAGGGTTTGATGTGTTCGTTAAGGATTGCTAAGAGGCGCGGTCTGAATCATTTTCACGTTGGCACTATTCTGGAATGAGTGAGAAGTGTGTGTCTCACAGATATGGAATCCATTCCTTCCTGCAGGAAGTAAAAAGACAATCCCCATGTTTGTTGATCCAAGAAACTGATCGATCGGCCGAGTTCATATTGGTTATGAACTAATTGATCAGTAATGGGTTGATTGTAAATAAGGATAAGAAGTAGTGAAGAAGGTTTACGGAAATATTCCCGCTTCATTACGGATAGTCTGTGGAGGGTTAGTCTTTATGTAATGATTATATCAATGGACACTTACTGACTCGACGCTTTGAAAATAAGTTATATCTATAATCGATAGAGTTCAGTTTCAGAATTATGGTGGCGTAATTCCAGAATTAATAAGTTGAGGATAAATATTCTGTTTGAATGTTTTATTCAATTTATGGTAGCTACTGGTTATAGGTCCATGGTCCCCGGGTTGGCTCCTAACACGCGAGTGTTTTCTCGTTTTGTGGAACCTCGAGAATAAATTAAATAGTTGGTCTATTTAATGAATATGCGAATATTGTTTATTTCGTAAATAATATTTAAAATAGAAAAGACATTTTCTATTAATTTTAATGGCAAAGGCGGCGCCACATATGCTGAGGAAATTAGGAAAAGAATTTTTTCTAGATTATGTCACATGTGTAATTAATTAATTATTTATTTATTTGATAATTAATGGAAAAATAAGAGATTTATTTTTAATCATTATCTCATTTATGGAGATTATATCTTATTTTATGGCAAATATATTTTCCTTATAGAAAGGGTAATTGTATTATGAAAATGATAACTCTCTCTTGACTAGTTAATTTTCTATATAAAGAAATTTCATCCCAACACAATAATCAATCACAATTTGCGCCACACTTAATAAAAAGAAAAGAAAATTTAGTTTCTTATTCTAGCCATTAGAGAAGAAGGTTTTTCTTGGAGCATATTCGAAATTTAATTAAGTTAATTGAGCAAACGGAATTTTACTGTTATTTTAATTTCCTAGATGCATAGTTGGTTTTTTTTCGGGTACTGGGCTTAATATAAGTCGGCGTAGTGGTTAGGGTTTTGTGTGATCATATTTGAGAACTAGGGTTCAAATCACCTCGGAAGCATTTTTTTATATTCATTTTGGAAAAGTTTGGAGAGAGGAAAAAAAATAGAGCACAAGGGATTCGAACCCCCGACTTATAGGTAGAAGATGACACGCTGAACCAATTCGTCTATGAGAAAACTTGTTGGAGTTTTGGATCGACGAATTATGTAGAAGCAGATTCTGGTTTATTTTATAAACTATTATTAAATCCATTAAATTGGGTTTAGGACTATTGTTTTTAATAGATTAGATACAAGGGTACCAACGGTCCATCTCAGTGTTTTACTTTTTCGCATTTATTTTCTTGGATGATTATTTATGTGATATAACTCTGTATTACCATACCATGCATCATATTCATGAATTCCATTCCTCGCATATGCATAAATGTAGATAACTAATTTTGGCATTAATTAGACATGTATGAACAAATAATTAATTTAGATTAATTTAGGTAATTAATTAAGTTAATTGAGCAAACGAAATTTTATTTGGATATAAAATTCACATGATAAAAATAAGATTTACTAGGTGATGTTTTTGGGATCTGAAATCCTTCGGGGTTTTAATTATGTAGTGGCTACTTAAAAGAATTTTAATAATCGAAAATTTGGAAAATCGTGAAAAGTTGGACACCGATAAGTTGGTGATTGCTTTTAGTGATTTATTATTTTCGGATTATTGAAAAAATTCTAAGATCCTAAATTTTTATAATGACAAGATTAGGACTTTAAAATTCTTTGGTGAATTTTAGTTGTGTAGTGTCTACACAAGAAATTTCCAAATATTTGAAAAATTGGAAAATCATGAATATAGTGTCACTAGTTAGACGGTATTTGAAACCGATAAACTAGTGGGAGTTTTAAAATTCCGTGATTTATTGTTTTTCAAATTATTGGAAAATTCATAAGTCCTAATGTATTAGTCCTAATGTATAAGTCCTAATGTATTTGTGAATTTTAATTGTGTAGTGTCTACACAAGGAATTTTAATAAATCCATAAAATTGGAAAATCATGAATATACTGACACTAGTTAGACGGTATTTGGAACCGATGAACTAGTGGGGGGGGGGATTAACATTAAATATTCATGATTTATTGTTTTTTGGATTATTAAGAAATTCTGAAAATCCTAATGAGACATATATTTTAAAATAACGAGTGGGAGCGGGGAAGGTGACAACCGACCCCACGACCTCTACTGTTGACACAAGCACGTGAGAGGATGGTGACGCCTCATGCCGCTTTGATTTCGCCCCCTACGGATGGCTTTCACCGTTATCAAAATTCAAGGCTTGGTTTCCGAAAGGATAGGATTTTGAGTGCTCGTCGGGTCACTGACCTACCCAACGGAGGCATACTCGGGGCGTACTTAAAAATCTGAAATAGTAGGTCACACTCACAAGGATATTTTTGGAAATATCTTGGCTGAAAAAGGAAGGTAATCAACAACTAAACGGAGATGTTTGATTCTCAATGGTTTAATTGTTGAGAGAGATTGTCTCAATTTAATCGTCACCTCTTTGACCTACCCTACAGCGGTAATCGAGGTGTGAGATTAAATCTTTGGAATGGTAGGATAAACTACATTCATGACATCACTTTTATAATTCCTAAAATCATTATTAGTTGTGGTGTATGATTTGATTTATATTTCTGTCATAATTTATTTTTCAACTACATATCATCTCAAGGTAACTAAAGCGCTAAAATGATTATAATTGACCGATGATGACTTCATGTAAGTGGAAAAGTAACACGAACGTTGAACTCATAAATCAAGAATGTAATTAATTTTCGATAGAGGATTCTCCTTTTGATCCTTCAAACTTAAGTGACATTGATAAGTGTGTTACTGCTGTCGCTCGTGTCGAATGAGAGACAAACAAAATTAGTTCAAAGATGACGAGAATGATTTGGTATCAATCTCACTAGACATCCCACAGTTCACGAGTAGTGTCTACTCAAATGAACTGCTAGTTCACGGCCATTCCTTTTATAGAAAGCCAAGAATGGGAAGGTAAATGTCTTAAATTGTAAGTCATCAAAACTAAATAAGTTAAAGCTAAACCGAAATATTAATGAAAGAAAGTATAGGATAAGGAAAGTGATCTCGGATCACTAACCTATGAATCCTTAGAGACTTTCTTAACCGGGTACTTTGACCTGGAAGCTAAGTTCTTTTCTAAGAACGAGAGAGCAAGGCATTCATGATTAATGAGTAGACAACGAGCAGTTATTTCAGCTGAGATAGTAGAAGTGATATAAGGAAACAAATTTCAGATTTTAATTCTTGGATATCACATTTAATTTCTGTGTTTCCAGATTCGTTGGAACAAATTGATTTACTTTCACATCGAATATATATTTGCCTTATAGAAAGTGAATATGACATTTGTAATAAGAATCCGATACTCGGACTTTTGTTTGATAAAGTTAGAACAATTAAGTAATCTTTGAAAAGGTATATGTAACACATAATAACTATTAAAACAAATGGTTTATGTATTAAGATAAATGACTCTCTTCAAAGATCTATTAATTAGAGCATATATCCTAAAGATAAGATCTGACGAATGGCTAAGGGTGATTCCTATTTCCCAGTCTAAGAACACTATCTCAAAGGAAAAATGACTTAGTAACTTTTGAATTAGGAAAAGATAATAGAGCTGAAGAAGTATCACAACTTGTTCATATTGACCTTCGGGGTCTTATGAAGGATACAAGCAAGTGGGAGCTTTTGAGTAATAGACATTTTGTCTAATGACTACTCGAAACGCCGATTAGTTTATCTAAATACTTTGAGGAATCTCTGATATTACCAGAGAAACAAGTATTTCATGCTCAGATACAGGCTATGGCATGGTTTTGGCACTGATGCTTGGCTTACCTCCGAGTGAAACTATTTCACTGAAAGGATAAACCATGGATTGCCTTATATAGTTATTGACATGATACAATACACTGCTTTGCTCAGCTAAGATATTGGTTGTAAAATAACGGTTTGCATGATCATGTAAAACCGAGAAGTCTACCTTAGAAGATGCTTATGAATTTGTGGATGATGAGTGAAGTACATTTACTCCACTTCCGCAAATAGAGGCATTTAGCATTAGTTCTTGAAGGTAGGACTGGAGATTTTGCATACACGTTTAGATGGGGACTGTTCGTGAAATATCTTAATGCAATGAGTAAATGTTGGTTATAAGATTCCAAAGACCGGATAATGACGGTTGAACTGTCACAGCCTTTCTAGAAGAATGTATAAATAACAACCTTGGACCTTGAAGTAAAGATACTCAAGGAGTTACTATCTGATTCAATCAGATCACATCCAACATTGGTTGTTGGGGGTTACGCTGATGAATACTACTGAACCAGATTAGAATGTCAATCCACCCAAATGCAGTGGGAGTATGGTTTATCCATTGACTCGCTGTGATTATGCAGACTTTACAATCTACTGAGGGTGATTGATCACCTATGGTCTTTTTGGAAGGGCTGTATATGATTATGAAAATAAGAGGTTGGTTTAAAGCCATATGCCTGTACATGGAGTTTTGGTACTCCAGTTCTGTTCACACTCTTGTAGAACCACTTGAGTGTCTCAGGACCAGTGGGAGTAATTGGATCTACGTGAAGAAGAGTTGAATGAATGGGAAAGTTTATCTTTCAAAGCAAAGCCAAGTGGTCTAGGGGTAATTTCCTGAGAAGTAGAGAGTTAACAGGGTGATACCCTGAAACTTTCTTGCAGTACAACAGAGCTTGAATTCATTCGGAACATAAGGTTTATATCTTAAAGCCAATGACAGATTGACTGCCTATGCTTATATCCGTTGGTGGATTAAAGAAAACCTCGAGGTCATTAAAAGCCACATGTTTGAAATGTGTGGGCTTGACCAGAATATTGATGAGTCTTTTGTAGACTAGAGAATCAATATTGGTAAGAGTAGACATTAGCGTTAGTGAAATGTGACAACACAACAATGATTGTAAGCAACATGGGTGTGTTATCGAAGTCGAAAATCGACGAGCCAAAGCTTCTTTGAATTAAAGAAGTGGACTATGTTCTTAGAAACCGATTCGGTCGAGTTCATGAGAACAAGTTGTTGGCTGTATCCCATCCATCTTATTGGTTAAGATGATATAATGCATTTTTGTATGCAACATTCAACGAGAGGTTTCCTACCTAACCCCTCACAGAATAATTCTCTTAGTCTTTGGATAAAGAGAAAATGGGATAGATTCTCTTTTGGATAGAGAAAGTCAAGTTACTAAAAGTCAATTAAAGTCGAATCTTGGATTCGGATGTTGAGTAGCAGTATAGTGCATCCTCAAGTACCTTCGGAGAACGAGGAGTAATATGCATCTATATTCAGGTGCATACCTGAGTATTGTTGACTACACTGATTCTGACTACAGTCAGATTAAGGATGATCGTTAATTGATCTCAGGCTCAGTGTTTTCTCATAGTGATGGAGCTATAGTCTGGAGCAATCCAGCACTGCCAATTTGACTCTGTTAGTAAAAAACATAGCAGCTTTCGGAGCAGCTACAGAGGCGTATGGCTTGAGAATTTCTTTGTTGGATCGGAAGTGATTCCAGGTCTCGATGAGCCGATACCATTTCTTGTAAAAGCAGGTTGAGAGGTAGCTCATGCAAATGATCTTTGCGATCACAAGAGGTCAAAAGCATATTGAGAGAGTACCACCTAATCAGACAGACCGTGCAGAGAGGCAACATTTCGGTCCTAAAAGATCGCCTTAAGCCGACAACCTAGCTGATAAGTTTACCAAGTCGTGTGGCATCTATTGTCACTGATAAGCGCTTGACGGGTATGAGATTGGGAGGTATGTCTCATCTGCTTTAGAGCAAGTGGGAGAATGTTGTGGATAGAAAGAATAAGGGTGTGGTGCTCTAAAACAATTGTTGCTTGTCTTTACAGGCAAGTGGGAGATTGTTAGATGTAGTGCCCGAAAGACAATTGTTTCTTGTCCTTACGGGCAAGTGGGAGATTGTGGGAAGTAGCGTCCGAAAGACAATTTCTGTAATTGTTTTTATAATTAATAAATGGCAGATTTATTCTCATCTTATTATTTGCTTCGTGCTTATATGTAATACACCGCTGAAAACCCCAAGTCGTATCATATGTAGCCATATAACTTAGTGTGGGCACATGTGAGGATTAAGTTTACGGTGATACACCTGAACTATTAGTCCGTGGTGAACTTAATCAAAGTGTGTGGTCTATTGATTAAACCACCATTAATGCGCTCAGAACACTTTATGGTGTGACCGTCTTAACCGGACCGTCAATATTGGTTCTCTAAGTGGGGAATTTATATATGATGAGAGTCATATAGGACTGGACCGATTTAATTTACATTTCTCATATAATTCCGTGATTGAGAAATCTTATTAAATCACAAGATGATCATATATGGATTAACCTTAATCCTGAAATGATTGCAAACTCCTATTTGTTTCAAGATAGGGTTTGATGTGTTCGTTAAGGATTGCTAAGAGGCGCGGTCTGAATCATTTTCACGTTGGCACTATTCTGGAATGAGTGAGAAGTGTGTGTCTCACAGATATGGAATCCATTCCTTCTTGCAGGAAGTAGAAAGACAATCCCCTTGTTTGTTGATCCTAGAAACTGATCGATCGGCCGAGTTCATATTGGTTATGAACTAATTGATCACTAGTGGGTTGATGGTAAATAAGGATAATATGTAGTGAAGAAGGTTTACGGAAATATTCCTGCTTCATTACGGATAGTCTGTGGAGGGTTAGTCTGTATGTAATGATTATATCAATGTGTTGGATCGTATTTGCGCACTAGTATATCCTAGAGGGGGGGTGAATAGGATATATACCCTTTTTAAATTTTACTTTATCCTTTTTCAAACATTATTTAGGCTTTTTAATTACACACGGAGTTCCAACTACTTAGGAGACTGTTAGACTAAATTAGGCGGAAGAGCTAACCGGTTAACGTGTTGTTCCTAAGGTACTAGGTGATCGAGTTATATATATTACTTTTAACTTAGTTATTCAAAAATCAAATAGATTATGTTGATTTACTTGAACATCGACTTAATACGAGAATGAATAATATCTACAAGATTCAGTCCAATGATTAATCTGCAAATTAACTTATCAATTATAATGTGTTGTAATACCAAGTCTAATATTTGAGCAGATAATCAATCTGATAAACTATTGCAAATCAAAGTGTCTTTAATACAATAAATGCAGATATGATTTGTCAAGTATAGCAGGTTCTATTAAGTATATCAGGTAATATGAATGTGCAGCAATGCAGTTTACCGAAGTGCAGTAATTTATCAACCTTGCACACAATAGTAGTTTAAGCAGACTGATCAAGTAGCTGCAGTATCCTTCAAGATCAAAATGCAGATTTGTAGGATATGCAACAGACAAGAGGGTGCAATAAATTTCTTATGAAATTTCTAGATACTCAGTAGGTTTTAACTTAAGGTGTTTAATATGCTTAGCGAAGCTGATACATATACCTAAAGCACTTAAATATGCAGCAAGGTGAATATCTTTAAATGGACAATGATTCACAGATATGGATATATATGCATTAGCAACACTTAGTATTTAAGTGAGTTCAACCTAATAAATTTTATCAAAACAGAATTGAAAATTTTACTTAGGTGATGTTTTTACAAATTGCTTTCAAGCACAAATAAATTAGATTTTATCTTGGATTACCTAGATCATACAATCCTAGGTGTATCACATAAATCACTATACCCACACAGCTTTTTCACTATATTTGGATGGTTACAATTACAATGCTTTTCAATATTCAGAGCTGAAATAAAATACAAGATGAAACGGTATTCGACTTGTTAAACCTTTAGATCATAATTGTAGTGATTGAAACTTAATCACAACCGTGACACACGGTAAGTTTCAATCACGTTCTTTTCTAAAGTTTAACACAACAGAATAAAATACAACCTCGGTATTTATCCAATCAAATACTAAAAACAAAAGACACGGTTTGAAATTAGTACTTTGAAAGAAATAAATAAAAAACGTGAACTTACTGACAATGAATCACACAGATTCAGATTGTGAGAGGAACGGTGCAACTGTCACCTGGAAACGAACCAAGGAACAATCCAAGTCCTATCCAGTTCCAGAAGCAATCCCACAATCAACGGCAAACAATTTACAAAATACAAGGATATTTTTAGTATTGAGAAAATGTTTGATCAGCTTAGTTGTCGATCAATTTGTTGTCTTTGGGATTATATAGACATGAAATGCAGAGTGAAGTGGTTGTGTATTAAATGAGATGACTTGGAATACTAAATGAATGCATAGTAAGCAAAGTGATGCATTTAAGTAAATGTGATTCATGCTTGTGAAAATTGACAGATATATTTTCTTAGCAAGACTTCTCGAATTTTACTGACATTTAATAATTCAGTTTTCTAAGCAGTAGTGACAATATACTAGGTTCATTTAATCAACAAATAAGCTTTTATAATTTTTATTCAATGGTTCGATTTTCAATTATACAGACTAACATTTTTCAAGATTCATTTAATTTGAAGATGACACTTATTAGCTTAATATGAAAATATGTTTTATTTAATAGTTTTCGAAATGCATAATAATTCAGGTAGCAACATTTTATCAATTATATATACATATCTACATGAATGCGGCTAAAAGGTGTGAATGGTCAATATAATCCCAAATTAGTAAGTTGTAGTTTTGTACGAGTATGATATAGACATAGAGGTAGATCTATATCACACTCTCCGATGGCACATGCAGTGTGTATAAGTTTCATTTATAATCACTAGATAGAAGACTGATTATATCAACTTTATATTGATTAATAAATCAAACACCTTATTTATTTTATCAAAAATTAGTGAGATATTTTCGTCATAAAATGATCTGAAAATATCAAACAGTTTTGAATCATAAACCAAATAAGGATTTTGACTTCATCAATCAGATGCATAGAATAAGTGGGTCATTAATCGAATTTATGGATTTCGATTTCATCACTTATTCAGACATGACTTGGGAATTAAAAGAAAAGAGTCAAACTTGTTTTACCTTTCAATAATCGGGTCAAACAGTTAGAGGTCGGGTCAATAGAGCATTGAAGAAATGTTATTCAGACTCAGATAGGATCATTGCAGAAAGCTCAGCATTTGAAATGGGTTGACTGGAGATTCAGACCGTCATACCTTCACTCGTCGGAAGTTCGGTCTGCAACATAAACGAGCCTTGAATCTTTTGACCGAAAAGTCAAATCTTTCGCATCATCGGACACTGAAGAGCTTTATTGAAGACTGAGCAGTCAATAATCAACAGAGATAAAAAGGTCGAGCCTTTCATCCATCAAAGCTTGAAGCTTTCGGTCAACATAGATGAAGAACGAGTCAGCTGCACATCGCCATCGGAATCATCATTTTCAATAAATTGAATCGAATTTGACAAGAGGAATAGTCAAGCCGGTATTCTTCTTTAATCGAGCATCGATCCTGTACAAAAATTAACCGGAAAGATCGCAGCTTGACAGAAATCGAGATTCAAGACAGAAAGTTCAAGACATTTAATTCAAATCGAGATAATCACTTGAATGGTATGGATTTCGAGGTATGAATTAGTGAATAGAGATTTTTGAAAGCATCAAAAAAAAATTGACCAGTGAAGCTCGAATCTTTTATTTCTGGGATTGAATCGAGTAACAGGGTAGCAAATTGTTTTACCGAAACCTCGAGCATGGTTTCAATAACATCGGATAGAGCATTCAATGTATTGAAGTTTGAATCAAGACAAAGCGGTTTAGTGTTTGAGAGAATTCAGAAATGGAATGGTTGAATGTGGAGTTGAAGATGGACGGTGGAGTTGGAAAGGTTAAAGAGAGAAAGCGGTGGGGAGAGTTAATGAGATTTACGAGGGACGGTGAGGAGTTTTGGCAATTAATGGGAGGCAGCCGAGGGTTGATGTATGAGATTAAGTTTCAGGTAAGTAGGTTTAGAATAAATGGTTTTTGAGCCAAAAATGATATATGGATATTGGGAAAGGATGGTGTTTAAACTGATCCATATATTTATTTAATAAGAGTAAAAGGGCCGAAGGCTGATGAGGTATAATGCCTGCACAAAACATAATTTAGTTAAATAATTCATGTGTAGATTATTTAATAGAAACAACACCATTTAGATCATAACAAAATATTGTTAAAAAAAAATTGTATCATATAATAAAGTGTGTGATAGTACCACATATAAAAGAATATCGTATGATACTTTATTGATGACATCTGTCATGTATTAAGGTACACAAGACATCACATATTATTAGATATCTTGATGCTTTGAAGTAATGAGCCGTGAGATTGTAACACGAGCATCATATCATAGTATTAAGATAGCATATTGTATGAGACAATGTAGTTATAGTGCCATTATCGAAACATCATTTATCATGTAAGAACCAATATGTTAAAGTATGTTCATTATGAAATGATACATTTAATATATTAAGATAGCACTTTAATAAAAGATACTCAAAAGATTTAATCAAATAGATGATAGAGATATGTGAAAATCAATCAACTATTTCACAACAATTCTCCCCTTTGATTCATTTTCACAATTACCCTTATTAAAGCTTTTAAGGATCGATAATAAGACTCCCCTAAAACTAAGCTCCCCTTAATACTGAGCTTAAAGGTTTTAGTGTATATATGAAATATGGTGATTTCATTTATTTCTATCGCTCCCCCTTGCTAAAAGCTTTATACTCTTCTCCCTTAATTTTGAAAATTAATCAACCATGCTATTAAACATGTAGGAAAACATGTAGGAGACAGGGAGTAAAGATAGCAAATTTTCATCAAAACATGTCATACCAAAACTTTCTATCAAAAGAGATGCACAATATAAGAACACGGGAGTAAAGGACACTACACTATCAATTTGTGGCAATTATGATAGAATATTCAATTCCAATTTGAGCTTTGGTAGGTGTTGCCAAAGGAATTTATGCATATTGAGATAGGTTATAAAAGTAAATAGGAAAGTAATATAAGGATATGTTAAGGAAACTTCCTTATCAATTTTGGCAATTATGTAGACTGTCGAAAGAGAACTCCACTTGATCATTCAATAATTAAAGGAGCAGCAACATCATTGATGGAGCAGGATCAAGGATATGGTTCATTGATTTTGCCTGAATACCATGCCAACAGGTTGAGAGGCAGAGTCAATGGTCAGGCTATCGGTTTGCTCTTCGTGGGAGAACATCAATGAGCCAATACCAAGAGAGTTTTGATACACCGTGAGATGATTCCATTTGTATAACTGCAAAACAGATAGCATATGGTCCCCTTTATATATTGGGTCCAAAAGTGTTAGTCGAAGAGGACTTTGGAACCCAAACCTTTCTTATTTTTGGAACCCATACTTGTTTGACCTTAGGTTTGTGAACATTCCAATTAGTATCATAGGTCCTAAAATGTTGTTCAGTGTGACCATAAGATCGATAAGTATGCGGTACAAAATGTGATCGATAAGTATGCGGTACAAAATGTGATCGATAATTACTTGGACGGTGATAGTGTGGTTGCCAATGGTGATTGTGAGTAACTCGTGGGGTGTAAGCATTGGTGTGATAATTCAACGGCGTATGAATCCTAAAATCATGATTTCTAGGTATGGCATGGTCATTGTGATAAAAGTTGTTCTTTGGAAAGAATTTCCTAGAACTTCTTTTATTATACAAAAATGCATGATTTTTCTTATAGAAATTTTTTCTTGAATTCGAAGCATGTTGTGATGTGTGTGATCGTATAGATGAAGCATGCTTGGTAGATTTTACTTGTTCCAGAATAACAGGTCGGGGAACATGTTTTTCTTGATGATTTGATTCAGTGACTACAGTCTCATTCCGAGATACTTCCGAAGGAATATCTGAGATGAGATCGAGTGTGAATCAAATGATCACTATGAGATGAGTGAGGTGTATCCACATCATTTGATAACATATTAAGCTTTGGAATAGCATGTGGAATAATGACTCGCTTCGCTTTTAAGCATTTCTAACTCGACTTTTAATGTATTGATAGTAAGCTCATGTTGATTATTAGTATCTAGTAGTGACATAACATAATCATTTTTCTCAAGTAGATTATCTTTTAATCTATTATTTTCAGCTTCTAATAAATCACATCTATTTTTAAATTGATTGCAAAAATAATAGATGTCTTCGGTTACCTCGGTTTCTGAGTCGGAGTTTGCATTAGAGTCGGCATCGAATTTTCATTTGATTTAGCATCCGAAATCGCATTTAATTCAAACTTACGAATCAATGTAGACTTGAATAATTAGGCCATTTTGATCCAGGCTCCTTTTATCATCAAATCGAGCAGCAATTTGCGCATGAGCTTTGACAGATTCTTTTGAATCATTTGTGTTTGCAGTCATTTCGGCATTGGAATCGGCATTCGATTCAGCCTCCGAATCCACATTTGATTCAGCATCAAAATCCAAGTTGATTTGAGCACTTAAGCCATCATTAGATGAAGCAACAAAATTCACAAGTGCTTCATCAGATTTTTTCGGATCAATTGTATTTTTGGATGCATCATTACTACACCGAGGGAACATCTTACGCGAAAGAGTTTCAGCACAAGATGATGATTCGGTGTTGTAACAATTTGATGAAATTCCAAAATTAAAAAGACGTTGTTCGGTTTCTATTTCCTGAATTGTATCTTCAAATTTGCTTTCTAATCTCAGCCATACATCTTTGGCAGTTGAACAAGAAGATACAAGACATGCAATAGGAGGACTTAGAGCATTTACTAAAATCTCTAAAGCTTTGGAATTGAATGAAAGAGATTTTTCAACGTCGGATTTCGAGATGGTTTTATTTTTCGGAAGGGATGATCCATCTTCAATAATATACCACAGACAGATGTCTGTAGCTTCAAGATGTATTCTCATAAGTTTCTTCCACCAATCATAATTATGCCCATCAAAGTAGGGAAGGGTATCAAGGGGTAAACCCAAACTTTGATGTTCAATATGAGATGTAGAATCCATTTATAAAGAATAGGTGTGTTGGGATGAAGTAAATTTTAACAATTTGTTTGGGGGGATATAGAGTGTTCAAAAATTCACACTGTTTCCTTTATGTTAAAACAGTGATCTTTGTGGGAATAAAAGAAATAGTGCTAAGGATGATCTTAACACAAATACTTAGAAAGTTGCTAATCGGTGGCTGAACTGGGAGCAACTTAGCAAGTACTCAGTCAAGGTAGCAATCTGCAAATTTTACCAATACTCACAAAAACAAGTGAGATATATCACAGAAAAATTATAGAATAGTACCAGTAAATTAAGATCACAAAATTTTCAGAAAATAGCAGACTTAAAAGTGCAGCAGATTCACAGCAGTCACAGTAATATAGTCCACAGAATTTGCAGAGAATTTCACAAAATCTGTTCAACTATTAAATAGTTCAGTACTTAATTTAAGAAAATAATCAGAACTTCTGATTTGAGGCAGCTACACAATTAAGTACAGACAGCAATTTTAGATCAAAAGAGTAATATAAAAACTAGATCAACTAGTAACCAAGCTCCGATACCACTTGTTGGATCGTATTTGCGCACTAGTATATCCTAGAGGGGGGGGTGAATAGGATATATACCCTTTTTAAATTTTACTTTATCCTTTTTCAAACATTATTTAGGCTTTTTAATTACACACGGAGTTCCAACTACTTAGAGACTGTTAGACTAAATTAGGCGGAAGAGCTAACCGGTTAACATGTTGTTCCTAAGGTACTAGGTGATCGAGTTATATATATTACTTTTAACTTAGTTATTCAAAAATCAAATAGATTATGTTGATTTACTTGAACATCAGCTTAATACACAGAATGAATAATATCTACAAGATTCAGTCCAATGATTAATCTGCAAATTAACTTATCAATTATAATGTGCTGTAATACCAAGTCTAATATTTGAGCAGATAATCAATCTGATAAACTATTGCAAATCAAAGTGTCTTTAATACAATAAATGCAGATATGCAGATTTGTCAAGTATAGCAGGTTCTATTAAGTATATCAGGTAATATGAATGTGCAGCAATGCAGTTTACCGAAGTGCAGTAATTTATCAACCTTGCACACAATAGTAGTTTAAGCAGACTGATCAAGTAGCTGCAGTATCCTTCAAGATCAAAATGCAGATTTGTAGGATATGCAACAGACAAGAGGGTGCAATAAATTTCTTATGAAATTTCTAGATACTCAGTAGGTTTTAACTTAAGGTGTTTAATATGCTTAGCGAAGCTGATACATATACCTAAAGCACTTAAATATGCAGCAAGGTGAATATCTTTAAATGGACAATGATTCACAGATATGGATATAGCACAGATTAGCAACACTTAGTATTTAAGTGAGTTCAACCTAATAAATTTTATCAAAACAGAATTGAAAATTTTACTTAGGTGATGTTTTTACAAATTGCTTTCAAGCACAAATAAATTAGATTTTATCTTGGATTACCTAGATCATACAATCCTAGGTGTATCACATAAATCACTATACCCACACAGCTTTTTCACTATATTTGGATGGTTACAATTACAATGCTTTTCAATATTCAGAGCTGAAATAAAATACAAGATGAAACGGTATTCTGACTTGTTAAACCTTTAGATCACACTGTAGTGATTGAAACTTAATCACAACTGTGACACACGGTAAGTTTCAATCACGATTCTTTTCTAAAGTTTAACACAATGAATAAAATACAACCTCGGTATTTATCCAATCAAATACTAAAAACAAAAGACACGGTTTGAAATTAGTACTTTGAAAGAAATAAATAAAAGCGTGAACTTCTTGACAATGAATCACATGATTCAGATTGAGAGGAACGGTGCAATCACACTGAAACGAACCAAGGAACAATCCAAGTCCTATCCAGCCTGAAGCAATCCCACAATCAACGGCAAACAATTTACAAAATACAAGGATATTTTTAGTATTGAGAAAATGTTTGATCACTTAGTTGTCGATCAATTTGTTGTCTTTGGGATTATATAGACATGAAATGCAGAGTGAAGTGGTTGTGTATTAAATGAGATGACTTGGAATACTAAATGAATGCATAGTAAAGCGATGATGCATTTAAGTAAAGCAGATTCATGCTTGTGAAATTTGATGATATATTTTTTAGCAAGACTTCTAATTTTACTGACATTTAATAATTCAGTTTTCTAAGCAGTAGTGACAATATACTAGGTTCATTTAATCAACAAATAAGCTTTTATAATTTTTATTCAATGGTTCGATTTTCAATTATACAAACTAACATTTTTCAAGATTCATTTAATTTGAGAAGATGACACTTATTAGCTTAATATGAAAATATGTTTTATTTAATAGTTTTGAAATGCATAATAATTCGGTAGCAACATTTTATCAATTATATATATACATGAATGCATCTAAATGGTATGAATGGTCAATATAATCCCAATGTGGTAAGTGTAGTTTTGTACGAGTATGATATAGACATAGAGGTAGATCTATATCACACTCTCCGACGGCACATACAGTGTGTATAAGTTTCATTTATAATCAGTGGACGAATAGAAACTGATTATATCAACTTTATACTGATTAATAAATTAAACACCTTATTTATTTTATAAAAAATTAGTAAGATATTTTCGTTATTAAATAAACCTGAAAATATCAAACAAATTTTCGAATCATAAACCAAATAAAGACTTTGATTTATCAATCAGATGCAGAGAATAAGTGAGTCATTAATCGAACTTATGGATTTCGATTTTATCAGTTATTCAGACATGACTTGGGAATTAAAAGAAAAGAGTCAAACCTGTTTTACCTTTCAATAATCGGGTCAAACAGTTAGAGGTCGGGTCAATAGAGCATTGAAGAAATGTTATTCGACTCGAGATAGGATCATTGCGTAAAGCTCAGCATTTGAAATGGGTTGACTGGAGATTCAGACCGTCATACCTTCACTCGTCGGAAGTTCGGTCTGCAACATAAACGAGCCTTGAATCTTTTGACCGAAAAGTCAAATCTTTCGCATCATCGGACATCAAGAGCTTTATTGAAGACCGAGCGATCAATAATCAATGAGAGATAAAAGGTCGAGCCTTTCATCCATCAAAGCTTGAAGCTTTCGGTCAACATAGATGAAGAACGAAGTCATTTGCACATCGCCATCGGAATCATCATTTTCAATAAATTGAATCGAATTTGACAAGAGGAATAGTCAAGCCGGTATTCTTCTTTAATCGAGCATCGATCCTGCACAAAAATTAACCGGAAAGATCGCACTTGACAGAAATCGAGATTCAAGACAGAAAGTTCAAGACATTTAATTCAAATCGAGATAATCACTTGAATGGTATGGATTTCGAGGTATGAATTAGTGAATAGAGATTTTTGAAAGCATCAAAAAAAAATTGACCAGTGAAGCTCGAATCTTTTATTTCTAGGATTGAATCGAGTAACAGGGTAGCAAATTGTTTTACCGAAACCTCGAGCATGGTTTCAATAACATCGGATAGAGCATTCAATGTATTGAAGTTTGAATCAAGACAAAACGGTTTAGTGTTTGAGAGAATTCAGAAATGGAATGGTTGAATGTGGAGTTGAAGATGGACGGTGGAGTTGGAAAGGTTAAAGAGAGAAACGGTGGGGAGAGTTAATGAGATTTCGAGGGACGGTGAGGAGTTTTGGCAATTAATGGGAGGCAGCCGAGGGTTGATGTATGAGATTAAGTTTCAGGTAAGTAGGTTTAGAATAAATGGTTTTTGAGCCAAAAATGATATATGGATATTGGGAAAGGATGGTGTTTAAACTGATCCATATATTTATTTAATAAGAGTAAAAGGGCCGAACTGATGAGGGTATAATGCCTGCACAAAACATAATTTAGTTAAATAATTCATGTGTAGATTATTTAATAGAAACAACACCATTTAGATCATAACAAAATATTGTTAAAAAAAAAATTGTATCATATAATAAAGTGTGTGATAGTACCACATATAAAAGAATATACGTATGATACTTTATTGATGACATCTGTCATGTATTAAGGTACACAGTACATCACATATTATTAGATATCTTGATGCTTTGAAGTAATGAGCCGTGAGATTGTAACACGAGCATCATATCATAGTATTAAGATAGCATATTGTATGAGACAATGTAGTTATAGTGCCATTATCGAAACATCATTTATCATGTAAGAACCAATATGTTAAAGTATGTTCATTATGAAATGATACATTTAATATATTAAGATAGCACTTTAATAAAAGATACTTAAAAGATTTAATCAAATGAGATATGTGAAAATCAATCAACCATTTCACAACAATTCTCCCCCTTTGATTCATTTTCACAATTACCCTTATTAAAGCTTTTAAGGATCGATAATAAGACTCCCCCTAAAACTAAGCTCCCCCTTAATACGAGCTTAAAGGTTTTAGTGTATATATGAAATATGGTGATTTCATTTATTTCTATCGCTCCCCCTTGCTAAAAGCTTTATACTCTTCTCCCCCTTAATTTTGAAAATTAATCAACCATGCTATTAAACATGTAGGAAAACATGTAGGAGACAGGGAGTAAAGATAGCAAATTTTCATCAAAACATGTCATACCAAAACTTTCTATCAAAAGAGATGCACAATATAAGAACACGGGAGTAAAGGACACTACACTATCAATTTGTGGCAATTATGATAGAATATTCAATTCCAATTTGAGCTTTGGTAGGTGTTGCCAAAGGAATTTATGCATATTGAGATAGGTTATAAAAGTAAATAGGAAAGTAATATAAGGATATGTTAAGGAAACTTCCCTTATCGAATTTTGGCAATTATGTAGACTGTCGAAAGAGAACTCCACTTGATCATTCAATAATTAAAGGAGCAGCAACATCATTGATGGAGCAGGATCAAGGATATGGTTCATTGATTTTGCCTGAATACCATGCCAACAGGTTGAGAGGCAGAGTCAATGGTCAGGCTATCGGTTTGCTCTTCGTGGGAGAACATCAATGAGCCAATACCAAGAGAGTTTTGATACACCGTGAGATGATTCCATTTGTATAACTGCAAAACAGATAGCATATGGTCCCCTTTATATATTGGGTCCAAAAGTGTTAGTCGAAGAGGACTTTGGAACCCAAACCTTTCTTATTTTTGGAACCCATACTTGTTTGACCTTAGGTTTGTGAACATTCCAATTAGTATCATAGGTCCTAAAATGTTGTTCAGTGTGACCATAAGATCGATAAGTATGCGGTACAAAATGTGATCGATAAGTATGCGGTACAAAATGTGATCGATAATTACTTGGACGGTGATAGTGTGGTTGCCAATGGTGATTGTGAGTAACTCGTGGGGTGTAAGCATTGGTGTGATAATTCAACGGCGTATGAATCCTAAAATCATGATTTCTAGGTATGGCATGGTCATTGTGATAAAAGTTGTTCTTTGGAAAGAATTTCCTAGAACTTCTTTTATTATACAAAAATGCATGATTTTTCTTATAGAAATTTTTTCTTGAATTCGAAGCATGTTGTGATGTGTGTGATCGTATAGATGAAGCATGCTTGGTAGATTTTACTTGTTCCAGAATAACAGGTCGGGGAACATGTTTTTCTTGATGATTTGATTCAGTGACTACAGTCTCATTCCGAGATACTTCCGAAGGAATATCTGAGATGAGATCAGTGTGAATCAAATGATCACTATGAGATGAGTGAGGTGTATCCACATCATTTGATAACATATTAAGCTTTGGAATAGCATGTGGAATAACAGCTCGCTCGCTTTTAAGCATTTCTAACTCAGCTTTTAATGTATTGATAGTAAGCTCATGTTGATTATTAGTATCTAGTAGTGACATAACATAATCATTTTTCTCAAGTAGATTATCTTTTAATCTATTATTTTCAGCTTCTAATAAATCACATCTATTTTTAAATTGATTGCAAAAATAATAGATGTCTTCGGTTACCTCGGTTTCTGAGTCGGAGTTTGCATTAGAGTCGGCATCAGAATTTTCATTTGATTTAGCATCTGAAATCGCATTTAATTCAGCTTCTGAATCAATGTAGACTTGAATAATTAGGCCATTTTGATCCAGGCTCCTTTTATCATCAAATCGAGCAGCAATTTGCGCATGAGCTTTGACAGATTCTTCTGAATCATTTGTGTTTGCAAATCATTTCGCATTGGAATCGGCATTCGATTCAGCCTCCGAATCCACATTTGATTCAAAGATCAAAATCCAAGTTGATTTGAGCACTTAAGCCATCATTAGATGAAGCAACAAAATTCACAAGTGCTTCATCAGATTTTTTCGGATCAATTGTATTTTTGGATGCATCATTACTACACCGAGGGAACATCTTACGCGAAAGAGTTTCAGCACAAGATGATGATTCGGTGTTGTAACAATTTGATGAAATTCCAAAATTAAAAAGACGTTGTTCGGTTTCTATTTCCTGAATTGTATCTTCAAATTTGCTTTCTAATCTCAGCCATACATCTTTGGCAGTTGAACAAGAAGATACAAGACATGCAATAGGAGGACTTAGAGCATTTACTAAAATCTCTAAAGCTTTGGAATTGAATGAAAGAGATTTTTCAACGTCGGATTTCGAGATGGTTTTATTTTTGGAAGGATGATCCATCTTCAATAATATACCATGCATGCATGATATCAGTAGCTTCAAGATGTATTCTCATAAGTTTCTTCCACCAATCATAATTATGCCCATCAAAGTAGGGAAGGGTATCAAGGGGTAAACCCAAACTTTGATGTTCAATATGAGATGTAGAATCCATTTATAAAGAATAGGTGTGTTGGACGAAGTAAATTTTTAACAGACTGTTTGGGGGGGGGGATATAGAGTGTTCAAAAATTCACACTGTTTCCTTTATGTTAAAACAGTGATCTTTGTGGGAATAAAAGAAATAGTGCTAAGGATGATCTTAACACAAATACTTAGAAAGTTGCTAATCGGTGGCTGAACTGGGAGCAACTTAGCAAGTACTCAGTCAAGGTAGCAATCTGCAAATTTTACCAATACTCACAAAAACAAGTGAGATATATCACGTAAAAATTATAGAATAGTACCAGTAAATTAAGATCACAAAATTTTCAGAAAATAGCAGACTTAAAAGTGCAGCAGATTCACAGCAGTCACAGTAATATAGTCCACAGAATTTGCAGAGAATTTCACAAAATCTGTTCAACTATTAAATAGTTCAGTACTTAATTTAAGAAAATAATCAGAACTTCTGATTTGAGGCAGCTACACAATTAAGTACAGACAGCAATTTTAGATCAAAAGAGTAATATAAAAACTAGATCAACTAGTAACCAAGCTCCGATACCACTTGTTGGATCGTATTTGCGCACTAGTATATCCTAGAGGGGGGGGTGAATAGGATATATACCCTTTTTAAATTTTACTTTATCCTTTTTCAAACATTATTTAGGCTTTTTAATTACACACGGAGTTCCAACTACTTAGGAGACTGTTAGACTAAATTAGGCGGAAGAGCTAACCGGTTAACATGTTGTTCCTAAGGTACTAGGTGATCGAGTTATATATATTACTTTTAACTTAGTTATTCAAAAATCAAATAGATTATGTTGATTTACTTGAACATCAGCTTAATACACAGAATGAATAATATCTACAAGATTCAGTCCAATGATTAATCTGCAAATTAACTTATCAATTATAATGTGCTGTAATACCAAGTCTAATATTTGAGCAGATAATCAATCTGATAAACTATTGCAAATCAAAGTGTCTTTAATACAATAAATGCAGATATGCAGATTTGTCAAGTATATAGCGAGTTCTATTAAGTATATCGAGGTAATATGAATGTGCAAGAATGCGATTTATCAAGTGCGATGAATTTATCAACCTTGCACACAATAGTAGTTTAAGCAGATCGATCAAGTAGCCGCAGATCCTTCAAGATCAAAATGCAGATTTGTAGGATATGCAACAGACAAGAGGGTGCAATAAATTTCTTATGAAATTTCTAGATACTCAGTAGGTTTTAACTTAAGGTGTTTAATATGCTTAGCTTAAGTCGATACATATACCTAAAGCACTTAAATATGCAAAGCAAGGTGAATATCTTTAAATGGACAATGATTCACGAGATATGGATATAGCACAGATTAGCAACACTTAGTATTTAAGTGAGTTCAACCTAATAAATTTTATCAAAACAGAATTGAAAATTTTACTTAGGTGATGTTTTTACAAATTGCTTTCAAGCACAAATAAATTAGATTTTATCTTGGATTACCTAGATCATACAATCCTAGGTGTATCACATAAATCACTATACCCACACAGCTTTTTCACTATATTTGGATGGTTACAATTACAATGCTTTTCAATATTCAGAGCTGAAATAAAATACAAGATGAAACGGTATTCTGACTTGTTAAACCTTTAGATCACACTGTAGTGATTGAAACTTAATCACAACTGTGACACACGGTAAGTTTCAATCACAGTTCTTTTTCTAAAGTTTAACACAACAGAATAAAATACAACCTCGGTATTTATCCAATCAAATACTAAAAACAAAAGACACGGTTTGAAATTAGTACTTTGAAAGAAATAAATAAAAAACGTGAACTTACTGACAATGAATCATCTGATTCATTTGGACAGAGAGGAACGGTGCAATCACACCTGAAACGAACCAAGGAACAATCCAAGTCCTATCCAGTTCCAGAAGCAATCCCACAATCAACGGCAAACAATTTACAAAATACAAGGATATTTTTAGTATTGAGAAAATGTTTGATCAGCTTAGTTGTCGATCAATTTGTTGTCTTTGGGATTATATAGACATGAAATGCAGAGTGAAGTGGTTGTGTATTAAATGAGATGACTTGGAATACTAAATGAATGCATAGTAAGCAGTGATGCATTTAAGTAAACAGATTCATGCTTGTGAAAATTGACAGATATATTTTCTTAGCAAGACTTCTCGAATTTTACTGACATTTAATAATTCAGTTTTCTAAACAGTAGTGACAATATACTAGGTTCATTTAATCAACAAATAAGCTTTTATAATTTTTATTCAATGGTTCAGTTTTCAATTATACAGCTAACATTTTTCAAGATTCATTTAATTTCAGAAGATGACACTTATTAGCTTAATATGAAAATATGTTTTATTTAATAGTTTTCGAAATGCATAATAATTCAGGTAGCAACATTTTATCAATTATATATACATATCTACATGAATGCGGCTAAAAGGTGTGAATGGTCAATATAATCCCAAATTAGTAAGTTGTAGTTTTGTACGAGTATGATATAGACATAGAGGTAGATCTATATCACACTCTCCGATGGCACATGCAGTGTGTATAAGTTTCATTTATAATCACTAGATAGAAGACTGATTATATCAACTTTATATTGATTAATAAATCAAACACCTTATTTATTTTATCAAAATTAGTGAGATATTTTCGTCATAAAATGATCGAAAATATCAAACAGCTTTTGAATCATAAACCAAATAAGGATTTTGACTTCATCAATCGGATGCATAGAATAAGTGGGTCATTAATCGAATTTATGGATTTCGATTTCATCACTTATTCGAGACATGACTTGGGAATTAAAAGAAAAGAGTCAAACTTGTTTTACCTTTCAATAATCGGGTCAAACAGTTAGAGGTCGGGTCAATAGAGCATTGAAGAAATGTTATTCAGACTCAGATAGGATCATTGCAGAAAGCTCAGCATTTGAAATGGGTTGACTGGAGATTCAGACCGTCATACCTTCACTCGTCGGAAGTTCGGTCTGCAACATAAACGAGCCTTGAATCTTTTGACCGAAAAGTCAAATCTTTCGCATCATCGGACACTGAAGAGCTTTATTGAAGACTGAGCAGTCAATAATCAACAGAGATAAAAAGGTCGAGCCTTTCATCCATCAAAGCTTGAAGCTTTCGGTCAACATAGATAAAGAACGAGTCAGCTGCACATCGCCATCGGAATCATCATTTTCAATAAATTGAATCGAATTTGACAAGAGGAATAGTCAAGCCGGTATTCTTCTTTAATCGAGCATCGATCCTGTACAAAAATTAACCGGAAAGATCGCAGCTTGATAGAAATCGAGATTCAAGACAGAAAGTTCAAGACATTTAATTCAAATCGAGATAATCACTTGAATGGTATGGATTTCGAGGTATGAATTAGTGAATAGAGATTTTTGAAAGCATCAAAAAAAAATTGACCAGTGAAGCTCGAATCTTTTATTTCTGGGATTGAATCGAGTAACAGGGTAGCAAATTGTTTTACCGAAACCTCGAGCATGGTTTCAATAACATCGGATAGAGCATTCAATGTATTGAAGTTTGAATCAAGACAAAACGGTTTAGTGTTTGAGAGAATTCAGAAATGGAATGGTTGAATGTGGAGTTGAAGATGGACGGTGGAGTTGGAAAGGTTAAAGAGAGAAGCGGTGGGGAGAGTTAATGAGATTTCGAGGGACGGTGAGGAGTTTTGGCAATTAATGGGAGGCAGCCGAGGGTTGATGTATGAGATTAAGTTTCAGGTAAGTAGGTTTAGAATAAATGGTTTTTGAGCCAAAAATGATATATGGATATTGGGAAAGGATGGTGTTTAAACCGATCCATATATTTATTTAATAAGAGTAAAAGGGCCGAACGATGAGAGGTATAATGCCTGCACAAAACATAATTTAGTTAAATAATTCATGTGTAGATTATTTAATAGAAACAACACCATTTAGATCATAACAAAATATTGTTAAAAAAAAAATTGTATCATATAATAAAGTGTGTGATAGTACCACATATAAAAGAATATACGTATGATACTTTATTGATGACATCTGTCATGTATTAAGGTACACAGTACATCACATATTATTAGATATCTTGATGCTTTGAAGTAATGAGCCGTGAGATTGTAACACGAGCATCATATCATAGTATTAAGATAGCATATTGTATGAGACAATGTAGTTATAGTGCCATTATCGAAACATCATTTATCATGTAAGAACCAATATGTTAAAGTATGTTCATTATGAAATGATACATTTAATATATTAAGATAGCACTTTAATAAAAGATACTTAAAAGATTTAATCAAATGAGATATGTGAAAATCAATCAACCATTTCACAACACAATGGACACTTATTGACTCGACGTTTTGAGAATAAGTTATATCTATAATCGATAGAGTTCAGTTTCAGAATTATGGTGGCGTAATTCCGGAATTAATAAGTTGAGTAGAAATTTTCTGTTCGATGAATGTTTTATTCAATTTATGGTAGCTACTGGTTATAGGTCCATGGTCCCCGGGTTGGCTCCTAACACGCGAGTGTTTTCTCATTTTGTGGAACCTCGAGAATAAATTAAATAGTTGGTCTATTTAATGAATATGCGAATATTATTTATTTTGTAAATAATATATAAAATAGAAAATACATTTTCTATTCATTTTTATGGCAAAGGTGGCACCACATATGTTGCGGAAATTAGGAAAAGAAATTTTTCTAGATTATATCACATGTGTAATTAATTAATTATTTATTTATTTTTTAGATAACTAATGGAAAAATAAGAGATTGATTTTTTAATCATTATCTCATTTATGGAGATTATCTCTTATTTTATGACAACTATCTTTTCCTTATGGAAAAGTGTAATTGTATTGTGAAAATGATAACTCTCTATTGACTAGTTAATTTCCTATATAAAGAGAGTTCCTCCCAACACAATAATCAATCACAATTTGTGCCACACTTAATAAAAAGAAAAGAAAATTTAGTTTCTTGTTCTAGCCATTTGGAGAAGAGCATATTCGAGGAGGTTCGAATGCGGGATCGACGTCCATCAGTTGTCGCTTGGAGATACAACTCGAAAGATCACGGTTTCTCTCCAGTTGGGTAAATCTTAAACCTTCTTGTAGTTATATTAATTAATCATGTGAACTAAATCGTGGTAAAATCGCATGCGAATTTAATTCGTAGCTTCCGCTGTGGATGATCGAGTGTCTCGATCGGTGCTGTGAATCAGATCTGACGATCCATTTTTAGATCGGATCCAGATTCGGGTTTCTGTATATCCTTCATTAGCAACACACCGTGACCTCCAATCATCGGAAGAGTCAAATGCAATGACTACTACCTTTCATGTGAAACGGTTACCGTGTAAATTGAATCATATCGCTATTACAATATCCATACGGTCATTCGTCGAGGGTCAAACATCAACGGCCGTATCTTATAAACTGGATATCCTACTCTCTCGAAGTAACATATTACTTCCGCTTTGCAAAGACTTTTGAGAATAAGACATTCCTTATATGAAGGCCCTTTTGGATATTTACTCCTAATCATAGGATACGTGATTTCCTGACGAGCAACATGAATCCTATGCATGCTTCAGTATCACACCCAATCACTGTCGCATGATCGCTCCATGGCTAAGGGAAACCTTAATAGTGTCAATGTTTGACAATCCACACCGTGATATCATGAAGACTCCGGTCTCAGGATAATTACACATCCGCCACATAGTGCGACACTTAATAAAGTAAGTGGGTCAGTCTAACATATGCATTCTCTAATACACGTCCACGTACAGTCCAAGTGTCCTTACACTATGATAGATGAGATCTATCCCTACCTTCAATAAGATAGAAGACATCCAATACGTGCTAGACTAATCGTACTATCAATGTCCCGTTTAATAGTACATATGACTAGAGACATTTAGGTATCAAACCCTTTAAAGTGAGTCCAGATCTCATCAACCATAATCACCATTATGATTTCTCTTTCACAATTTGACACTAGGGGCGTTATCATATAACAATATCGTAATTGGTCCGCTAAACGAATAAATATATAATAACAGAAAGCCATTTAATATATGTACAAACACAAAGAAATAGTAGAAATGATCCGACCCGGTCGGATCTGGTCCAACCCGATTGGGTTTAGGACACTATTTCATCTCTTTCAAAGTAAATTAAACACACACACAAATAAGTTAAAATGCTGAAGGTAAATGCTGTAAAATAAAGTGCAGAAATTAAATAAACACAAAAGCTTATAGTGGTCCATGGTGGTGTAATCCCTTAATCCACTCTTCTCCTGATGATTGGAGGAATTCACTATTGTCTTTCACCAATATAATAGTTATGATTGTCCTTGCTACACAACCTTCACAATCTACTGACTATCACTCCCTGGATACAAAAGCTTCAGTGACTTAGTCTTCCACACACTGCTCCTTGGGAACAAATCCTTCAGCAACTATCACACTTCTGCAATTCTTTCTCAGACAACCTGATTCAATTGCGGATCCAAAAATATCCTTCAAGTTGCAGTGAATTCTGGATTCACAAGTTTGATCAATACTCAAACTTGATTGTGTCTTTTCTGCTTTATGTATTCTGAGATTGATTTTATGGATATTTCTTGTAAGAGGTATTAGAAGGCTTGTGTAGAATTATATCAAATCGTTGTCTTCCTTGTCTGTCAATGCCTTCTATTTATATCCATGATTCTTTGATTTGGAATTTCCGTCCGTTGGCTATTTAATGCGCATAATAATCCTTTATTTTGTCTTGATTTAATCATCCTTGATTTCAATGATCTGGATTTTCCTCAAACATTCCTTATAAAATCCGTCCTTGATTGATTCTACATTTATTGCTTGATCTTCCATATTTTCCACATTTTGAATGAGTATAGATAGCTTACTTAGATCTGCTGCCTTTTCTTTACTTCACTGACTGAGTGATTTCTTCACTTGACTGCTTCCTCATTTACTTCACCAGTCAAGTGACTGCTTCACTTGGCTGCTTGATATATGTTCTGCTGTTGCTTTGTTTATCAGCCGATAGAAGCATACTTCATTGATCCTTAACTTGTATGAGATCAGTGTACACCATATTATAGAAAATTTAAGTTCACCACTTGTAATATATCTTAGACTTACCCAATGTCATCACAGACTTCCTTGATTGTAAGTCAGTCTATAGGTCTTCACTTCACTGTGCTAGTCCCTTGGCTGTCTTCATTGAGCTGTTCCTGTATCTTTACTGAGCCGCCCTACCAGTCTAGTTCAATGCTTGCCTGACTAGACTTATACAATATTTCATACTTCTAAGTAAATCCTATACAAACATTTCTATTATATTTCAACTTATTTTAGGCTTGCTATAACAGCTAGTTGGCCATTATCCAACCAATAAAATGTTCCTAACAATTTCCCCATTTTTGATGATGCCAAAACCCTCATAAGCCTGAACATAAGTAAACTCATTTTTATATAATAAATAGGAATAAAACTCAGAAATTTTATTCATCCATAAAGGGCATAATTCAAATAGAAAAATCGCATAACAAATAGCATAAACAGAAATTTTGCAAGGTGTTCAACCACTCCTTGTTCTCCTTGTGCCTCTAGTTATGCCTTCCGACCTTCTTTCAGGCACTCTTTCATGCTTACTGCTTTCCCCTTTTTGGCATCAACATGTTTTTCCAAGATGTTGTTTGTTGCTGTAGATACAGAGAGTATGCAATCTAAGGTTTCAGATGTATTATCCAGATAGCTTTCCATTTGATGCATCCTCTCTTCATGTTCATTCACTTTGTTTGCCATGGGGTGAGTGCTTCTCACTGTTTCATGAGCATGTTGCTTGATGAGTGTCTCTGTTTGGTTATGACATCAAGCTGTATCTCCATGTACATAGAGACTAATTCAAGTCTATTTTCCTGGAATGTTTTCTTTATCCTGGATTGCAGTTTAGAGATATCTAAGAGAGAGCATCTTATTCTACAGTTCATCAAATATAGAGTCCATTATGTTGTGTTGGGTAGGTGGTGGAGTTTCAGTCATTACACCTTTCTCTGTGCTGGGGTTGCTTGTATCAGCTGGTGGGACTGAGCTGGTATCAGCCGGTGCAGTGCCATCAGCTGGTCCATTTTGCTGCTCTTTCTTTGTTGCTGCATTATCCTGTATAGCTACAAGGCATCATCACCACCGTCATCATCATCATCCTGGACATCATCGTCTTGACCATCTTCACGGCCATCTTGATGATTATCATCATCGCCTTCTTCTTTTCCAGGTTGCTGTAATATGACTGTTGCATCTGCAATAATCTTCCATATCTTCATGTTGTCAATTAGGCCAACTAAGCTTGTTATTCCTAAGAATGAAAATAACCACTTCTCTTCTTTGACCATTCTGTCTAGGTTGGATAGTTGGAATTGTCTATCACCCAATTCCAAGCCAAGTACTCTTTAATCCTTTCATTTGTACCCCCTTCAGGGATCTCTTCAAACTTTTCTTCATTCGCATCTCCTCATCATCTTCTCCAGTTCCTGGTTCTTCTTCTTCATCACTGATTACCAGAGGTGTGTCATCATGACTTTGCAAATTTCTCTGCTGAGCATCTATTGTTTGGGATATTGTCCTCCTTCTGAACCCAAAAGTGCTTCCTTCATATCGCTTTCTTTTCTGTCCTGATCAAGTTTTTACTTCTTTTACTTGTTTCACATATGTGAACATCACTTTTGCATTGTGTAATTTGTGCAATTGAATAGGTTTTACCTTCATACAGTCCAGGAGTTATTGAAGGGGAATCTCTTAGGACTTTTGCTTCCAGAAATGCCGGGTTTAACTAACTTTTTCCCTTACCGTTGGTTGCAGAATCAATTTCTTCCTTTATTTGCTCATTGATTCTGTTGAAAATGAAGGTTTCCCAGCTAAACTCCAACCCTTGGTAGATTATGGCCATCAATTTAGTCCTAACTTCGGTGATGTCATGCAAAGATCCAAGCTTTCCTTATATGCATTTGGTTATTAATAAGCAAAATTCTTCAAACGGCTTTTTGAGTGCTGATCTGTTGCAGTTGAGCTTTTTGTTCTATGATGTTGCATTCTTGCCAATTTCTAACCAGAAAGCATCAGTGTCCACATCCACGTCTTCTTTGGGCTGGTCCGGTTGATGATAGTTTGAGGAATCGACTGATGAGTGCTGATGTAATCACCAGTTCTCTTCCTTGTACACTATTGATGATCTTATCTGGAGACGAATCACCATCTGCAAAGGTGCTTCCTGCATGAATCTTTCATTCTTCCAGAAAGATATCTGCTTTTCATAGCACATTGTAATTATTTGGAGGTTGAGAAAGGTCATCAACCCTAAGTTGTACATCCATCAGCCAGACGCCGTGCTTGAGCATCATTATTGCATAAATCCAGATAGTGCTGGGGTCAAAAGAATGACCCAGTGGATATTATTTTCTCATATTGAGTGGCAGAGGCTTGGATTGAAGAAGATGAAACTATTGTTAAACTTAGAGAAATTTTGAGAACGAAGGATTGAAATTTCTAGAGAATTAGGGTTTGATTTCAATGAATGCGTAAAGATTTATGAAAATGGTGAAGTGTTGTTTATATAGTGGAATATCTTGAGTGTGAACACAAATTTGCACGATTGAGTGTGGAGAGGATTTAGGCAGACATGAGTAGTTAATAGTGTGATTATCTGCATATAAATCACTGTAAATAAGGATAATGAGATAGTGGATCGAGAGAAGTAATGATGAATCCCACTTTTTGAGGTGTAGTTGTCATTCTCTCTTTACAAATAATAACTCCCGTATTTTAGTCCTTGTGTCTGATTAAAAATTATAATCCATGTGTGTAATCCTCAATAATTAATGCTCCATAAATATCTGATTTTCTACATGTGTAAATAATTGATTTTGTTCACACTTCACTTTGCTCCTATCTCCACTCAATTTGAGTGGTGAAATGACTTGGCTGGTCAAGTAGTTTGATTACTGTGTTGCTTCATCAAAACAACTGTTCCTAACAACCAGTTAAGTGGACTTCGCTAGTAGCAGTGCTTTACCTGCCAAGTGAGTGCACCCGAAATGACAAAGGTTCAGTCAGCTGGTCACTCCAGTTTGCTGCTCCATGTAACTTAGTCAATTTCAATAATTCCAACTCAGTTCTTAATTTACAAAACCTTTCATGATTGAGTGGTTTAGTGAATGTATCAGCCAATTGATCTTCAGTGGATATGTACTTTTAGATTACATCTCATTTTTCCACATGATCTCTGATGAAGTGATGCCTCACATCAATATGCTTTGTCATTGAGCAAAGTACTGGATTTTCTGTAATTGAAAGTGCACTTGTGTTATCACACATGATAGGAATTGTCTTTTCTTCTACTCCATAGTCCTTTAGCTGTTGTCTTATCCATAGGACTTGTGCACAACAACTACCTGCTACTATATATTCTGCTTCAGCTGTTGAAGTAGATATAGAATTCTTCTTTTTTACTAAACCATGATACCAGTCTGCTGCCCAGCATTTGACAAGTTCATGAGGTTCTTTTTCTGTCAACCTTGCATCCAGCATAATCTAAATCTAAATAGGAAATTAACTTGAATCCACCATCTTTTGGATACCAAATTCCCACATTTATTGTATGCTTCAGATATTTGATGATTCTTTTAACTGCCAATAAGTGAGATTCCCTTGGTTGAGATTGGAATCTAGCACATACTCTTACTGATAATGCAATATCTGGTCGGCTTGCAGTTAAGTAAAGTAGTGAACCAATAATTCCTCTGTACAACCTTTGATCCACATCCTTTCCATTTTCGTCTTTTCCAAGAACAACTCATGCACACATTGGTGTTTCTGAAGTTCCATTTGTGTCCATTCCATACTTGTTTATTAAGTCCTTTGTATATTTGGATTGATTGATGAATATGCTATCCTTCATCTGTTTCACTTGTAATCCAAGAAAATAGTTGAGTTCTCCCATCATGCTCATTTGGAATTTACTTTTCAACAGATTAGCAAATTTTTCACACAGCTACTCACCTTCTGATCCAAATATGATATCATCCACATATATTTGGACAAGTAGAGTGCTTGATCCATCTGGTAACTTGAAAAGTGTATTGTCAATGGTTCCTTTTCTAAATCCATTATTGATTAAGAACTGTGAAAGAGTTCCATACCAGGCTCTAGGTGCTTGTTCGAGTCCATACAATGTTTTCTTGAGCTTGTACTCTTTGTCTTCTTTTCCTTTGATTTGAAAACCAGGGGGTTGCTCCACATATACTTCTTCTTCTGGTATTCCATTCAGAAATGCACTTTTGACTTCCATCTGATAGACTTTGAAATCTTTGTGAGCTGCAAATGCTAGGAACATTATGATTGCTTCCAATCTTGCTACTGGTGCAAAGGTTTCATCATAGTGTATTCCTTCTGCTTGTGAATATCCCTTTGCTACCAATCTTGCCTTGTTTCTGAATACCCATTTGGTTCCAATGATGTTTGCTAGGTCTGGTCTGTCCACCAGTTCCCAAACTTCATTTCTTTCAAACACATTGAGTTCTTCCTGCATTTCTGTGATCCAATCAGCATCTTGAATTGCATCATCTATTGTTTTAGGTTCAACATGTGATAGAAAACAAGTTAACATACTTTCAAGTTGTCTTCTAGTTCTTACACCTGTATGTACATCTCCAATGACTTGCTTGGCTGGGTGATTTTTGAGCCAGTTGATATCATGTTGAAGTTGTATCTGTGCTGCTTCTTCTTCTGGTGTAATGGTTGGTTCTTCTTCTTGCTCATCACCGCTTCTTCCAAAGAAGGTGCGGTTGGTGCTTCGCTTCTATATGTTTGGACCGTAATCTTGTTTTCTTGTCTCCACATATTCTTGAGTGTGTAGATCTCTCACACGGTGAAATTTGAGTTCATCAAACACTACATGGATTGATTCTTCAATCATCAAGGTTCTTTTATTTAAAACTCTGAAAGCTTTGCTTATGTCTGAATATCCATGAATATAGCCTCATAAGCTTTTTCATCAAATGTGTGTAGCTGATTCATGTTTAAGACAAAACATTTAGCTCCAAACATATGTAAGTGAGAGATTCTTCCATTCCAAACTTCATAAGGTGTTTTTCCATGATGCTTGTTAATGATTGATCTATTCTGTGTGTAGCATGCCGTGTTTGATGCTTCTGCCCAGAATATTTTTGGTCGTCCTGCTTCAGTTATCATTGTTCTGACAGCCTTTTTGAGAGTTCTGTTCCTTCTTTCTTCTACTCTATTTTCCTGTGGGGTTCCTGCTGCAGAAAGTTGATGTGGTACTCAATTTGCTTCACAATGGGTTATGATTGCTTCATTTAAGAATTCAATTACTCTATCTGATTTAATCTTGATGATCTTCAGTTCTTTTTCATTTTTTAGCGTTCTAAGTAGATCATGTAGTTTCTTGAGTGTCTCTCTCTTCTTGTTCATGTGTATGGTCCATGTGTATCTGGAAAAGTCATCAACTACCACTAAAGTGTATTTCTTGCCACTTACACTTACTGGTGTGACTGGTCCAAAGAGATCCATATGCAGAAGTTGTAAAATTCTTGTTGTTGACTTGTGTGGTTTTGACTTGTATGAGCTCTTGATTTGCTTTCCTTCCGACATGAACCACATAGACTTTATTTCTTGAATGTGTTCTCTAGTAGACCTTCCACAAGTTTGTTTTTGCTAGTTTGTTGATTGTCTAGAAATTGTGTGGTTGAGTGTTCGTGCGAGATCCAACTAGGTATTTGCTTTCATTTGACTAATAAGCAAGTTTCTGTTCTTGCAGTCTTCCAATCCACCACATACATGTTGTCTTCTCTCTTCCCTGCAAGTACAAATGCATTGGTTTTTATGTGAATCACCTTGCATCCTTCTTTGCTGAAGTGTATATTGTTGCCTTTGCACAGAATTGACTGATGCTTAGGAGATTGAAACTCAATCCCTTGACATACGCCACATTCTGAATCTTCAAGCTATTCTTCAACATTATGCCTTCCTCTTTAATCTTGCCAAGTTTTTCTTTGCCTCCGAAGGTGACTTTAGGTCCATCAAAAGCTTTAAACTCAGTCAACCAATCTTTATTGCCAGTCATGTGTCTGGAATATCCACTGTCTATGTACCAGACATCCTACAAAACAAATTAATTATTTTTAGGTACCCAACACTGTTTGGGTCCATTCCTGTTAATAGTCATGCCTCCTACCAAGTGTAAATCCAAAAGATCTTCTTCTTGGAGGGTTGAAATCATCAACCTCATATGTATAAGGCATGGCAGAATAGCTTGAAATTGATATACTAAAGGAATTCTGATACACTTTCTTGCTTTTTTGGAATTTTTGCATTTTGTTGCACTCTCCAATAAGTAGGAGGTGGCCTATTCTCAAACTGTCTCTTGTATCAAGGGCAAGGCTTTTGCTGGTACTTTCTAAATATATGTGACTGTTTTTGAGATGGTCTCCTCTTAAATGTTGGAGGTGGACCATTCCAATCATCCTCTGAAGGGTAAAGTCTTACCTTACCTTTTAGTATGCCATTACTTCTAGTAGAGCTGGTAAGAAGATTTACTATTTTGCTGTTTCACTACACTGGTCTGTTCCTTGACTGGTGCAAGATGAGTGACAGACATAGTGGTTTGTCCTTTTCGGAACTTGGGCCCAGTTTTGCTCTTTGATTCAGATTTGTGTAGTCCATTGTGTCTTTCCTCATCTTGACTGTTGTAGCCAAGACCAGATCTAGATCCAAACCTTTTTGGGGGCTTGTAAGCTGGTGCATTTTTGCCTCAGCTGGTGTAGAAATCTTCTTTACGGGTAAAGTAGTTTCCTTGGCCATTTTGTCAACACCATATGATTGATCATCTGTTATTTGTTGAGCAGCCAAGTGAACTTCTTTATTTGTTAAATAAGATTTTTGCACATCGAGTTCTCCTTCAATCTTGTTTTTCCTTTCTCAGATTCTCACATTCTAGTTCTAGAATTTCATGATTTATTTGAATTTCTTCAAATTTGCTCATGAGATTTTGAATTAGTGTTGCGTAATCCATAAGGAAAGTAGAGGATTGTGCAAAGGTCGAAGTAGATGCACTAGATATTACCTATAATTCTTCAAAATCTCCTTAGCCATCGACATAGGCAAACTTTGTCATTGTCTAAGCATGTCTTTATCTTGGCATCTCGAGTCATTGTCGATGACTCACTTGGTCGCCATCCTCTTCAATGCTTGTCTAAGCTTTTAGTGCCTTCTTACTTTTCTTCTTGTCAGTTGAGTGCCTTTTCTTATCTGAAACGTTTTGCCTTCTTTTTTATTCATCTTTGTCTTTATCTTCTTTAGGACAGTCAGCTTTGAAGTGTCATTTCTTCTTACAGTTAAAGCATCTTCCTTCATCATCCTTTTTCTTTGTGTCTCTATTTGAGGTTGATTTGTAGTTTGATGATGAGTTGCCATTGAATTTCTTTTTTTCGAATCATAAATTTTCTTATAAGTAAAACAACTTGCTCATTCAAACTCTTGAGTCTCTTTCTTTGTCGCTAAGTCAACCGGTTGACTTTCTTTGAGGTGCACCGCAGTGCATTGGTCTTTAGTAACTCTGTTGGTACCCCATCTTCATTGTTAAGGTCAAATTCATGAGCCTTAAGTTGTGACATTAGGGTCAAGGTGTCGATGTTTGCAAGATCCAATGTGCCTTTAAGTACTGATGTGATGATTCTCCATCTTTCTGGTAAACTTCTCAAGATCTTCAAGCACACTTCATTTTGTGGATAGTTGTGTCCAAGTTGTTGTAGTTCACTAATGATGCTTGAGAATCTGTTGTCCATTTGATCAATGGATTCACTAGTCTTCATCTTGAAGTTTTTCAAATTTCTGGTTAGCAACATAAAGTTTGTTTTCTTTGATTGCCTCTGATCCTTCATTTACAAGTGCAAATTTATCCCATATTGCTTTTGCTGTCTTGTAGTCTTTAATCATCATGAACATATTACTGTCCACAGTCTTCAATATCATATCTTTTGCAACATAGTCAAGATTTGCTCTTCTCTTGTCATCTTTGGTTCAATCCTTCCTTGGCTTTTCAATTGATTTCCTTAGATTTGGGCCTGTAGTCTCTACATTCATGTTTTTGACAGGACCATCATTATTGACATCAAACATTTCTTCATGGGTTGCTGCAAGATGAGACAACATTCTAATTTTATATTCATCACAATTATTGACATTAAGCATAGGAAATTTTAGACATAAAGTTTGAAGAATCCATAATTACTGTATAAATAAATATATATATGTATGTCATGATTTGAAAAAGTACTGAAAGTAATCGATCTTCTTATTACTGTAAATCAGATCTGCACATGTTCGATACTAGAACACTACTCCAACACCAATTGTTGGTCCCGGATAAGTGGTGAAAATATTTAGAGGGAGGGGTGAATGACTATATTAGAGTTTCAAAACTTTTCTTGATGAAAAGCCTTTGTGCTGTGGAATATTAAAACCCTTCCTAATAGTTATTTCAAAGTATGTTAAACATGCAGAAATAAGGTAAAGTACTGAATGTAAATGCTGTAAAATAAAGTGCAGATAGTAAATAAACACAATAGCTTATATTGGTTTAGGGTGGTGTAATCCCTTAATCCACTCTTCTCCTGTGATGCTTGGAGGAATTCACTATTGTCTTTCACCAATACAATAATTATGATTGTCCTTGGCTACACAAGCTTCACAATGTCTGCACTACCACTCCCTAGCTACAAAAGCTTCAGTGACTCGAGTCTTTCACACACCGCTTCCCAGAACAAATCCTTCAAAGAAGCCTATTACTTCGCAATTCATTCTCGAGACAAACCGATTCACCATCGATCAAAAGATCCTTCAAGTTGTTGTGAATTGTGGATTCACAAGTTTGATCAATACTCAGACTTGATTGTGTCTTTTTCGCATTCTATATTTTGAGATTGATTTTTCTGGACATTTCTTGTAAGAGCAATTAGAAGGCTTGTGTAATTGACAGAGTTTCAGCACTTAGAATTATATGAAATCGTTGTCTTCCTTGTCTGTCAATGCCTTCTATTTATAGCCATTATTCCTTGATTTTGAATTTCGGTCCGTTGGCTATTTACTGCACAGAACAATTCTTGATTTTGTCTTGATTTAATCCTCCTTGATTTCAGTGATCCGGTTTTTGCTCAAACGTTCCTTATAAAATCCATCCTTCATTGATTCTGCATTTATTTCTTGATCTTCCATATTTTCCACGTTCTGAATGAGTGTGGACGGCTTACTTAGTTCTGCTGCCTTTTCTTTACTTCACTGGCTGAGTGATTTCTTCACTTGATTACTTCACCATATTATAGAAAGTTTAAGTTTCATCACTTGTAATATATCTTAGACTTACCCAAGGTCGTCACAGACTTTCTTGGTTGTAAGTCACCCTGTGCCTTCGCCCATGCAAGGGTCCTTGAGTGTCTTCATTGAGTCTGGGTCTCGCATCTCAGATTGAGCCGCCCTACCAGCCTAGTACAAAGGCTTGTCCTGACTAAACTTATACACCATGTCGACTTCTAAGTACAACATATACCAACATTTCTACTATATTTCAACTTATTTCAGCTTGCTATAGCAACTAGTATGGCCATTATCAAACCAATGAAATGTTCCTAACAATTTCTCCCTTTTAATGATGCCAAAACCTCATATAAGGGAACATAAATAAACTCATTTTTATAAAATAAGTAGGAATAAAACTCAGAAATTTTATTCATCCATAAGGGGCATAATTCAAACAGACAAATCACATAACAAATAGCATAAACAAAAATTTTACAAGGTGTTCAGCCACTCCTTGTCTCCTTGTGCCTCCAGTTATGCCTCCAGACCATCTATCATGCAATCTTTTAGTAGCATGTCATCAAAGATCTTCTGCATCGCACGTTGGTAAGTTTCCCCTGCATTCCTTAGACCAAAAAGCATCACTTTGTAACAATAGGTTCCTTTAGGAGTTCGAAATGATGTGAATTCTTCATCTTCAGGGCCCATTCGAATTTGATTATATCTCGACGATCCGTCCATGAAGGATAAAACCACATGACCTGTGGGTGTATCTACCATCAGTTCAGTGATTGGCAAGGGAAAATCATCATTTGGGCATACGTTGTTTATGTCCCGGAAATCGACACATACGTGAATCTGACCATGCTTTTTACGGGGCCGATGCTCGAGATCCATGTTGGATACTTAACCTCACGGATGAATCCTACCTCAATGAGCTTGTTGACTTCCGACTCTATGAGTGGGATGAGATCCATCCTAAATCTTCTTTGAGCCTGCTTGACATGGCACAATCCTTTCTTTACGGAGAACTGATGGATAGCTACCTTCGGATCAAGCCCAGACATTTCTTTGCATGTCCAAGCAAAAACATCCTTGTACTCTTGAAGGATCTCGAGGTACCTCTCTTCTTCTTCTTGAGAGAAAAGAGCAGAGATTAAAGTTGGTCATGGCTCATCCTCGGTGTCAAGGTTGATTTCCTTTAACTTATCCACTGTGGACTTGGCCTCTTCTTCTAGTTTCGGGGTTGCTTCTTTAGAATCTTCTTCAACCTCATCATTTCCTAAGGTGATATGATAGACGATAGAATGTTCTTTCACTTCATCAGGTTCCATGACTTTTTTTGAAGAATCTAGTGACTGTTAATTGCTATAGGTCGCCACCACTCTATGGTCGTTGCCCGTATCTACGACAGACCAGACAAGTCCATCCTTGCCGCTAAGACCTTTGTGGACCTGTGCTTTCATCATTTCTGACAACGTTTTGGTATGACAAGATTCTTCACCGACGGTGATATTATACGAGGATCCAATGCTTCTTTAGGCTCATTTTCTTGTCATGCCGAATGCACATCCTCCATATTGTGCTTGGCGTCAGTTTTAGTGTACACCACCGTGCACACCTTAGACTTCATTATGTTTCTACATTGTATGTGAATACTGCTATGACACTTCATTCTAGATGGGATCAGACTCTTCATTTCCTTAAAAGTCGATGTTTGTTACATGTTTCCTGGAAGCATGCATATGTGCTGACTGTCTTCATTTCTTGACAACCTTCGGTCTTGACAAATTATTGGTTGTGACAGAAAGCCTTTCGAAGACCAAGCTGCGTTCTTTCTTAGGTTGCCACCTCTCAAACACCGATGGCCTTGGAAGTAGAGGTTCTGGAATGTTTGTTGAAGATGCTTCATCTCCAAACCCAACATAGTTATCGCTTACCTTCCTTATCGCAATGCGGGCGGGTGGTGAAGGATTATATCCCAGGCCTGTTCCGGACCCAATAACAAGAACTTTTGCTTTTTGTGGTCTTATGTGATTCTTCACATTCTTTAGCCTTTGACCCCATTTTTGCTGCACGGCTTCGAGATCCGTTTGATGCCTTCGCGAGGAGTTTACAGGCGATGGGTCGAAACCTTCTTTTCTCGTACCTGGTAGGGTTCCATGTTCTACAACCGGCCTTTCTTTAGGACGGATAAAGCCCTGTAAAGGAGCATCCATCTTCACGGAGTTGATCTTGGGAAGCGGCAACATGAATCTACTTAATGATTTGGATTTTTGGGTGGAAGAGCATCTTCACTTTTCTTTGAGGCATGTTGAGGCATCGACGACTTTGTCTCTCCATGATTGCCAACTCTCTCTTATCTTTAGATGGCATGGAATTATCTTCTATTATGTTATCCCTTCCGTCATCTCTTTCTCGGGGCTTAAAAGTGCCTATTATCTTCAAAAAAGCCATCTTTAGGTAGAATTTTGCATGTGCGAAGTGAGTTTTGGCTTCAATGAATTTTTTTCATCAGCAACGACCTTTCTTAACACGCTATTGCGCCAATATTTAAAGCATTGATGGAGGGTTGAAGGGATGACTCCATTCTCATGTAATCATGGCCTCCCTAGCAACTTGTTGTAGGATGTTCTGGCATCAATCACATGGAATAGAGCATTTGAAGATAACTTGTCAATCAAAGTGTCAAGTCTGACCACCCCAATAACTCTTTGCCCCCGTTGGTTGGATCCATGAATCACAAGACGACTGTCAGAGAGTTCATCCATGTTGGATCGATAATGCACAGTAAAACACTCTAGAAGGGGGGGGGGGGGTTGAATAGAGAGTTGTCAAATTTTAGCACTTTTTCGAGTTTATCAAAGATTAATCAAGTTGGAGCAAATTACTACACAATTACTAACACTTAATTCGGAAGCCTAATTAAATGTTATTCAATTGTGTAAATGTAACCTGAGTGATCAAGGAGTTAAACAATTGCTTAAACAGGTGCGGGTCAAGTTTCTTATTTTGAGAGAATAAATTAATTAACACAAAAGCTGTTTTAAAACAGATAATCAAGAAAAAAAATAAAACATCAAGATTGTATATCAAATGTCAAAATTGATACAGACTCACAGATTTAAAGAGGGATTCCAAAACTGATACAGAGCCAAAAAAAGGTTACTGTGTACAGCTCAACAAATGAATTTAAGTATGGTATATATGGCTGATCAAAAATTGATCCTTAGATCAGTCAAGGGCACTGCTCAGACTGAAAGATATCAGATGTATTTCAATGATGATAAACACTCTAAACTTAGAAGTTTATCAGCTCTCAAGTGCAGCCTGATTTACACTAATTTCAGTGAGCACAACAAGTACGGACCAAACTAGACTGATCAATCTGTTTCAGCACTGAACTGAATGTCAGATCTGAGTTACAACTCTGATCTGAATATCAAGGTCAGTATTGAGACTGATCACAATTGATCAGCAGATCCAAACTGTGGCAAAAAAAGGATAAAGCTGAAATACAGATCCTATTACAAGGTATTACACAAAATGCAGATTTTCAGTCAAGTTTGCAAACAGACAGATTTCAGCAGGTAGCAAATGTGCAGCAGGTTTTAGCAAGGGCAGCAGATTGGCACAGCAAAGGGGCAGAAATCCAACTTGTAGATCACAAGGAACTATAGGATGAACTTCCCAACAGTTTATATGGGGTAAAGATAAACTAGACAATGCCAAGTGATGCACAGATTCAGACTTGCACAGAATCAAAGTATCAGTCTGTAATGCCTTATACTCAAGGCTGTGTGCAATCACACAATGAATACAGATCCTGATAATTTAATGCACAGAAGGCAAACATCAAGCAAGACTTGCACAGACTTTAACACTATACTTCAGATCTCGAACGCACGACCAATGATGTGAAAATCAAAAAGTTTAACCTTATGCTCAAGGTAGTGAATCTTTGTGTTACCACCAATTCACTGACTTCAGTTTTTCACAGCTTAAATACAATCTGATAATGAAGGTGGGACAAATACAGCAAGTATTGTGATTTTAACTGAGTGTTAGATTTACACAAAGTCGATCACGTTGAAATATAAGTCAATGAGGCCATAATCCTCTGGGGCGTAAAACTTGACTCAAACTTTCAATTGTGATTCCTGACTCCAATACTCAACAGCACATATCAAATCACAGACTCAGACTCAATTAAAAGGACTACTCAAGTACCAACTTAATTGAGAATAGGTTGAACAGTTTGAAAAACAATAATAAAAGGTCTGAAATGAATACCTTCCTATGAGGTGCACAGATGCAGACACAGACACAAGTTGATCCAAGAATCCTGTGTATAGCTTTTAGCCAATCCACAAGCTATACACACTCCTCTGAGATTCCAGCCAAGTTCACTATACTTCAGGCAAGTATATGAACCTTACACCACACTATTGACTTCACAAAGAACCCCTTTTAAAAACACTTTTGAAGGTATAATAGTGGAGTTTGCTTTTGTTTTCAAAGCGATGTTGAAATACTTGGATGAGGTGACTATTTATAGGACTTGTAAAGTGAGAGGGCCTAAGACCTAAAACAGTAATAAAACCCAAGCACTAGACCACCCGAACATGACTCGGACAAACCAATTGATCAACCAAATTAGTTACAAGTAAAATACAAGGTTGATCCAGTGATTTAAAAATGGTTTAATTCAGACCTGACCACACAAAAAGGTCTAAATTGACTTGACAGACCAACCAAAATCAGCACAGACCAAGGTTGGACCGGTTTGGATGATTTGTTTGGCCATCATTGGGTTTAATTACCCTCAGCAGGTTACAATTCATTGTCATTGGGTAAATACCCTCAATTGAATTGTCTTGACCAGACCAGGGTACAAGATTTAGCCATTTTACCAAAGCAATTCGGGTGGTGATTCACCGAATCAACTCTCACGTGCTGATATGAAGAGAGTGCCTTGCTTAACCCTCAAATTAAAGCTGTAGATCCTCCAAATCACACATGTGGTCAAAAGCACAGATCTTATGCCATTTGAAGATCCAGAACGGTCATGAGGTAACCTGTAATCGGCCAATGAAGAAAAATCAGGCAGAATCAAAGAACCAATCAGAGTAATAACTGCTGATATTAACAAAAAAAAGGAAAGCTACGACCTTTAAGCTTCGAAGCCATCACAGAGTGAAACCTCTATGTTTTTTTTCGAGAGAATCGCTGAGAATCGGAGCAGTCAATGCTCGAATCATCATGATTTTGAAGTAAAGGTGCAAGCTTTCACCTTGAAGCCTTCCTAATCCGAATTTCATCACATGGTTGCTTCGATTTTAAGGAGCCTTCACAGGATACAATTCTGTGTAGTTGTAAGGCAGTTTTTCATCACGTGGGTGTGATAAAAAAAAAAGAACGTGAAGAGGTTGAAGCAGTTTGTTGATTTTATGGGATGTGAGTTAATTGAGAATCGAAAAGATTGTAGAAGAAGAGAGGATTTTTAGGAGAGCATTGGAGGGGTACGGCTGAGAGAGAATTAGGCTTAGGTTTTGGGGTTGGATTATTTTTGGTTTAAAGAAAAGGGCAGATAGTTTAGAAGGGGGTAGGGGCCGGGTTAAAAAAAAGGTTGGGCCAAAAAAATTGGGCTAGATAAAATAAATTTCAGCAGACACCCAAAACGGCCCAGCAGCTTTTTATTTCGAGATATATTTAAGAATTTTGTATAGTAATTAATTAAACTAATAAATTAATTTATAAAATCAATAAATTAATTTTATACAGTAGATTAATAGTTTAATAATCAACTACACAATTCAATAAGACCTGCAAGGATGAATTAAACACAAAAGAATTCCATATGATGTAAGTGTTAACTTCATGGCGATTAGTAGTGTGGGTATTTTAGTAAAACCACATTTAAGGACATTTTGGAAATTAATCAAACTTACTTGCAACTGGGGCTCATAACTCAACAATCTCCCCCTTTTGATTAATTTTCAAAATACCTCATACGCTCCCCTTTGATTACAGCCCCCCTACATACGTACTTTTCTCCCCTTAGTTTGAAAACTAAGCAAAAGGGATCATAACGGAACCATATGTAGGTCACTACGCAATTTTTCGAACGAGGCCTGGGGTAAGGGGTTCGTGAAAAAGTCAGCTACCTTATCCGTTTTTGGCACAAACTCAATAGATATCGTTCTATTTTGGACGTGATCAGGTATAAAATGATAACGAATGTCTATGTGTTTGACTCGGGAGTGCAATACAGGATTGTGTGCAAGGTCTATTGCACTAGTACTGTCGCAATAAACCGGAACATAATATACAGACATGCCGAAGTCTGCTAGCTGTTGTTTGATCCAGAGAAGTTGAGCACAACAATTGCTCAAGGACACGTACTCAGCCTCAGTAGTGCTAAGGGAAACACTAGGTTGCTTCTTAGAAAACCAAGAGATGAGACGGTCCCCAAGTAATTGACATATACCACTAGTACTATTCCGTTCAATACGACAGCCACCATAGTCGACATCGATGTAAGCGATAAGTGTAAGTGATGAGTCTCGAGAGTACCAGAGACTCAGTGTGGGTGTGTGCCTGAGATATCGGAAAACATGCACATAGTCCTACGGAAAACTGTATGTCGGGTCTCGATGCAGTCAGATATAGCAGAGAACCGATCATAGATCGATATAAGTGAGAGTCAAATGGCTCACCATCTTCATCAAGTGTAAGTTTGACTGACGAGCTCATAGGAGTCATAGCAGGTTTCAACGTGTCAAACTTAAACTTGGTGAACATATCTCTGATTTACTTAGTTTGACTTATGTGTGTGCCGGACTGTGTTTGCTTGATCTGTAAGCCAAGGAAGAAACATAACTCTCCCATGGCTGACATCTCAAATTGAGAGGACATCAAAGTCTCAAACTCAATGCATAAAGCCGGGTCGGTAGAACCGAAGATAATGTCATCGACATAGACCTGGGCAACCAGGATGTCAAAGCCAGACTTCTTTATGAATAAGGTGTTATCCACCCTACCCCTAACGAAGCCATTAGCTACAAACACTGATGACAGCTTATCGTACCATGCTCTAGGCGCTTGTTTGAGTCCATAAAGTGCTTTCTTGAGACGGAAGACATAATCGGGATGTAGTGTATCCTCAAAGCCCGGGGGATGTCGAACATACACTTCTTTATCGATAAGTCCGTTTAAGAAGGCACTTTTGATGTCCATTTTATGGAGCTTTATTCCTAAGCCAAATGCAAAAGCAATTAAAAGTCGAATGGCTTCCAGCCGAGCAACTAGGGCGAAGGTCTCATCGTAATCGATGCCTTCCTATTGGGTATAACCCTAGGCCACCAGCCGAGCCTTATTCCGAACGACTTTACCGTTTTCATCTAACTTGTTCCTAAATACCCATCGTGTGCCTACCTAAGTTTTACCCTTAGGCAGGGGAACAAGTTCCCAAACATCTTGCCTTTCAAATTGATGAAGCTCTTCTTGCATTGCTATAACCCACTCATTATCTAAGAGGGCTTCATCAACTTTCTTAGGTTCAATGTTAGAAACAAATGCATGAAAAGATGAGGGATAGAAAGTAGACCTTCGGGTGCAGACACCAGCAGTAGGGTCACCAATGATTAAGTCTGGGGTGTGATAACTTTCTCATCTGTGTTGTGAAGCACCACTATTCTCCTCTTGCATGTTCTCTTTGTTGGGAGCACATTTGCTAAGATGTCATCCACAACGGGTGATGTTGGTTCAACAGCTACTTCTTGTGCTACTTCTGTTTCAGGGGTTGTTTCATTTTGTGCGGGTGGAAGTAGTTCGAGCTCATCCTCCAAGTCCAACTGCTCTACACTAACTTGCTTATCTTTCATACTAGAGCACATGTTAGTCAAGGAAACAGACTCATGAAATGAAATGTGTATGGACTCTAGAATGCATCGAGAAACTAGATTGTAGCATCTATAAGCCCGTGAGGTCTCGGAATAACCAACGAATATGCATTCGATGGACTTAGATGCAAACTTATGCAAATTTCCCTTATCATTCAACATGAAACACTTGCATCCAAAAACGTGAAAGTAGTTAACTTTCGGAGGCCGATTTCTAAGGACTTTGTAGGGTGTCTTGTGCAATCCGTGTCTAATAGACACTCGATTAAAAACATAACATGCACAGGCAGCAGCCTCAGCCCACAAAAATCGAGGCACCTTGAACTCATTTAGCATGGTTCGAGCAGATTCTTGCAGTGTTCGGTTCTTACGCTCAACGACGCCATTTTGTTGTGGAGTTCGAGGAGCAAAGAACTCGTGACGAATACCAAGGTACTCACAGAATTCTATGAGACTAGTATCCATAAATTCACCACCTCTGTCACTCCTGACAGCTACAACAGATATATCAAAGGTATTCTATAGTTGCTTCACGAGAGTAGAGAATGCCTGAGCACTATCATTCTTGTGAGTCAAAAGCAGAGTCCATGTATATCTGGAATAGTCATCAATGACGACAAGTGCGTAAGACTTTCCACTGAGACTTACAACTCTACTAGGACCAAACAAGTCAATGTGCAACAATTCTAGGATGCGAGTGGAAGACACTTCGTGTTTGGATCTGAATGAAGTTCTAGCTTACCATGTATACACGGCTCACAAGTGTCAAATTCATCCAGATCTAATGTTGGTATACCTCGTATGAGATTCTGTTTGCACAGCTTCTCAATAGTGGTAATACCAACATGACCTAAGCGACGGTGCCATAGATTTGTGTCATCATGTTTAGATATGAGGCACGTTATCGGGCAATTAGTGAGGTTGTCCAGTTCGATCGTGTAGAGATTATGCTCTCGAAGACCAGTTAGGACAACGTTCCATAATTTATCATATATCATGCAACTATCCTCATCAAACACAATTTTAAGGCCTGAGTCACTTAACTGTGATATGCTTAGTAAATTATACTCTAAATGCTTGACTAATAAGACATTATGAATAATAAAATAATTTGGGTTACCAATTGATCCTTTTGCCAAGGATCTTGCCTCTTGAGTTGTCTCCGAATGTGACCGACCCTCCATTTGATATAGCTTTGTAATCTCGGATGATTGCGGAGTTGCGAGTCATATGTCGAGAGCATCCACTGTCCAAGCACCACTTTGTATTGCTTCTGTATGGTTTAGCTTTAAGACATGCCTGCAATACAAAGATTTTGTATAGGTACCCTTAGTTCTTGGGTCCTTAGGGGTTAGAATCAGGTTTGATCGAGTCCTTTCGAACCCATACCTTCTTAACCTTTGGTTTTCTAGCAGCCTTCTTTATCCGGAAGGACTCGGGCTGTTCGCAGTGACGTGGGTTGGGTTGGTATGTGGTCGATTGCATTCGATTTACCTGATCTTGCCAGAATAGCATCTGGGCCAAAAATGGGTCAAACTGGGGAAGTCTATGTGTATAGGTGTGTGCCTGGTGTATGCGTGGATCGTAGTGTGTAGTTGGGTAAAAACTGGGTGAAGCACAGTTGTTATGAGTGAAGTGGTTCTGTTGAGTAGGGCTCTTTGAACCTCTTCGATCATAGGCGTATGCATGAGTATGGGGGGAAGAACGCTGTGATGTGTGTGTGGATGTTGTTGGAGCGTTCTTAGGTGCGGTGTGTGCATTTTTCTTTCTATTTCTTTGTTTCTTTTTGATGGGTTGTGCGGTCGTGGTGTGTGCTAAGCCAATTGGCCTAGGCTCCAAGACTTTGGTTGAGGCGGGTGAGTTTTGTGTGTCGGATGGACCTTCCACACAAATGTCCTTACCCTTTGAAGTCTGAGAAGTTGAGGGTTGCATTTTGAGCTGAGTAATTTGCTCTTCAAGTCTTAATATAACTTGCTTAAACGCCGCAACCTTTCGCTTCAAAGATTCATTCTCAATCTCGGTCGTTTGGTGCTTAAGCTTCAATTTACTTAGTTCATTGGTTAAGGTGACAAAATCGTCGTCTTGTTGTACCTTAAATTTATTTAGTGTTTCGTTTTTACCCTTAAGTGTGAGGTTTTCCCTAGTTAATTGTTCATTAAGTGTATGCAGTTCTTCCTTAGCTAGGGAAGTGTCGGATACCTCACTGTCACTTGAGTTCGTGGGTTGTGAAAAACCCATAAATCACAAGTTTGGCTTTTCGGAAGTTTCAGACTTATTGTCATTGTCTGATTCGTCGCTTGCATCCCAAGTAGCCGCCATTGCTTTGCCATTTTTCTTGCCTTTGCCTTTTTGAGTAATTTTGGTCTTTTGACCAGATGTAGGCTTGGGCTTTCCTCCTTTCTTATTTGGGCACTCGTTGGCAATGGGACCTTTCTGGTTGCATTCGAATCAAGTCATGTCTTGATTCCAGCCACTTTTGTTTTGGGACTTAGCATTCCCGGATGATTTTCCTCTTCGTTCATTTTTCAAGAATCTTCTGAACTTACGAAACTGTTAGGTGTAATGCCCGAAAGACAATTTTGTAATTGTTTTATTTAATAAATGAAATGATATTATTATTCATATTTATTATTCTCATATTCACCGATGTGACAATAGTATTTACACTATAGAAAACCCTAAAGTATATCGTTTATGAAATCACTTAACTCAGTGTATGGGATATACACGGGAGGATTGAGTTAGTGAAGATGTACTTAAAATACAATTAGCCCGTAGTGAAGTTAATCGAGAGTATCGGGTCTCTCCTTTAACGTGCTATTAATGCGCCAAGAACACAATAGGTGTGATTGTCTTATCCGGACTTTCGGTTAAGAGAACCTAGTGGGACATTTATATATGATAAATATATCATATAGGGCTGGACCGATTTGATTAGAGTTCACGATATAATTCCGTAATCAAGAAGTCTTATCGAATCAATCGATTATCATATTCCTGAGGTTATCACAATCAACTGCTTGAATCAGTGTGAGGTTTGACTTGACGGTTAAGGATTACACTGAGTCTGTGATCTGAATTACCCCATCTTGGCATTGTACTGGATTGAGTGAGTAGTATGTGTTATCACAGATACGGAATCCATTCCTTCCATTTATGGAAGTAGATAGACAGTTCCCTTATTTGTTAATCCTAAAAACTGATCGATCGCGCGAGTTCATATTACACTGATTAGCTACAAGTGAGTTGTATGAATTAATTGATCACTAGGGGGTTAATGGTAAATAAGGATAAGAGGTTCTAAAAAGGGTTAATGGTAACTTCCCAATTTAGAATGAACAACCTATGGAGGATTAATCCATATGTAATGATTATATCAATGGACGCTTATTATCATTCTCGTGAGGAGATAAATATAATCTTATAATCGGAGGAGTGCAGTCACGAGATTATGGTGGCATATTCCTGTGATTGATTTATCGAATATAATTATTCTGTTCGTAAGATAATTATTTATTTGATTTATCGGAGCCGCTGATTATTAGTCCATGGTCCCCGACGTGCCTCCAAATATAGCATAGTTATTCTTGGACGTCGAATCCTAATAATATTAATTTAGTTCTTGTTGGACTTTATTAAAACGATATGTGAATTAATTGTTTAGTGGACTATTAAATTAGTTGGGCTAAATAATTAAATATGTGGAAAAGGCATGTTTCATAATCTTGGCAAAATTAGTGTTATAGCCGAAAATTAACATTGACTAGGTTCAATGATGGAAATTTCGGCCAACACATGTTTATGGAAACAAGAATTAGTTTTCTTGTGAATTAATAAGACATGTGCATAAAATATTTATGGTAAGAAATAAAGATAAATATTATTCTAGATTTGTTCTAGAATATTATGGGATTATCTTTTATTTAATAGGATTATTATAATTGATTTTGTATTAATTATTAAATCCTTGAGAGACAAGGATTACTCTCCATATATAAAGAGAGTTCTCCAAGATAAAAGACAACACAATTTTCGACTTTACCTCTTAGAGAGGAGAAGACAAAATTCGGCCAAGAGAGTGAGGGGAGAATCTTGGAGATTTTTCCGGGTAGCATATCGGGAGGATTCGAGACGAGTATTTCCTTCCACCGGGAGTTGCTCGGATCACACGTGTGGAAGATCGTGGTGCTCTTCACACCATATTTTCTTTGCGGTTCTTCTACTTGGATTTTGAGATCCAAGAGGTATGTTCTACAACCCCATTGTAGATATATATCTAGTTATTTTATTACGTGTAATTTATAGATCTAGATCCTTAAATCGCTTCCGTTGCGGATGGTATTACTAACAGTGGTATCAGTCGCCAAGGTGATCTATATTTATACGTATAAAATATTAGATCTAGGAGTGGAAAACATGTAGTTTTTGTGTCCTAATTTTTTTTTTGGGGCAGACGCATGCATATATATATTTTTTTTATGTTGCGATTGTTGTGGTTGAAGATATGGATTGGGGTTGGTACTGTTTACCCGTAGATCTATTTTGTAGCTCTCTTTTGATTAGCATCAATTGAGCATAGGATGTGTAATTTATTTTATGTCATGCGAAAAATTGTAAAAGGTAGTACCTTTAGTATTTATATTTTGCTCCGGGTTCGAGACGACGAATATCATGGTGTTGAAGATCATCAAGAAAGTAAAACGGGAGGAGGCCGATTTGTTTAATATTTTTTTTATCCATCGTCAGATGGAATTGGATCTAGGCGGCAGCTTTTTTTTGGTAACCTAATTTTGATGGCCGAGAGGCCTGTTAACTAACTAAAAAAAAAAATAAAAAAATTGAGTTAACCGTTTGCATGCGGCTAGGGTTTCAACAAAAGAAAAAATAATATCAGTTTTTTTTTTTTTTTTTTTTTTTTTTTTTTTTTTTTTATGGCCAAGGACTGTTTATAAATAAAATAAAAAAAAAGTTTTTTTTTATAAAACAATTTAATATAAATATATTTTAAATATATTGGTATATTACGGCCTCCTCTCCTCGTATTTCGTGGTTCGTGTCAGGATCGAAATTTTGAAGATCCGGAAGTTTTCAAGATCAAGATCGAAGATCAAGATTTGAAGACTTAGAATTTATTTACGTTTTCCTTAGAAAATAGGATAGTCGGGGGTACCAACGATCCATCTCGGTGTTTAAATTTTCCGCAATTTATTTTTTATGTGTTTGATCATAAAATAGATATAAAATCGGAATTGTCATGACATGCATCATATCACAAATCCACTCCATGCATACATGTAGAATTTTAATTTTGGTAACTAAAATAGGCATGTATACAAACTCGCGTAATTATTTGAAATTTAATTAATACGTGGTAATTAATTAATTTAGTAACTAATTAAAGATCCGATGACGGGTTATGAAATCGTTAAAGCCTTTCGGTGTGTGTTCTCGGTGAACCGCCTTAAAGCCCAAACGAGATCACGTTTTCGATTCGTAGTGTCTACGAGATTGAATGATGGTAAAAGAACAATAAATCTTGGATAAAAACGGTTCGCCTATAGGTTGGGTGGTCAACTGAGCTTCGCTCGACCGACTTAACCCTCCTAATGTGATGTATGCACGGGGGTCCGGGAAGACTAAGCTACACTGGAGAGCGGATGGGTGATTCCTTCTTATCTCAATAGGGCTGTCTTGACCCGATTTCGTCCTACTGTCACATATGTTCCAACGAATAGGACGGGTAGGCTTGCCTACGTTACAGACACCATTCGGAATCCTTGATTTGATGTGCTTTTATGTTAACATAAAAAAGACGTGGTTAGTTAACCCACCACCACTTCCAAAATATTGAGTGGGAGCGGGAGGCGACACAAACCAACCCCACGGCCTCTACTATATAGATACAAGTAAAGAGAGAACGGTGACGCCTCGCGGCGCTTTGATTTCGTCCCCTACGGATGGTGTTCACTCTTATCAACATTCATGGCTTGGTCTCTCCGAAAGGATAGGATTTACGGATACTGTCGGGTCACCGACCTATCCTACGACGGCTCGGGCGCACTTCTAAGAGATCCGATATAGTAGGTCACACTCATAAAGGATATTTTTGATAATATCTAGGCTAAAAAAGGAAGGTAGTCAATGAATAAAGGGATGTTTGATTCTCGTGGGATGTTTGATTCTCACAAGTTATTCATTGATGAGATTGTCTCGATTTAACCGTCATCTCTTTGACCTACCCTACGGCGGCACTGAGATGCGAGGTTAAAACCTTGAAATGGTAGAGTAGACTTATTTATAGTTTACAATTCCTAAAATAAACTTATATAGTAGTGTTAAACTTGAATTAATATATGTCATTTTATTTACAGCATTATATCCCTTACTAAATTGCTTAAAAAGTAATAATTGACTAGTATTGACTTCGTTAAAAAGTGGAAAGTAACGAGCACGTTGAACTAGTTAATCGATAATGCAATTATTTTTCGAAAGAGATATTTTCTCTTAAGCCTTTTAAAAACCAGAGTGACATATAGGTATGTCACTAGTGTCATTCGTATCAAACGGAAGACAAACTTAGTTTGATCAAAGGTGATTTCGGACTTTGAAATTCTTCTAGTGAATTTTGAGTGTGTAGTAATTACACGAGTAATTTTCTAATTGAAAAATCGGAAAATCATGAAGTGTTACTAGTTGGACGATATTTGGAATCGATGAACTAGTGGGAGCTTTATGATTTGTTGTTTTTCTGGAACATTAGAAAAGTGTAATTGACTACACACATAACCGTTCTAATTGAAAAACCGGAAAGTCATGAAATGTTGCTAGTTGGACGATATTTGGAATCAATGAACTGGTGGGAGTTCTATGATTTGTTGTTTTTCTGGAAACATTGGAACTATGTACGAAAGATTTTCTAATCGAAAAAATCGGAAAATCATAAAAAATAAAGCATTGCTCGTTAGACGGTATTTGGAACCGATAAACTAGTGGGAGCTTTAATGTTATGATTTGTTGTTTTTCCGGTATATTAAAAATCCGAGAAGTCCCCGACGAGTAACACTCGAAATAGACATCACACGGTTCAAGAGTAGTGTCTACTCAAACGAACCATTGGTTCAAGATCTGTTTCCATTCACGGAAAGTCAAGAATGGGAGAATATGTCTAAAAGTGTTAGTCATCTAAATCGAAAACTTTAAGGCTGAACCGAAAATTAATTAACTGAAAATCATAGGATAAAGACATTGATTTTGGATCACCAACCTATGAATCCTTGGCGATTTTCTCGAGCTTATTTCTTTGAAAGAATAAGGTAGCAGTGCATTTAACGATTAAAGGAGTAAACAACGGGCAGTTAATTTTAGCTAGAATAGTGGGAGTGATATAAGGAAATGAATCTCGGATTCAATCCTTGGATATCGCGGAAAATTTATTTTTCTGTTTAAGATTCGTTGGAACGGATGGATTTACCTTTTATTCGATAATTTGTTTGTCGTATAGAAAGTGAATATACCATTTGTAGTATTTAATCCAAGACTCGGACTTTTGTTTGATAAAGTCAAAACCACTTACAATTCTTTGAAATATGTATATAAAACACATCTTAAGAACTATTAAAAGCAATTGGTTTCTATATTTAGATAAACGCTTCTTCATATTCCATAGTTAGTGCATAGTCCCTAAAAGACAAGACTCAAGACGGCTCGGGGTGATTCCTTTCTCCTACCTGGTTATATTGTCTCAAAGGTTCAATGACTAAGTTTCCTTTCAATCGGGAAAGGATAATGGTTATAAATAAGTAACATAGCTTGTTCATGACGACCTTTAGGGTCTGATGAAAGATACAAGCTAGTAGGAGCTTCCGAGTAGTGACTTCTTGTCTGATAACTATTCAAACACTCCGGTAAGTTTATCCAAAATATTTTGAGGTTTAGGCCATTCATAGTCCTCGAGACTGATGCTTAGCCTGCCTCACTGTGACATGTTCTCACTAAGTAGAAACCGTTGAATTGCTTTACATAGTTTTAGATGTGCTACAATACACTGCTTAACTCAATAAAGATATTGGAAGCGAAATAACGGTCTACATTGAAATGTAAGACCGAGAAGTCTACCTAGAATATGCTTCGGAATTTACGGATAAGGTGTGGATTCGGTTCACCCCACTTCCATAAATATAAGCATTTAGCACACGGTGTTTGAAGGTAGGTCTGGGAATTTCATGCATACGATCGGTCAATGACCATTCGTGATATATCTTTTAACCTATTGAGAATAAAGGTTAGATATAGGATTCTTGAAATCGGGAAGGGACAGTTATACTGTTGCATCTTTTCTGATAGAGTCCATGAACAGCAAAACCTTGAACCTTGAAGTACGTTTACTCAAGGTAGTTACTAACTGATTAAAATCAGACCACATCCAACATCGGTTGTTGGTGATAACACTAAATACTACTAAACTAGATCAGGATTTCGATCCACCCAGTAAGTATTGGGAGTATGGTTTATCCATTACCCATTACAGGTTCTGCGGACTTTGTAGTCTGAGGATCGATTGATGACCTATGGCTCTTTAGTGAGCGAGATAGGATTACGATAATAGAGGTTGGTTTAATAGCCATAACCCTATGAATGGAGTTCGGTACTCGGGTTCTGTTTCATGCTCTTGTAGAACCACCTGAGCGTCTCAGGCCCAGAGGGAGTAATTGGATCTACACAGAAAAGAGTAGAATGAATAGGAAAGTTTATCTTTCAGAGCAAAGCTTGAGTGGTCTAGGGGTAATTCCCTAAGAAGTAGAGAGTTAATCAGACCTTGGACTCTCTTACCACTTAGTATTGCATGATTTCGTTCAAAAGCAGAAAATAGGGGTGATTCCCTGAGCTTTTCTTGCCAAACAAACGAAGTCTGGATTCATTCGAAATAGAAGGGTATTGCATTATGAACTTATGACAGGATGACTGCCAAGGCTTATGTCCTTTGTGGATAAAAAGCAAACCTCTCGGTCACTAGAAGTCATATATTTCTACAATATGTGGATTTGACCAAAATATTGATAAGTCTTTTGTAGACTGGATATCAATTTTACTACAGTAGTGAATATATATATATATTAGTGTTTGTGAAGGATAACACTGCACCAGTTGGAATCAACATGGGTGTGTTATCTGAAGTCAGAATTTGACAATGCCACAATTCTCTGCAACAGAGATTTGGACAACATCCTAAATTGTTTGACTAGGTCGAATTCATTAGAATCAGCCACTAGTTTCCCATCCATCTTATTGGTTAAGATGATGCATCTGTGTATGCAACATTCAACGAGGAAGTTCTACCCTATGCCTCAGGAATGACTCTCTAAATCTTCGGATCAAGAGAAATGGGATATATTCTCTTTCTAGTAAGAGATGGTCGGGTTATTGAATGTCAATTTTGATCGAATCTTAGATTCGGCGGTTAACAAAGCAAGTTTAGTATGTCCTTTAGTATCTTGAAGAGAACGAGGAATAATATGCGGGCATATTCATGTGTGAACTTGGATATGTGCGATACACTGATTTTGAGTCTCCATTGCTTTAGAGCAAGTGGGAGATGTAGTTTGTTGTAGTTTTAAATAATAGGGTGTGCTCTAAAACAATTAATCACATGCTTTCGTGCAAGTGGGAGATTGTTAGGTGTAATGCCCGAAAGACAATTTTGTAATTGTTTTATTTAATAAATGAAATGATATTATTATTCATATTTATTATTCTCATATTCACCGATGTGACAATAGTATTTACACTACAGAAAACCCTAAAGTATATCATTTATGTAATCACTTAACTCAGTGTATGGGATATACACGGGAGGATTGAGTTAGTGAAGATGTACTTAAAATACAATTAGCCCGTAGTGAAGTTAATCGAGAGTATCGGGTCTCGATTGTCTGATTAATGCTTCCAGAACACAATAGGTGTGATTGTCTTATCCGGACTTTCGGTTAAGAGAACCTAGTGGGGCATTTATATATGATAGATATATCATATAGGGCTGGACCGATTTGATTAGAGTTCACAATATAATTCCGTAATCAAGAAGTCTTATCGAATCAATCGATTATCATATTCTTGAGGTGATCACAGTCAACTGCTTGAATCAGTATGAGGTTTGACTTGACGGTTAAGGATTACACTGAGTCTGTGATCTGAATTACCCCATCTTGGCATTGTACTGGATTGAGTGAGTAGTCTGTGTTATCACAGATACGGAATCCATTCCTTCCATTTATGGAAGTAGATAGACAGTTCCCTTATTTGTTAATCCTAGAAACTGATCGATCGCGCGAGTTCATAATACACTGACTAGCTACCAGTGAGTTGTATGAATTAATTGATCACTAGGGGGTTAATGGTAAATAAGGATAAGATGTTCTAAAAAAGGATAACGGTAACTTCCCGATTTAGAATGAACAGTCTTTGGAGGATTAATCCATATGTAATGATTATATCAATGGACGCTTATTATCATTCTCGTGAGGAGATAAATATAATCATATAATCGGAGGAGTGCAGTCACGGGATTATGGTGGCATATTCTTGTGATTGATTTATCGAATATAATTATTCTGTTCGTAAGATATAGCATAGTTATTCTCGGACGTCGAATCCTAATAATATTAATTTAGTTCTTGTTGGACTTTATTAAATCGATATGTGAATTAATTGTTTAGTGGACTATTAAATTAGTTGGGCTAAATAATTAAATATGTGGAAAAGACATTTTTCATAATCTTGGCAAAATTAGTGTTATAGCCGAAAATTAACATTGACTAGGTCAATGATGGAAATTTCGGCCAACACATGTTTATGGAAACAAGAATTAGTTTTATTGTGAATTAATAAGACATGTGTATAAAATATTTATTGGATAAATATTTATGGTAAGAAATAAAGATAAATATTATTCTAGATTTGTTTTAGAATATTATGGGATTATCTTTTATTTAATAGGATTATTATAATTGATTTTGTATTAATTATTAAATCCTTGGAGGACAAGGATTACTCTCCTATATAAAGAGAGTTCTCCTAAGCCTAAAAGACAACACAATTTTCGACTTTACCTCTTAGAGAGGAGAAGACAAAATTCGGCCAAGAGAGTGAGGGGAGAATCTTGGAGATTTTTCCGGGTAGCATATCGGGAGGATTCGAGACGAGTATTTCCTTCCACCGGGAGTTGCTCGGATCACACGTGCGGAAGATCGTGGTGCTCTTCACACCATCTTTTCTTTGCGGTTCTTCTACTTGGATTTTGAGATCCAAGAGGTATGTTCTACAACCCCCTTGTAGATGTAGATCTAGTTATTTTATTACGTGTAATTTATAGATCTAGATCCTTAAATCGCTTCCGTTGCGGATGATATTACTAACAGAAACATCATAGCGGTTTCCTCGTCATCTTCACTTTCATCATCCACTTGCTCATTTTCAGATTCAGGTTCTTCACGAGCTTTCAGTGCTGGAACAGACATCTCGCGATACTTTTGCTTGGGTGCGTTCAGATGTTGTTCATATACTAAGAGCGTACCGATAAGTTCATCTTTAGTGAGGACCGAGAGATCCTTCGCTTACTCTATGGCCGTAGCCTTAGGTTCCCATATAGGAGGGAGGGAGCGAAGTATCTTATAGTTTTGGTCCTCCATAGAGATGTCTTTACCAAGGGTGCTAAGTGCATTGACTATGTCAGTGAATATATTATCCATGTCAATAATAGATTCACTCGGTTTTGCTTGAAAAGACTCATATGCATGATTAAGTTGACTTATTTTAGACTTCTTAACCTTACTGTTGCCCTCATGACGTTTGATAAGAGCCTCCCAAATTTCTTTGGCAGTCTCGCATACGGCAACAACTCGGTTCTCGGAGGGACTTAAAGAGTTGATAAGAATGGCGACGGCTTTAGCGTTTAAGGACATTTTTCTACAGTCCTCTTCGTTAAATTCGTCCTCAGTCTTATTAACCTTTATAGTGACTCTGGCTTCAGTGATGTCTTTTGTGGGAACAAACGGACCTTTGTTTATGATAATCCACAGTTGATAGTCCGTTTGTTGCACATGAGTCATCATCGAACGTTTGCACTGAATAAATCCCGAACCGTCAAAGTACGGAGGCCTTACCAAAGATAAGCCCTCCCTCAGGTTCATAGAGTTATTTAGGGAAGCCATTACAATGCAGTACAATGATATGCAACAAGTATGTAATGCAAAAATATGGATGAATTACAATGCATTTTTTTTTAATTTTTGAAATATGATGTGAGTGTGTGATGAACAACACTTAAGCACACGGTGGAGAAGATTTACTGGGTAATCAAAAACTGCAAAACAATATGAGCAAAAGACCAAGGTAAATCAAAGAAATAGAAAGGCACTATAAATCACACCAAGAGATATCGTGCTATGATCACTAGGTAACCAAGCTCCGATACCAATTGTTGGATCGATATTGCGCAGTAAAACACTCTAGTAGGGGGGTTGAATAGAGTGTTGTCAAATTTTAGAACTTTTTCGAGTTTATCAAAGATTAATCAAGTTGGAGCAAATTACTTCACAATTACTAACACTTAATTCGGAAGCCTAATTAAATGTTATTCAATTGTGTAAATGTAACATGAGTGATCAAGGAGTTAAACAAGTGCTTAAACAGGTGCGGGTCAAGTTTCTTATTTTGAGAGAATAAATTAATTAACACAAAAGCTATTTTAAAACAGATAATCAAGACAAAAAATAAAACATCAAGATTGTATATCAAATGTCAAAACTGATACAGACTCACAGATTTAAAGAGGGATTACAAAGCGTACTGAGCCAAAAAAGGTTTCGTGGTATAAATTTCAACAAATGAATTTAAGTATGGTATATATGGCTGATCAAAAATTTATCCTTAGATCGATCAAAGGCACACTTCAGATCAGATCGACGATATCAGATGTATTTCAGTGATGATAAACACTCTAAACTTAGAAGTTTATCAGCACTCAAATTCAGCCTGATTTACACTAATTTCAGTGAGCACAACAAGTAGGGACCAGACTAGACTGATAAATCATTTTCGAAAGATCGACCGAATGTCGATCGAGTTACAACTCGATCGACTATCAAGGTCGATATTGAGGATCGATCACAATTGATCAGCAGATCCAAACTGTGGCAAAAAAAGGATGAAACTGAAATACAGATCCTATTACAAGGTATTACACAAAATGCAGATTTTCAGTCAAGTTTGCAAACAACATGATTTGGCAGGTAGTAGCAAATGCGGCGGAGGTTTTAGCAAGAGGCGCAGATTGGCACAAACAAAGGGTAGAAATCCAACTAGTAGATCACAAGGAACTACAGGATGAACTTCCCAATAGTTTATATGGGGTAAAGATAAACTAGACAGTGCCAAGTGATGCACAGATTCAGACTTGCACAGAATCAAAGTATCAGTCTGTAATGCCTTATACTCAAGGCTGTGTGCAATCACACAATGAATACAGATCCTGATAATTTAATGCACATCAAGGCAAACACTAAAGCAAGACTTGCACAGACTCTAACACTATACTTCAGTAATCCAGAATGCAGCCAAGGATGTGAAAAACAAAAAGTTTAACCTTATGCTCAAGGTAGTGAATCTTGGTGTTACCACCAATTCACTGACTTCAGTTTTTCACAGCTTAAATACAATCTGTTAATGAAGGTAGGACAAACACAGCAAGTATGATGAATTTATCTGAGTGTTAGATTTACACAAAGTCAGATCACTGTGAAATATAAGTCAATAAGGCCAGAATCCTCTCAGGGCCAGAAAACTTGACTCAAACTTTCAATTGTGATTCCTGACTCCAATACTCAATAGCACAGATCAAATCACAGACTCAGACTCAATTAAAAGGAATACTCAAGTACCAACTTAATTGAAAACAGGTTGAACATTTTGAAAAACAATAATAAAAGGTCTGAAATGAATACCTTCCTATGAGGTGCACAGATGCAGACATAGACACAAGCTGATCCAAGAATCATGTGTATAGATTTTAGCCAATCCACAAGCTATACACACTCATCTGAGATTCCAGCCAAGTTCACTATACTTCAGGCAAGTATATGAACCTTACACCACACTATTGACTTCACAAAGAACCCCTTTTTAAAAAAACTTTTGAAGGTATAATAGTGGAGTTTGCTTTTGTTTTCAAAACTGATGTTGAAATACTTGGATGAGGGTGACTATTTATAGGACTTGTAAAGTGAGAGGGCCTAAGACCTAAACAGAATAAAACCCGAAGCACAAGACCACTGAACATGACTCGGACAAACCAATTGATCAACCAAAATAGTTACAAGTAAATTACAAGGTTGATCCAATGATTTAAAAAGGGTTTAATTCAGACCTGACCACACAAAAAGGTCTGAATTGACTTGACAGACCAACCAAAATCAGCACAGACCAAGGTTGGACCGGTTTGGATGATTTGTTTGGCCATCATTGGGTTTAATTACCCTCAGCAGGTTACAATTCAGTGTCATTAGGTAAATACCCTCAATTGAATTGTCTTGACCGGACTAGGGTACAAGATTTAGCCATTTTACCATAGCAATTCGAGTGGTGATTCACCGAATCAAATATCACGTGCTGATATGAAGAGATTGCCATGCTTAACCCTCAAATTAAAGCTGCAGATCCTCCAAATCACACATGTGGTCAAAAGCACAGATCTTATGCCATTTGAAGATCCAGAACAGTCATGAGGTAACCTGTAATCGGCAAATGAAGAAAAAACAGGCAGAATCTAAGAACCAATCAGAGTAATAACTGCTGATATTAACAAAAAAAAGGAAAGATAAGACCTTTTAAGCTTCGAAGCCATCACAGAGTGAAACCTCTATGTTTCTTCGAGAGAATCATTGAGAATTGGAGCAGTCAATGCTCGAATCATCATGATTTTGAAGTAAAGGTGCAAGCTTTCACCTTGAAGCCTTCCTAATCCGAATTTCATCACATGGTTGCTTCAATTTTAAAGAGCATTCACAGGATACGATTCTGTGTAGCTGTAAAGCTGTATTTCATCACGTGGGTCAGATAAAAAAAAGAACGTGAAGAGGTTGAAGCAGTTTGTAGATTTTATGGGATGTGAGTTAATTGAGAATCGAAAAGATTGAAGAAGAAGAGAGGATTTTCAGGAGAGCATTGGAGGGGTACGGCTAAGAGAGAATTAGGTTTAGGTTTGGGGGTTGGATTATTTTTGGTTTAAAGAAAAGGGTAGATAGTTTAGAAGGGGGTAGGGGCCGGGTTATAAAAAAAGGTTGGGCCAAAAAAATTGGGCTAGATAAAATAAATTTCAGCAGACACCCAAAACGGCCCAGCAGCTTTTTATGTAGAGATATATTTATGAATTTTGTATAGTAATTAATTAAACTAATAAATTAATTTATAAAATCAATAAATTAATTTTATAAACTAGATTAATAGTTTAATAATCAACTACACAATTCAATAAGACCTGCAAGGATGAATTAAACACAAAAAGAATGCCATATGATGTAAGTGTTAACTTCATGGCAGTTAGTGGCTGGGGTATTTTAGTAAAAACCACATTTAAGGACATTTTTGGAAATTAATCAAACTTACTTGCAACTGGGGCTCATAACTCAACAATCCATAGCTAAAACCAACTCTTTCATTACTCGGAGTGGCAATATGTTGACAACCGATCCTCCATCTAATAGCACACGATTAACTATGCACGCGTGTATGCTGTGATGAACAACAGACGGTTATGGGGCACTGACTGAGAAACATCTCATCATCCGTGAAGGTGATCTCGACCGTGCAAGCGAGTTTTGCTTTGTTTTAAGCCTATTTTTCAGTTGGCGAGTCTTCATCTTCTTTCGCAACATCTCCTTCCTCAGCCAAGACAAATTCATCCTCTAAGATTTATTTAGCTGTCTCAACTTCAAAGACCCTTTTGGGCATGTACTCTAACAAGGAAATTGGAGTGCGAGAGCTTCAGTATTCAAACTCTTCATGGAAAACACTCTTTGCTTCCTTGTTTACTTTTATTTGCTTCATTTTCAACTTTCTTTCCCTTCGTCCTTTCTTTGGCTTAGAAGACTTGGGATAATTCATATTTGGCTATGCGGACTCAAAGTAGGGCGACTTCCTTTGCTTTTTCTTGCGAGTCACCAGAATCCTTCCAACATCATTTTGTTCGACATGCTGTGTGGTTTTCTCCTCTTCCATAATGACTCTCGTTTGTTTGCGAGATGTTCCGGATTCTTTCTTGGCCATGGGTATAGAGTCACTAAATTTAATGTCAACAACGTTGAGTGATCCGAATTTAATAGTCACGCAATGACCATTTGTCGGCTCTTTTGGTTATTTGATTTGTGCTTGTCTTCTCTTCTTCAAGCACGATCTTTCCTTCCTAAGCCAAACGTATAACTTTGTCCTTAAAGACAAAGCATTTCTCGATATGGTGACCGGATAAACGATGGTACTTGAAGTAATTTCCTTCATGAGCCTTTGCAGCATCTTCCGGACACTTCGTTTCAGGGGCTCGATGAGATTTAGTCTCAGCAACTCATCAAAAATCGCAGGAACATCAGAATCAAAGAATGAATATTTCCTTTGTTGTCTTTCATTCAAGGCAGGCCTACACCATTCGCCATGTCGCGGTTCAACCTTGCTTCATTCAGGTTGGCTTGATGTCGGGTTATTGACCTTTACGGGAGCCAGAATGGTAGCATTAGACTCCTTCTTCTCCGTATTGGGAGAAGATTTCACGGACTTCTTGATTTCCTGTTTTTCTTTCCCTTTTCTTGGATCTTTAACAGAGGCCTGATCTCCATTGGCGCCAATGCTTAATTACATATCATGAGCATGAATGGCTAACTATTTTTTGTGTAATGGACACACAAGGGAGAGTGTTATGAAATAATGTGTATAGTGGATGTTCATTTCTCTACCTAAATATCAAGAGTTAAGATTATTCATTAATCACACCTTGTAAGTTACAAGTTAAAAGGTCTCACTCATTAATCACATTTATTCTGTGTATAGTACATCTTTCACCTTCTCATATATTATATAAGTCCCACACACTTGCAATGAGGTGTGTAGAAATGAAGTAATAAGAAATGGTCCTTCTTTCTTTTGTCTAATTCTCTTGTTCTTGTAGAATAACTTCGTACCAATTGTAAATTATTTTATAACAAAAAGCAATAAAAGAGTCAAAGAAGTGCAATGCGTGATTTTTTTGTAATGTGTGTAAGTGTAATTGTTTGGTTTGGGAGAGAGTTGATTCAGAGGTTGGTGTTTTTGATTTTCTTGTGATATTCGTTTCTAGTGACTACTTTTTGCGAATTACCCTAGAGATTCATTGTGGCGACGACTGTTTTTATGCTTTAATTTTTGTTTTCTCTTTGTACTTACGGTGAGTGATATTACATGTCCAATCCTACGGTTGAGCTCTCTTGCGTTTTCTATTGTTGATATCCTTTTTTTGCTTCAGTACCCCCGTCTCGACCGAACGTTACAAGCTTTCAAATCCTACCCAACTATGCCTGACTTTAGGTAGCACCGATTAGTGGAGGTAGTTAAGAAATATAAGCCTATGGTCTAGCCCGACGTCTCACAGGTCTATAATATATAATGGGAGTTAGGTAAATGTGAAATGAACTATCCACACACGCACACTATTACGGTAGCTAGGTGGAAACTTGTGCCTTCTCATGTTGATGATCATCTCTTACTTATATTTTTTTTTGAGGGTATACTTATACATTGATAAATGACTTTTTATTGTATGTGTCCAATGAATAAGAAATGACTTTTTTCGAAATCGCCATTTTTCTCAAGGACGACCAATAACTTGAAAGGTGTAGTACCCGAAAGACAATTATATAATTGTTTTAGGACAGAATTAATAATTCATCTTATTATATGCATGTATGCTTATAATTAAGACACTACTGAAAACCCTAAGTACCTCGTTTATGTAATCACATAACTCAGTGTATGGCTATACACAAGAGGATTGAGTTAGTGAGATGTACTTAAAATTAACTTAGTCCATAGCGTTTATTAATCTGAGTATGGGTCTCATGATTAATTTGCTATTAATGCGCCTGAACACTTTAGTGTGTGATAGTCTTATCTCGATTTGTCGGTAATAGGTACCTAGTGGGGCATTTATATATGATGATACTCATATATAAATTTGGACCGATTTGATTTGAGTTCTCGATATAATTCCGTAATCGAGAAGTCTTATCGAATCACAAGATGATCATATATGGATTAATCTTAATCTCGAGGTGATCGCTGCATTTAACGCTAGACTAGGGTAGAGTTTGATGTGTTAGTAAGGATCACTTGAAGTATGTGGTCCAACACTTCTCGTTGGCTCTATTCGGAATGAGTGAGTGGTGCGTGCTATCACGAATATGGAATCCATTCCTTCCTCGTGAAGTAGTAGAGACAGAGTTCCTTATTTGTTGACCCTAGAAAGCGATCGATCGGCCGAGTTCATATTATATTGAATATGAACTAATTGATCACTAGGGGTTAATGGTAAATAAGGATAATATGTTTGAGAGAAGGGTTTACGGAAATATCCCGAATCGAAGTGAACAGTCTATGGAGGATTTATCCGTATGTAATGATTATATCAGTGGACGCTTTCGACTCATAAATTGAGTGTAAGTTATCCATATTCGATAGAGTTCGATTTCGGGTTTATGGTGGTGTAATTCGGAATTAATAGGTTGGATATAATTATTCTCGTCATCGCGAATAATTTTATTCGATTTATTGTAGAATTTATGAATATGGGTCCATGGTCCCCCGACGTTTCTAATATAGCATAATTGGATTTCTCGTCGTTACACCTCAATTATAATTAAATAGTGGATTGGGCTATTTAATTGATATGTGGTTTAATTGTTTAGTTGGACTAAATAATTAAATACACACGGAAAAGATATTTTTAAGTGATTTTTTAAGCCCGAATTGGTGCATTGACCTAATTTTTGGTCAAATGTAGAAAAGGTGCGTGACCTTATTTTGAGAGAAAGGTGCGCATGCATATTGTGATTTATTATTTAATTATTAAGAAATTAGTTTTCTTGGATAATTATTTAATATGTGATTTATCTTTTATTTGTTAAATGATAATTCATGGAATATTAGATAATAATATAATTTATCCTAATTTATTTGGGATAATTATTTTATTTATCTTTTATTTGAAAAGGATTAATGTAATAATTATCTCTTAATTATTTAATCCTTGGGGCTTAAGTTTTACTTCCTATATAAAGAGAGTTCTAAAGCCTTTTGACAATCACTAATCACGCCATATACACAAGAAAGTGGCTTAGAATTTTCGGCCATCTTTCTTTGGGTTTCGAGTTGGAATAATCTTCGGGATTATTCCGGTAGCATATCAAGGAGGTCCGGCGGCGGGAAACACCATCCACCTGGTGTTGCTGGGAGACACACGTTGGAAGGCTGTGGCTTCTCAAAATACGTGTTCTTGGAGACCTTTTGTTCTTGGAGTTAAGCACCATAAAAAGGTAGGCTCCTAAACCCCCTTGTAGGATTAGATCTTTTATTTATGTATTTTGTTTCGTTTAGATCTAGATCCGATACTTCCGCTGCGTAATCGGGTCGATCCATGATTGATCCGACGATATTACTTCTAACAAGTGGTATAAGAGCCTTTGATCTAACGATCAAAGTATATGAATTTTAGATCTTGGAGTGGAAAAGAATGTTTTAGATGTTTTATTTCGTTTTTTTTTGTTGGTAAAATTCGAATTTAATCATGATTGTATGCTTGTGATTGTTGTGGTTGAAGAGATGGATTGGGGTTGGTATTGTTTACTCGTTAGATCTATTGTAAACTCATATAAATTCGTTTATATGTGTATAGGAAATTTTGTAATTTTAATTTCCTAGAAGTAGATCTGTTTTGTTGCTGTTCCGTTATTTATTTTTTCCCGGAGTTTGAGCCGTTGAAATCGACAATTCCTCCGGTCAGAATGAAGAATCAAAGTTGAAGAACATGCCCTCAAAATTTCGTGATGATCGGAGTTGATCTCGATGTCCGATCGCTGCTATAAAGTTGCTGCTGTAACAGAAAAGCACAGCAGGCATTAAAACCCTAGCTGTGAGTTCGTCGAATTTCTGGAAGAGATTGGACCGTTAAAACGAAGATCCGACCGTTCAGATCGACTACCATGGAGTTATGAACAAGCCCTAAAAATTTAAGGTCGATCGGGATTTGTCTCGATGCCCGATCGTCCCCAGGAAGACACTGTTGCGCCGCAGTTATAAACAGATGCATCAGTTAGATCGGCGGATTGCTGGAGAAAATTGGACCATTGAAACGAAGATCGAACCATTCAGATTGAAGCAGGCGGAGTGAAGAACAGATCCATAAAGTTTCATAACGATCAAGGTTCGTTTGGATTTCCGATCATAGATAATACGCAGCAGCAGCAGATTAGAAAATAGTAAACCCTAGTTAGGGGTTTGTTTTTTTTTAATAGGTTAGATACGGGGGTACCAACGATCCATCTCGGTGTTTATTTTTTCCGTTATTTTTTTCGTGTATGATCGAAAATTGTATGATATAACCGGAAAATTACCATGACATGCATCATATCATGATTCCACTCCAATGCATACATGTAGCTAGTTTATTTCGAATAAATTAGGCATGTATAACTCAAATAATTAGTATGAATGCTTATTAATTTAATATGTGGTAGTTAAATAATAAGTAGCTAATTATAAAACCAAGGATCCGGTTTTGTCAATCGTTACGATTTTAGTGATGGATTCTCGGTGAATCCCACTTGGATAAATCGTTGAGCTTTTCGGTGATGGCTTCTTAGTGAACCCCCTTAAAAGTAAAGCGAGATTACGCTTTGGGTTACAATTTAGAAATCGGAGAATCTTAGTACATGGGTTCGGAAATGGTCTAACCATGGTTGGGCGAGTTCAACCGAGCTTCGGCTCAATCGACTCCCCTCCACGTGTGATATGCACGTTATGTTAGTTCGACAGGACTTAGCATAGCCGATAAGCCTTCGGGCTAAACGGGGCTTCTCTTGCCGGATTGGCCTGAACTGTCACATATGTTCCAACGAATAAGACGGCGTAGACTTGCCTACATAACCGACCCTATTCGGAGTACTTTGAGTTATTGTTTCTTATTGTCAAGGCCAAAACCGTAATTAGTAAACCCACCACTTTTTCAAAATATTGAGTGGGAGCAGGGAAGGCGACAGCCAACCCCACGGCCTCTACTATAGATGCAAGCACGTGAGAGAATGGTGACACCTCGTGCCACTTTGATTTCGGCCCCCTTCGGATGGTGTTCACCGCTATCAAAATTCAAGGTTTGGTCTCCGAAAGGATAGGATATCGGGTACTCGCCGGGTCACTGACCTGCCCCTCGTAGGCATACTCGGGGCGTACTCTGAGATCTGATATAGTAGGTCACACTCTTTATGGATATTTTCGAAATATCTAGGCTAGAAAAGGAAGGTAATCAATGATTAAAGTCCGGGATGTTTGATTCCCGTGAGATGTTCGATTCTCGAAGCTTAATCATTGAGAGAGATTGTCTCGATTTAACCGTCATAAGGTCGATATCGACCTCTCGGACAGTACTATGCGAGGTTAAATCCTTGGAATGGTAGGATAAACATTTTATAGTTTATTATTCCTAAAATAAAAATCAAGTAGTGATAAATTTTTTTTTAATTTAACTTTCTGTCATGTTTATTTACAACTTTAATCTCTAGGTTACTAAACTGTTAGTAATAGGACTTCATTAAAAATGTGGAAAGTAACAAGTACGTTGTAATTATCAAACAATGCAGTAAAATTTTCGGAAGAGATTTTTCTCTTGAGCCTTTTAAAAACTTAAGTGACATAGTATAGGTATGTCACGGGTGTCACTCGTGTTGAACGAGAGACGACCATACTTAGTTTACAAAAGATGACATAGGACTATCATATAAAATTCATTCAGTGAATTTTAAAAGTGTAATTACACAACAAATTTCTAAATTGAAAAATCGGAAAATATATACATAAGGTGTTGCTAGTTAGACGGTATTTGGAACCGATAAACTAGTGGGAGCCTTAGTCTTATGATTTGTTGTTTTTCTGGATCATTGGAAATGTGTAATAGACCGCACAGAAGTTTCTCTATTTATTGGAAAAACTAGAATAAAGCGTTACTAGTTAGACAATATTTGGAACTGATAAACTAGTGGGAGCTTAGTTCTAGGTGATGTTCTAATCTTTGAAAAAATCATAAATACAAAGTATTGCTAGTTAGACGGTATTTAGAACCGATAAACTAGTGGGAGCTTTGGTCTTATGATTTAACGATTAGAAAAACCGATAGTCCAAGCAAGTAACACTGAACGTCCCACGGTTCAAGAGTAGTGTCTACTCACACGAACTGCTAGTTCAAGACTGTTTCCATCTAAGGAAAGTCGAGAATGGGAAAGAATGTTTATACGTGTTAGTCATCTAAACTAAGTAATTTTAAGGCTAAACCAGAAAATTAATTGGAAATTAGGAGATAAGGAAAGTGATTTCGGATCAACTGACCAATGCATCCTTAAATTTTCTCAAAAGCTAAGTTCTTTGGAAGAACTAGGTAGCTTTGCATTAAACGATAAATAATATAGACAACGGGCAGTTATTTCAGATAGACTAGTGGGAGTGATACAAGGAAATGAATCTCGGATTCAATTCTTGAGTATCATAGAAAATTAATTTTCTGTTTTCGGATTCGTTGGAACGAACGTATTCATTTTCAATAGGATAATTTGTTTGTCTTATTGACGATGAATATAACAGTCGTAGCACGAATCCAAGACTCGGACTTTTGTTTGATAAAGTCAGAACCACTAATTATTGTTGAAAAGGTATTAGTAACACATCTTAAAACATATAAACACAAATGGTTTCCGTATTTCGTTAAACGCTTCTTTCTATTCTATTAATTAGTGCATATTCCCTAAAGACAAGATCTGAAGACTGGCTTAGGGTGATTCCTATCTCCCAGTCAAACGAACCCTGTCTCAAAGGAACAATGCCTAAGTTTCCTTTCAATCGGGAAAAGGGTAATAGATTTAAAGAAGTTACATAGCTTGTTCATATCAACCTTCGGGGTTATATGAAAGATACAAGCTAGTGGGAGCTTCTGAGTAGTGACATATTGTCTGATAACTACTCGAAACTCCGGTAAGTTTATTCAAAAATATTTGGAGGAAATCTCTGATTTCACCAGAGATAGAGTATTCCATACTCAGAAATAGGTTGTTGCGTAGTCTTCGGGACTGATGCTCGGCCTGCCTCCCAGTGGAATGTTTTCACTAAGGGATACACCATAAATTTGCCTTATATAGTTATTGATGTGCTACGATATGCTGCTAAACTCATTTAAGATATTGGTTGCAAAATAACGGTTGTAATAAAAAACCGAGAAGTCTACCTAAAAGATGCCTATGCATTTGTGGATAAAGGAGTGAATTTGGTTTACCCCACTTCCGTATATAGAGGCATTTAGCACCAAGTGCTTGAAGGTAGGACTGGAAATTTTGCGTACACGTTCAGGACGTGAAATATCTTAATGCATTGAGTAAAGGTTGGTTATAAAACTCGTAAAATCAGAGAATGACGGTTATACTGTCAAACTCGGTCTGATAGAGTCTATAAATAACAACCTTGGATCTTGAAGTATTTGTACTCAAGATGTTACTAACTGATTTGTTCAGTCCACATCCAACACCGGCAGTTGGTGATAACACTAATAAAAACTACTAAACTAGATCAAGATATCGATCCACCCGAATGCGGTGGGAGTATGGTTTGTCCATTACCCATTGCACGGGACCTTACGGTCTATATGGCGATTGATGACCTATAGTCCTTTGTGGGGTGTGTAGTAGATCCTCGATCATAGAGGTTGGTTTAAAAGCCATAACCCCGTGAATGGAGATTGATACTCCAGGTTCGTTGAAACTCTTGTAGAACCACCTGAGCATCTCAAGCCCAGTGGGAGTAATTGGAACTACATGAAGAAGAGTAGAATGAATAGGAAAGTTTAACTTTCACAGTAAAGCTGAGTATGGTAGAGAGTTAACCAGACCGTGATCTCACTTACCACTCAGTCTTGCTTGATTTCGTCAGAAAGCGGGATATAGGGGTGATTCCCTAAGACTTCCTTGCCGAACAACGGAATCAATTCATTCGTAGCGTAAGGGTTTTAGCTAAGAACAAATAATTATTCGTTACAAAGCAGAAAATAGGGGTGATTCCCTAAGACCTTTTTGCGAGACTAACGGTATCTTAATTTATTCAGAAATAACCTTTGGCTGGAAGCCTGCCATAGCTTATATCCTTTGGGGATTAAAGCAAACCTCTAGGTCATTTCAAAGTAATATATTTTAATATGTGGACTTGACCAGAATGTTGATAAGTCTTTCGTAGACTGGGCATCAATATTAGTGAAGTAGTATGTAGATTAGTGTTTGTGAATGGTAACACTGAAACAGTTGGAAACAACATGGGTGTGTTATCTGAAGTCAAAGTCTGACATGCCATCGGGATTCATTCTAAAGGATTTGATTCGCTCAAATCCGCAAGAATCGATCATTGGCAATCCCATCCATTCACCTGGTTAAGATACTCTTGCATTTATGCAACATTCAACGATGTAGTCTACCCTACCTCTCAGGAATGATTATCTAAACCAGCGGATGAATACGAAATGGGATGTTTAGTAAATCCTCAAGTATCTTCGGGAGAATGAGGAATAATATGCTAGTATATTCGGGTGCAAACTAGAATATAAGTGATAACACTGATTCTGGATTTAGGTCAGATGAAGGATGATCGTTAAGTCGATTTCGTCCTCAGTGTTGAATCAAAGGCATATTGAAATCGTACCACCGGATTAGACGGAAAGGCGATGTTTCGATCCCAAAGATTGACTCAAGCCGACATCCTACCTGATCAGAGTACCAAGTCACATGGTATTCAGATTCTGAGTACGCGCCGGGTCACTGACCTACCCTACGGCGGCACACTCCGGTCGTGCTTGGAAGGATGAACTACTAAGATGCGCTTGGAGGGTACAGATTTGAGGGATTCGTCTCACTTGTTTTGAGCAAGTGGGAGAATGTTGTAGATATAGATAAATAAGGGTGTGCTCTAAAACAATTAATCCACTTGCCTTTCGTGCAAGTGGGAGATTGTAAGGTGTAGTGCCCGAAAGACAATTATATAATTGTTTTAGGACAGAATTAATAATTCATCTTATTATATGCATGTATGCTTATAATTAAGACACTACTGAAAACCCTAAGTACCTCGTTTATGTAATCACATAACTCAGTGTATGGCTATACACAAGAGGATTGAGTTAGTGAGATGTACTTAAAATTAACTTAGTCCGTAGCGTTTATTAATCTGAGTATGGGTCTCATGATTAATTTGCTATTAATGCGCCTGAGAACACTTTAGGTGTGATGATCTTATCCGATTTATCGGTAATAGGGTACCTAGTGGGGCATTTATATATGATGATAATCATATAGAAATTTGGACCGATTTGATTTGAGTTCTCGATATAATTCCGTAATCGAGAAGTCTTATCGAATCACAAGATGATCATATATGGATTAATCTTAATCCTGAGGTGATCCTGCATTTAACGCTTAGACTAGGGTAGAGTTTGATGTGTTAGTAAGGATCACTTCGAAGTATGTGGTCCAACACTTCTCGTTGGCTCTATTCTGGAATGAGTGAGTGGTCTGTGCTTTCACAGATATGGAATCAATTCCTTCCCTCGCGAAGTAGAGAGACAGTTCCCTTATTTGTTGACCCTAGAAACTGATCGATCGGCCGAGTTCATATTATATTGAATATGAACTAATTGATCACTAGGGGTTTAATGGTAAATAAGGATAATATGTTTCGAGAAGGGTTTACGGAAATATCCCGAATCGAAGTGAACAGTCTATGGAGGATTTATCCGTATGTAATGATTATATCAGTGGACGCTTTCGACTCATAAATTGAGTGTAAGTTATCCATATTCGATAGAGTTCAGTTTCGGGTTTATGGTGGTGTAATCCCGGAATTAATAGGTTGGATATAATTATTCTGTCTGACGAATAATTTTATTCGATTTATTGTAGCTACTGAATATGGGTCCATGGTCCCCGACGTGGCTCCTAATATAGCATAATTGGATTTCTCGTCATTGCACCTCAATTATAATTAAATAGTGGATTGGGCTATTTAATTGATATGTGGATTAATTGTTTAGTTGGACTAAATAATTAAATACACGGAAAAGACATTTTTCGTGGACTCGGCCCGAATTGGTGCATTGACCTAATTTTTGGTCAAATATAGAAAAAGGTGCGTGACCTTATTTTGAGAGAAAGATGCGCATGCATATTGTGATTTATTATTTAATTATTAAGAAATTAGTTTTCTTGGATAATTATTTAATATGTGATTTATCTTTTATTTGTTAAATGATAATTCATGGAATATTAGATAATAATATAATTTATCCTAATTTGTTTGGGATAATTATTTTATTTATCTTTTATTTGAAAAGGATTAATGTAATAATTATCTCTTAATTATTTAATCCTTGGGGCTTAAGTTTTACTCTCCTATATAAAGAGAGTTCTCCCAAGCCTTTTGACAATCACTAATCACGCCATATACACAAGAAAGTGGCTTAGAATTTTCGGCCATCTTTCTTTGTTTTCAGTTGGAATAATCTTGGGATTATTCCGGTAGCATATCAAGGAGGTCCGCGACGGAAACACCATCCACCTGGTGTTCTTTGGGAGACACACGTTGGAAGGCTGTGACTTCTCAAAATACGTGTTCTTGGAGACCTTTTGTTCTTGGAGTTAAGCACCATAAAAAGGTAGGCTCCTAAACCCCCTTGTAGGATTAGATCTTTTATTTATGTATTTTGTTTCGTTTAGATCTACATCCGATACTTCCGCTGCGTAATCGGGTCGATCCATGATTGATCCGACGATATTACTTCTAACATAACTAAGTGGGGGGTGGTTGATGATAGTCAACCCTCCTATGCATTTTACACCTTTTTCACATCATTTTATAGCATTCCGGATTGTAATTCTATCATTTAGATGCTATTCCATGCTATTTTTATCACTCATGCTTCCACATTGCAGTTAATAAAAAATATCGTCATTATCGATAATATGTGGATTTTTATAACACATGGGGTACTTTGTACCCTACGGAATTACGTTTGTTTGTTGTTTGTGTGCTATTTCAAGGTTTTCCGAGTATTAAAATGAGCGAAAATGATGAGATATGCCGAATATGGTAATAAGGACCGCATCTTATTTGGGCCGTGATGATGGTGGATCTCGTCAAGAAGTAAATACGGGCCAAATGAACCCTAATTATGAACAAGATAAAACCTTAGAAAAACCCTAAAATTAGATATGGTGTTTGATTATTTTTAGACTAAGCCTGGAATAATTGTATCCCAAGTTGCCTATGCATCCTGTGCTTTTGTAAGGAATCAAGTCTCTCGTAGTTCATTGGGATCGTTTATATAGAGGACATCTCGTCCACATTACTTGTGCCATAATCCATGAGGATTGTTTGGGCCAAATCCTTTTTGGGCATAAGAGACGTGCATAGTTTAAACCTTGGGATACGATTCCCGTGAGGTTAAAGATTTTTCATACTTATCGCATAATTTAAACATGTGCGTATTTTGGATAAAGGAGGCTCTGGCCGATCTGCGTCGAGCCCCTAGGCCAGTCCGTCTCCTACTGTGTTGGCCCATGCTCCACAACGACCGATCCGACCTACGGTGGTCTAAGGAGAGAACACGACATATCTCCAGCCTGAGGTTTAGATCTGTCATTAGGCACGATTTAAGCTCCTGACACTCAAGCTTTTATTTCTCTATCTTCATTTTTTGTTCAGCCAATTAGTATGTGACACGTGGCGAGCGTATGTCCGACCTACGTCATGCCGAACAACTCCAACAACCCAATTCTGCAGCTGGCCGTATTGCTTCAAGTCATATATTGAATATTATATTATATACAATACTTAGAATTGAAGACTTGATATAATATATTGTATAATATTTTTCCAGACCTTTTGTTGGGCAATTTTGGACACATCAACAGTCACCTCGGCATACGGTAAATCAAGTCGTCTTACAACTTTACTACAAGACTTTCATGAGTGCCATGAACAAGTCAAAGAGTAGGGTAGGGGGCCATAGATACGCTAAGCCCGGAAAAGAACCTGTTGATTCACATTGGGCCTGTTCGTAAGCACAATACGAATAAGGTCTTCGGCCCAATCAATCCGCATCTTCATAAGCCGGACTAGGCCGGGTTTCAATCCAACTCACCCTACGCCTTAGCGATATTTATCATTGGCAGGGCAATGAGCGTCGATTAGCAAAGCCTTCAACCCGCACTTTACAAGCCGACAAGAAGCACTGGGGCCGACCTGCTCACCCCCCAACTCGCATTCCGACCCGACTCAAACCAAGCCTGCTAAATCAGGAAACATGAGTTGATTCTTGATGGTTACAAGGGAGAAGAGCACGTCGGTTATCATGAAGATCTTCCAATCAAGGGCCGCCACGTCAGCCACGTAGTTAATCACGTTTATTACGCATTAATCCCCTATTGTAACTGTAATCTCGTAACCCCTATAAATAGCGGGATTGTACCCTGAAAAGGACATCAACATAATTAATACAAAACACGGACAACCTCTACCAATTTGTTGACAATCGAGCTCGCCCTATACAGCTTTCTTGCCTCCATAATTCTTCATATTGTTCTTGAGCACCACCGCTGAACTGCTGGATAAATCATCAACTTCTGCTAGACATCAACCTCTAAATACTTCTGATAATGTTGAAATTATCGCAGGTGTATTGCGGTGGTGCAAGTGGTGGATATCTGGCTGTAGAAGTGTATAGAAGTGATGCTTGCCGGTGGTGCAAGGCGATGATGTGGTGGTGTTGATGAACAGTGAGGAGAATATGGAATTTGGCAGAGTGTTGCCTTGTTTCTATTAATTGTCTCCCTTTAAAATAATTACATTGACACCCTTATATAGGTGGGGAGCAAACAAGGGTCTTAGCTACAGACAAACAAGTACGATAATCCGGCCAAGAAGTGACTATGATTACACGGCGGGCTGCCTGGCAGGTCAAAGTATGGCGAACTCCCTATGCCACTGGCTACTTTCCTTGTCGTCTGGCTGATAGCTTGCTCACTTCTATGCGGGCTCTTATGATCGCTGATGGATCTTATATCTAGATGGATCGCAGGTCGGCCCCCTAGCCTTTCTTGTCACCTCGTCGGGTTAAAGGTTTGGAGCGGGGACCGATGACTTGCGACCCCAACTTGGCTTGTGGGTTCGCAGACTGTAGTGGCCATTGGCCTTTTCCGCTATTATGGTGGCCAAAAGGACCCGAATAAAGATCCGCAGGTTGTATTACGGTTTAGACATATCAACTTCAAAACTCGTTTTTGATATTTCCGACAATATCATTTTCTATGTATGTTAACACTTTCGATTATTATTAATTGTTCTTACATTATTACCGATAGGTGTAAAAGTAACTTTTCATTGAATGATTTTGTCCCTAACATAACAAGAAAAAGCTAAACATATTTTATTCATGCTAAACATAATTTCCAACCACAACCTTACCGATCACTCATAAAGATAGAGGTACAAAGTACCGTGCATATACCTGAAAGACATCTTAAATACTACTATATTACACAATAGAACACAACCTTATGTATTAATTGTGGAACCAGAAGACAATACATTTTTAACTCGTACAACTTCATCAGGGTAATGGAACAGCCCCAGAACCATCTCCACCAGTACCGGCGCCACCGGCTCCTGCACCACCAAAACCACCTAGGGGACTGCCGCCGGCACCTCCGAAACCACCTAGGGGACTGCCGCCTACACCACCGAAATCACCCAGGGGACTGCCGCCAGCTCCACCAAAACCACCTAGGGGACTGCCGCTTGCGCCATTTATCCCGCCAATACCTGGGAACAAACCACTTGTACCGTCACTTCCACTGCCAACCCCAGGAATAGTAGGCAGCCCACTACTGCCATCGCCTCCGCCGCCGATCCCTCCAATACCTCCATAGTTCAAGAAGTTCTTCTCATCTTTCAGACCACTTTTGTCGTTTGGTACATCTCTTGCTGTAACGTAGGCAACAGCCAGTGCAACAAGCAGAATGGTGCACCACATTTTCGCCATTGTTTTCAATGCTTAGTTATCTTTTGAAACCCTCTTTATCCTAGCTTCTTCTCCTAATTTCCTTGGGTAAAACAAAGGGAATCCCTCCACCTGCTTATAAAGGGGAACGGAGTACGTACAAGATTAATGAGAAGTAGTTCGAAAAATTGAATTGTAATAAATGCAATCTCAAAGCTACTTACTATTCAATGCGATCGACATATATACATATATACCTATATTTATAAAAGGTTATGTATGCAAAGGTTTGGACCCTAAATCATAATACCTGCCATGAATGACTTTTAATGGGATGATCCATTGTCTGTCGGGTATATATACGCCGTAGATCATACATTACATTTTACATCATACGAAACAATCCATAGTGGTCTCTAAACGTATTCCACTAAATCTATCATTACACTTATGACATTTTATATTATATGAAACAATCTTTAGTGGTCATTCTTTAAACGCGTTCCACTAAATCTACTTTTGCACTTAAATGCACCACGGTACATGCCTATTTAAACATTTTTGTGGTGCCAGGTAGATTTAGTGGGGCGCGGCCCTTGGTATAGACTGTCAAGCGATGGTAGCCGGTCATAAATATCATTTGGCCCAAATTTTTTTTATGTTTTATGTTTGGCGGATTGCTGCCGACACTCTTTTAATTATTCTCGGCACCCTACAATAAATTTTTTTAAATTTTTGTTATTCAATCACCACAAAAATAATAACAAAATTACTTTCTATACCAAAATTTTCTAAAAAACTATTAAGTCCATAAGTCTAAAAAATATGAAACCAACCCAGGAGAAACCTTCCCCAAGAAATAATTCTTTAAATAGAATCAAGAAAGTGCTCTCAGTTTTAGAGAGAAGTTTCTCTCAACGGCGACCACCATTGTTCTTTCAAGAACTTGCTGCCAAACCGATGCTTCTGCTAGCTTTTCTAATCTTTGCTTCTGCTCTTTCCTTTCTTGAACTTACAGCTTCCTTTTTGATCCATATGGTTCGTAAAAAGAAGAAAGAAGATGAAAGTATTGTTCATTATTGACGGCAATGATAGTCTTGCCCAACAAGCAAGTGCCAGGTAGTGTAGGGCATAATAATTGTATTTATTTCTGGTTATATCCCTAGTGTTATAGTTATATAAACAACCCAATGTACTTCAGATTATTCAGAGAAATACAATCATATTTTACATTAATATGGTATTAGAGCAATTACGCTCTTCTCTCATGGATTCCCTCCCTCCCTCTCCTCCTATCCACGTCTAAAACAAAAAAAAACAAAAAACCCTAACCCTAGTTCCTCATCTTCTTCGTTAAACATCAGCCATGGCCGACGATAGCGCAACTTCGGCCAGCCCCTCCATCGATGCCACAACTGCTGCATCATACCCCTCATTCTTCTCCCCTTCTACCTTCCATCTTACCAAACTTACTCGCCAAAATTTCCCCTTACGGCGAGCTCAAATTCAGCCATATTTACGTGGACAAGGTGTTCTAGGATACGTTGACGGCTCTGTTCCCGCTCCTCCAGCAACGATCACCACTGACGGCATTACCAAAGCAAATCCGGCATATCTACATTGGGTTAAATAGGATAGTTTAATCCTAAGCACTGTTACCTCTTCTCTCTTCGACAATGTTCTTGCACAAGTTTACACAGCCTCCACATCGGCTGAAATCTGAAAGGCTCTCAACACGTCTTTTGCGTCTCAATCTCGGGCTCAGTTAGTTGACCTTCGCACGAAACTCGCTTCCACGAAGAAAAGAAATCTCTCTGCCACATACTACTTTATGACTATTAAAAAGATCACTGATGAACTTTGCCTCTCCGGCCACCACATGAATAATGATGATATTGTTGCTTATGCTCTTGCTGGATTGGACTCAGATTACGACTCGCTTTTTACCTTACTTTCCACCAAGTCGGAAATAACCTTAGATGAGGTATTTTCCCTCCTATTGACTACTGAGGCTCGCATACCAGCATAATCGGCCCCCTCCCATCTCTGTTGATCTTCCTACTACGCCGGCGTCTGCTCCTTCAGCCAACCATGCCGCATCAAATAACCAGCAAAACCGACACCGTGGTCGAGGTAATTCAGGTTCCCAAAATAACCAAGGATGGAAGTGTGGTCCTCCTCAAAATCAAGGTCAGGGCCGAGGCCAATCTCCTGGGCCTTATGTTTAATGTCAATTGTGTGATCGATTTGGCCACACGGTGTATGATTGTTGGTACAAGTTCGATTTGACGTTCAACCCACCTTGCCCCAACCGTCCACTCCAGGCCAATATTACAACTCAACCCGCTTCTACCTATTGGATTCCCGACGCTGGCGCAACCCACTACACCACCACTAATCCACGGAACTTGAATCTCTCTGCTGACTCCGATAATGGTCCTAATCAGCTTTATATGGGTGATGGTACAGGTTTGACTATTACACATTCCGGTTCCTCTATTCTCTCTACTTCCAGTAAATCTTATGTGCTTAATAATGTTCTTGTTGCCTCCCTTTACAATAATCTCTTATATGTTGCTCAATTAGCCAAAGATAACTCCGTTTATTTTGAGTTTCACCATAGTTATTTTCTTATGAAGGACTACTCGGCCATATCCATCATTGGGGCTACCTTAAAGATGGCCTCTACCACTTCTCCAAATCTTGCAGTGAATTTCCCGCTCAAGATATTGCCTCTCATTGCTCATCTGTCACTCAATGGCACCAACGTTTAAGACATTGTTCGTACCCGGTTCTGCGTCAAATTTTAGGTCACAATAATATTTCGGCTCCTTCAACTGCCACTACATCTATTTGTGTTGCTTTTCAGATGGCCAAGAGCCATCGCCATTCGTTACCTATGTCGTCTTTTACTTCCTCACGTCTTTTAGATTTAATTTATTCCGATATATGGGGCCTTTGTGCCAAAGACTCTATTTACGGAAATAAATATTATGTTAGATTTGTTGATGATTTTACTAAGTTTTTGTGGCTTTATCCTTTGCAACGTAAATCTGATGTAGAGTCTATTTTTCCCCAATTTAGTGCTTTGCTCAAACGTCAATTTAACACAAAAATCAAATCCATTCAAACTGATTCGGGTGGGGAATATCGTCGCCTTAGAATTTATTTCACCTCTATAGGTATTGAACGTCGCTTGTCTTGTCCCCACACGTCTGAACAAAGTGGTGCCATTAAGCAGTGTTTTCGTCACATTGTCGAAATTAGCATTACCCTTCTGGCTCACTCTCATCTTTCTCTTCCTTATAAGGAAGATGCCTTTCTCACAGCCGTCTACATCATCAACCATCTTCCCACAAAAGTCCTGAGAATAAATCTCCCTATTTAATGGTTCATCATCGCCTTCCCGATTATTCCTTTTTTCTTGTCTTCGACTGAGCTTGTTGGCCTTATCTTCGTCCCTACAATAATCATAAAACGGACTTCCATTCCAAAACCTGTATTTTTCTCGGTTACAGTCCCAATCACCTTGGGTATAAATGCCTTGACCTTTCCTCGGGCCGCTTCTATCTTTCTCGTCACGTAGTATTTAATGAGTCTTCCTTCCCTTATACCTCCTCATCTGAAACTGCCTCCTGCACTCCTGAAACAACAGTTTTTCCTTCGGCTCTAGCCCTTCCTGCTCCAGCCGGACCCTTGGATCTTACTTCCTCTATACCCGAGCCATCTCTCCCTTCCCTTGCTCTAATCATTAATCCGACGTCTGCATTCGAACCTTTCTCTGTAATTGGCTCCACATAATCTCCCTCATCCGATTCCCCACCGCCTCCTGCTCCACATCCAATGGTTACTCGGTCCAAAACAAATATCTTTAAACCCAAATTTCTTGATCTTGATTTTGTCCGCTACCCCTTCTTAAAGCCTTAACTGCCACCACCGATGCTCTTGAGCCTACCTCAGTTACAGGAGCTTTGAGAATCGTGGGATGCCATGAGAGAGGAGTTTAATGCTTTGGTCTAGAATGACACTTGGGACCTTGTTCCATATTCTCCGTCTCAGAATTTTCTTGGTAATAAATGGTCTTCCACGTTAAAAGGCATGGAGATGGTCACATCGAGTGTTATAAAGCTCATCTTGTTTCTAAAGGCTTTCATCACGAAGCGGGTGTTGATTTTTCTGACTAGTCACTATTCGTACTCTTTTATTTCTTGCTATTTCACATGATTGGGTTGTTTGACATGTTGATATTCAGAATGCGTTTTTACATGGATTTCACACTGATGATGTGTATATGCAGGAGCCACATGGATTTTATCACCTTGATTATCCTAATCACGTTTGTAAGATCAAACGTAGTCTTTATGGTCTATGTCAAGCACTGCGTGCATGGTTTTCCAGATTCACTGATGTTCTTCAGCAGTTTGGCTTTTGTCCCTCAAAAGCCGACACCTCTCTATAAATCTATCGTCATGTCTCTCACTCTATTTTTATCTTAATTTATGTCGATGATATTTTTCTTACAGGTACATCTAGAGATCTCATTCAGCAAACCATTGATTATTTATCTACTCGCTTCCTGGTTAAGGGCCTTTGGTCATTATATTATTTTCTAGGCGTTGAGGCCCTCTCTACTCCTGATGGACTTCTTCTAAGCCAACGCAAGTATATTCACACATTATTACAGCATGCTGGCATGACAACCGCCAAACCATGTGTCACGCCGATGGGCTCTAATCTTCGTCCAGGCCGTTTTGATGGTCAACCAATCTCTGATGCATCTCTTTATCGTAGCATAGTTGGTGGACTCCAGTATATTGGCTTCAGTCCACTTGACATCGCTTTTTCTGTGCAAAAGTTAGCAAATTTATGCATGCCCATCAGGATATGTATTTGGCTACCGTGAAACGTATTTTGCGGTATTTTAAGCATTCGATTTCTGACGGTCTCCTTTTCACGCGCTCTCCTAACCCTATTTACAAGCTTTTACCGATGCTGATTGGGCATCCGACCCCGATGATCGTCATTCTATTGGTGCTAATGTGATTAGATAGCACTCTAAACAATAGGCCACTGTCGCCAAAAGTAGCACCAAAGCTGAATATAAAGCGCTCTCTCATGCTGCTGCCAAACTTCAATGGGTCACGTTCTTGCTTTGTGATATGTTAGTTTATCTTTCTCACCCTCTACATTGTGGTGTGACAATATTGGCGCCACTTACCTTACGTCCAGTCCGGTTTTACTTGGTCGCACAAAGCACATCAAGATTAATTTTCATCATGTTTGTGAGTTGGTTGCACTCAATGAGTTGCGCATCTCCTTCTTCTCCTTCAAAGATCAATTGGGCGATATTCTCACCGAACCTCTTGGTCATGTTCATTTCGCTGATTTGAAGAACAATCTCCATGTTCATTCCAGTCCCATGGGATTGTGGGGGTGTATTCACATAGCAACGATAGTCTTGCCCAACAGGCAAGTGCTGAGTAGTGTAGGGCATAATAATTGTAATTATTTCCATTTATATCCCTAGTGTGATACCTATATAAACAACCCAATGTACTCCAGATTATTCAGTGAAATACAATTATATTTTACATTAATATTCATTCATCTCAGGTTGATGATGAACATGTAAACGTGTACATTCTACATGCCCATGATGCTACTGCTGCCATGAATGAGCTTACTGTACCTAAAAATGAAGATGGTGAAGCTGTGGATGTGGATAGGTTGCTAGATCTCCCTGCTCCAGTTGAGCAGGTGGGGGTTGAACATGTTTGAGCTCCTGCGTAGAGGTGACTAATCCTAACCCTAGATGTTTTAATGTTGCTATCATTGAAGCCATGAAACTCAAATCCGGTAATCTCACTACCACTGCCATTAACAAAGCCAAGAAGAAATCCAAGGTGGAAGATTTTACTGAATCTTAACACTGTTCAAATTATCCCGGTTCTACTCTTGCTGGGCTTATGGAGGGAGAAAAGTTTATTGACAATGTTGGAATGGAGAGTTTGATCACTGAATCTACTATGGATGAAGTTGTATCCATTCCTTCTGGTGTGGGGGATGATACTATTGCTACTCCTGATATTTTGGCCACATATAAGGTTATTGAGCATGAGATTCAACTATGTCAACAGAGAATGCTCTTGTAGCTCTTCATTTATGTGTTCCCACTGAAATTCCTACTACTGAGCCTGTGGTTAATGAAGTTGCTGCTGCTGATGTTTCTTTGGCAGAAAAAGCTGTGTCTTGGGTGGAAATTTTCTAGAAAAATAGAATGCCTACAAAGAAGGTTATTAGATTGAATCAAAGAGTTGATAGTGTTACACTTGATGCTGTTAACTTGGATGAGATGATCTTGATGACGATGGCATGGATAAACTTAGTTTGATTGGTATCTTCGTTGATAAATGCCCTTGTAGAGAGGCTGTGCAAAAGATTGTGAACTCTTAGCCAAGAAAATATAGTTTCTACTATCATAACTCTGGTTGGATAGTGTTTGTTTTTTGAAAAAAGAGACTGATCTGGATGATGTTCTACAATGTGGTCCTTTTTATGCTTTTGGGAAGCCATTTCTTTTGAGGAAAATGCCTATGCTTTTTAACTTTAGTAAAGAGGCATACTATGTAGTTGCTATGTGCATACAACTTCTTGATTTTCCCCTCAGTTATAGAAGGATGAATGTTTGAGCAATATTTGTACCTTTCGTGGTAACCCCCAATATACTGATAAAGTTACAGCATCTAAGAAGGTTATTAGTTTTGCAATATGTTTAGTGGAGGTGGATATCAGTTATCCATTTCCAAATAGGATTCCTATCAATATGCCAGGTGGTAAATCATTTATGCAACTAGTGTTCTATGAAGATGTGCCTAAATTTTGTACAAAATGTAAGTAGTTGGGGCACAATGTAGCTTCTTGTGATGATGCAAATAGGGATGTTCCTACTTTGAATGTGAAAATATAAAAAAGCTTTATGCTCCAATAAAGAAAAATGCCACCGGGATTCCTAATTCTGTGATTCCAGAATTTTTCATCGGTACACCCGATCCTGTGGAGAATGATAAAATAAATCCACTACTACCCCTGCTTCCAATGTCTTTTCTGTTTTGAATCATGATCCTAGTGATGAGTCTTAGGCAGATCACGTGGAAAACGCTACTGTTAATGAACTGGAGAAGAATGCTCCAGCTTGTAGTTCTTTTACATTGAAAGATTTACCTTTCAAGCAGGGAAAAAAGAAGAAGAATAATAAGAATAGCACCCCAAATGCAAAGAATTATGAAGGCAAAGCATATGTTTCTGTCAATAGAGTCCCCTCACCTCTAGGTAGACAAAAATGATAGGTTTCTAGAATGTTTGAGGGTTCAATAAGGCACCTAAACAAACTATTGTCAGTTGGCCTTATTTGGAATCCTTGAGACTAAGCTGTCTTGAAAATATTTAGATTTTTTGGTTAATAACAGGCTTTCTGGTTGGAGGCATGATCATAATTTCCCTCTTTACAGTTCTCACAAGATTATGTTCATCCGGGGTCCAGCTTTTGTGGTAGTGGAGGTTTTTGATACTGGTGTATAGTGGATGCATTGTAATGTGAAGATTTTTGTGATAGGGGAGGAATTCTTGGCCGCCTTTATTTATGGCTTGCATTCTGTGGGGTGGAGGAGGCCTTTGTGGGATAAATTAAGGGAGTTGAGTGTTTGTTCCTCACTTCCTTGGTCGTTCTTAGAGACTTCAATTTTTTTCTCTGATACAGATATGAAGAATGGTACAGTGCCTACAAATTATGAGATGAATAATGGACATGAATGTTGCCTTGATTCTAATTTGACTGATCTTAATTCTTATGATCAATTTGACACTTGGACATATAATCACACTTTATCCAGGATTGATAGAGTTTTTGTCGGTGCTTCTTGTAGGATTGGGACTTGTTTTTCTGCTTTTTTTGATCCAGTTGTGTTCATTCTGGTCATTCTCCTTGGAGATTAGAGTTTGATGCTTTGGTTGTTCAGAAAAGGAACCCTTCAAGTTGTTCAACATGTTGATGAAACAAGAATCTTATGTTGAGGTCTTTAATGAGAGTTGGAGTTAGGATGTGCCAGGAACTGCCATGGTTAAATTTTGCAAGAAACATAAAAGGATTAAGCAACCTTAGAAAAGTCTTAATAAGTTGCATTTGGGCATATCACTGTCCGAACTAAAAAAGAGATGGCTATTTTGGCGCATTTGCAGATTCAGTTCGACCTTAATCATTCTGGTAATGATTTGGCAAATCTGATTAGGGTTTAGAAGAAGAAGTGTCAGATGTAGGAGGATGCAGAGCGGAGTTTCCTGTCTCAGAAAGCCAAAGGTATGTATGTTAATCTGAGTGATATAGGAAGTAGTTTCTTTCATTCTATTGTAAAGAAGTACAATTCTAAAAGGCATATTAGTAATGTACAGTTGGGGGATGGTACTTTTACTGCTTCCTATGGTGAGATTGGGGATGAGTATGTTAGATTTTACACTAATTTGTTGAAGTGTGCAGTTGTGGCATCTCCTATTTCTATTGATGTTTTTAATGCTAGTCCTATGATGCCTGCTGCTTGCATTGAGAATCTGGTTCTAGATGTTACTCCATGGAGATTAAGAAATCCTTATTTTATTTTTCTAATGATAAAGCCCCTGGTCCTAATGGATTTTCTTCAGGTTTTTTTTTCTAAAAGTCCCGGGGTATTGTTGGTGCATATTTCACTAATGCTATTCTAGAATTTTTCCCAGAATGATGCACTTCTGAGATAGATGAATCATGCTGTCATTGCCCTTATTCCTAAGGATTCGCACGCTACTTCTGTTGGGGATTGCAAACCTATCTCCTGCTGCAATGTTACTTATAAGGTTATATCCAAGATTCTTGCCTGTATAGTATCTGTTTGCTTGCCACACATTATTTATCCTGCTCAATCTTGTTTTGTAGATGGTAGATCTATGCCTGATAATGTTTTCTTGTGCCAAGAACTTATCAGGAAGTATGGTGTGAAGAAGACTCCTCATAAGTGTTTGATAAATGTTGATATCAAAAAGGTCTTTGATTCTGTGCATTGGTCTATTGTGAATGATATGATGTGTGCCATTGGTTTCCTGCCAAGTTTGTTGATTGGATTATGATTTGCCTTTCATTTGCTTCATATTTTGTGGCTGTTAATTAATGGTGGTTTGAATGGTTACTTTCATGGTAAAAGGGGTTTAAGGCAAGGGGATCATCTATCCCCTTTTCAGTTTGTCATTGGCATGGAATATCTGTCCCGGAGGTTGAATTTGCTTAGTGCTGATTTTGAGTTTAACTTTCATTCTCAGTGCCATTTCTAAAAGATTACTCATTTGGCTTTTGCACATGATCTGATGTTGTTTTCTAGAGGTGATTTCATATCAATTTCTTATCTTATGGGGGTGTTTTTAAGATTTTGGTAATGTTTTCGGCCTTCTTACCAATCTGCAGAAGTCTCAAATCTTCTTTTCTAAGGTTTCTAATGAGGATAAAGTTGACAAGCTGAATATATCGGGCTTGGTTGAAGGTTCATTCCCTATCAGGTATCTTGGTATTCCTCTTGCTACTATTAGATTGAATATTTTTCATTATGACTGATAAGTTCCTAAAAAGTCGAATAATTCTAGATGTTTTGGACTCAATTTGGTGCCATATGTTGTTATTTTGCGATGTTTTTATCCTTTTTGGGCTAGATTACTGCGGATGATTGAATTATTGCAGGATGATTCGAGATTAGAAGAAAAATGCCCAAAAAATGGAGCTAAAGTGGAAGAATTCAAAAAACCAGTCTCTGCATCATACCTGTGGTGTGACAGGTTTCGTAAATCGATCTCGCCAACGAAATGTTCTGATTGGTCGAACATTCACCAACGTGATTTCCTTCAAATTGGTGTTATTTCTGATGCAAAAGAGGAGCCCACACACTAGAAGAGTCCAAGATTGATAGATATTTGATTTTAGAGATTTTCTTGATTAAATTAATTATGGAAACTTATTAAATTATGTAATTATCCCTTTTATACTCCCCTAAGTCGTGAAATTCAGGATACACGCCTCCAACATCAGATTTTTAGTCGACTCTTTTCCTCTTTTCTTGATCATCATCTCCCATCCCCAAGAACAAGGATTTTTAGGTTTTAAGAATTCAAGAACGAAGCTTTTTCGAGGTTTGATTATTTTATGCAATACTTTGACGGTTTATTTCTCTCTCTTTTCTCCTTTTCTTCATTTATTTATTTTTCTTGTCAAAGTATGTATTCTATGATTGAATCTTGGAATTTTGATATGGAACGTGAGTAGATATCAGTTTCTAGGATTAGGAGGAACCCGGATATGAATATATGATGTAAAAACCCAATCTTTCCCTTGTTATGAATTTGATGCTTATAAATTGATTCTTGTGTGCTATTCTTGTTTGATTGTCAAATTTAATAGCCTGAGAGGGTGAATAATCGCAATTCTACGTAGAGAAATTATTCGATTAATTAGTGACCGAAAAAGTACAACTTAATTGATACCTTAGGAAACAAGAATTGAATCTAGGGTTTTATTGGAATGAAAATTTGGTAAAAACCTAGATGGCATGAAATTATGGTTCTTTAAGGGATCTAAATTCATTCTTAATCGTGGGAAACCGGGTGTAGTTTGAGTCTAGGTACAATCATGAAAATAATTCGACAAAATATTTTTGTGATAAAATTTGATAATTGTCTTTATAAGTGTAAAATTCGTATCTTGGAGGAAATATTGTTGGTAAGTCATATAGTAATTCTGTGGTGACTCCGAAATCCTAGAAATGCTTTTAAATTGGATCTTTACCTAAATCTTGAAGTTCTTGGTTCATAGTTATATTTTCTTTATTTTCTTTATTTTTAGGATTTTTAGAGAAAAACCTACAAATATTTGATTTGTCTAGCTAATATAAATCAGGAATTGTTTGGTGATTGACTACAAGTCCCTGTGGGATCGACAATGACCCTCTGTTCACCACTTTGAACAACATTTTTAGCAACTAGAAAGGTGTTTCTTTGACTTATGTAAGTATATTGAAGTTAGTTGGATATGTTATTTAAGGGGTTCAATGTTTTTGGATGGGGTTGTTTCCTATTATTGACAGTGTCAAGAAGAAATTGGACCAGTTGTGCAGGAGATTTTTGTGGAGGAATCTACTGATTTCACTAGGAAATCCCATTTCACTAAGAAATCCCACGTGGGATGGAATAAAGTTTGCTTGCCTAAGAATGAGGGGGGACTTGGTCTCTTTGATCTCAAGTCTAGGAATCTTGCATTGCTTTCAAAGATTCTCTAGAATCTGCACATCAAGAAGGATTGTTTGTGGATTTGATGGTACGTCACTACTACATGCTTGATGTTTCTGTTTGGGAGTACCAGGTCAAGAGGAAGGATTCTGCTCTTATCAAAACTATGTTTGGTATCAGGGATTCTATACTTAATGATGTTGGGGATGTTTCTGGTGCTGCTCTTTTGCAGACTTGGATTTCTGGGGAAAGGTTCTCATCTGGCAGGGCCTATGATTTCTTCAGTTTGAATGTAAACAATGTTTGGTGGAGTAATATGTTTGGAAATCCAAGGACAGCAGAAACACTATTTCATCCTTTGGTTGGATATGCATAACAGTCTCATCACCAAAGACAAGCTTGCATTTGTGGAAGGCAAGGTTTGTTCATTGTGTGGAATATTTACTGAATCACAGGGCATATATTTTTTTTAGTGTAGTGTTTCTAATCAGATTTGGCATGCTATAAAACAGACAACTTAACACCATTACTATCAGCATTAGGTGGTTAAGAAGACACTGTCGGGGTACCTCTATTGGTAATGTGGAAAGAAGACTCTTCATTTCGGTCATGATTTATTGGTTTTGGCATATGAGGAACATAAAGGTGATGGATGGCATCTCTATGGATGTTGGGGCTATGGTTTACATGATAAAGACTCATGTTTCTTATCTTATGCATCACTTGTATCCATATTTTTTCTTTACAACTTAGTTTTGGTGGTTGTATTTTTTTGCAGTTGGGATATGCTCTGTGAGTTGTTCTGCTCATATGACCCCATTTTGATCTTTTGGTTGCAATGTAGTGTTTAGTATTAGATGATTTCTTGTTGCATATCACCTAAGGTGTCCTATGAACTAGAAAATCATTAAACCTAACCTATATTTTGCATTTAGTGTAGTTTAGATCTTGTAGAGTAACATTTTTGTTCAAGAAGTGCTTTGTGAATACCTTGGTTATAAATATTCACATTTAACCAAAAAAAATAAACCCATCATCATATTCCATTTCTCCATTAACACCAATGCCTATCTCCATCATCTCCACCTCCTGCCACCCGACCCTGCCACCCTTAACCCTGAAAAACACCCATAAACCACCATTAACACCAGAAATCAAACCACCCCCAAAACCTTCCCTCCACAGCCCCCTCATCATCCCTCAACCGCCCATACCCTTTCCTTGTTGAAATCACAGCGAAATCGGACCCAACCCCACCTTGTTTCAAAAAGTGGCTCCCCCACATGGAAATGACGGCTCCCTCCCCATCTGCTATTCATAAATCGCATCGAAATGTTTTTTTTGCTACTACAGCTTCAATGAAAATGGAAATTTTGGGTTGAAGAGTATTGATTTTATAGATGGGTGTTTTTAGAAAGATGATGGGTTGCAGGTTAATTGTGGATATGGTGGTCGGTGGTTTATGGTTGTGGATGAACGGGTTGAGGCTGACGGGTGGTAATGGTTGTTACAATATATTGTATGGATAAAAGGGTGTTGGATGCAAGAGGATATGCACACACTTATAATTCAGAATATTCAGTTGAGCCCCTAAAAAAAGAATATTCAGTTGAGAGGATTCATATGTTATCAGATCAGTTGACTTGAAGAATTCAGCCACGTGAAGAATTCCGTTGAGAATACTTCAGAGCTAAAGATTCAACAGAGCATGCTTCAGCTGAAGTACACGAAGCTAAATTGTATTGGGGCAGTTTTATATTATGAATGTTTTTTTTTTGCTTAAAGCCCCTAGTATCCGGATCCCACTGGTCTGACTAATCCGGAGTTTGGCCCGGGTCGTGCCTACAGAGTCTGAATCTTTCAACATGGCGCCTCAGAGAAGAATCGAATCAGTGACCTCCCTAGGTATTCTCAAGTCACTTACCAATTTTTTGTTATAAATGTTTGTAACTTCTTCTAACTGACTTATAAGGAGTATAATATATAAATACTCCATCAACATTATTTAACTGAACTTGTTCACTTTTACTGATTAATGCTAATTCTGCATTTTATTTTGTCTTGTGTTTTCAATTTCAACATGGTATCAGAGGGTTTATTGCTCAGTTTGTTCTAACTCAGGTGTTTAGCAAAAGAAACTTGAGAGTTTTCATTAAGATTTATGTTGTTTTCATAGAAACTTGAGAGTTTTCTGTGATTTTCTTAATCAATTCTTGATCATTTTCTTAGTTTTTACTGCAATTTTGTGTGATTAGATATAGTTCTTTATTAGTCATGGCAGCGAAGAAGAAAGGGTTGTGTCCTTCTAATCCCTTTTATGTTCATCCCATTGAAAAATCCTTCATGTTGTTGGTTCATCCATTAATGAATGGTAACAATTATCATCCATGGAAGATGTCCATGGAATGCCATTAATCACAAAAAACAAGTATGAATTCATTGATGGTACAATCAAGAAACTAGAGGTGAATTCAACTGACTTCCAAACATGAAGGCAATGTGACACGATGGTGAGGACCCTGATATTGAATTCAGTAGGGAATACCATTTCATAGAGTTTGTTGCATTTCAAAAGTGCCCATGCCATGTGGAAGAATCTTTCCGATTGGTTTTCAAGTGTTGATGCCTTCGAGCTTTATGATCTTCTTGAAGAGTTGAATTACTTGAAACATGGAGCTGATTTTGTGAATCATTACTTTTCAAATGGATGATTCTTTGAGAGGAAGTCAAGATTAACAAGCCAACTCCTTCTTGCACCTGTGAGCGCTAGTGTCATTATTGTACCATGAATAATATGTTGGATCACATGGAAACAAAAAATGTGATGAAGTTTCTGAAAAGTCTAAGGGATGAATTTGAGCCAATGATGTCTCAAGCCATGCGGATGGTGCCTTTCATAAGATTCATGATGCTTTCGCAATGGCTATCAAGTTTGAGAGACTGAAACTTATGCTTCTAACAAGGCAAGATAACAAGCCAATGATGTCTCAAGCCATGAGGATGATGCCATTCATGAGATTCAGATGTTTCCAAAACTATTTTTAATTCAGTAGAAAGTAGATGCTAGTTTGACACTGTAGATGATGAACTTCTTTGGCAATATAGATTAGGCCATCTATTATATAAGAGATTATGAATCATTTGTTCCACTGCATCTAATGTAAAAATTTGGGAACATAGTTTGTGTTTTGTAGGTCTTATGTCAAACTGGAAGAAGAAACTTTTTCCGTTAAGCACAACTGTTCCTAATTCAATTTTTGATCTTGTGCATATATATATTTGAGGGCCTTTGAGGCATCGCAATGTGAATGGTCAACAATAATTTCTAACAGTTGTTGATGATTATTCTAGATTTACTTGGGCTTTTCTTAAGATACATAAGTCTAAAGCTTCTGAGCTGGTCAAATCATTTCTTAAATTTATTTCTACTTAGTTTCATAAAATTATAAAAGTTACTAGATCTAATAAAAGTGCTGAGTTTCAGATGAGACCCACTTTTTAAAAACATGGCATTATTAATCAGACTTCATATGTAAGTACACCTGAACAAACTAGGATTGTTGAGAGAAAACATCAGTACCTGCTGAATGTAGCAAGAGGGTTGAGGTTTTAGAGTAATCTACTCATAGAGTATTGGGGTTATTGTTTATTACATGATGATAAAATTATCAATGATACACCAACACCCTTGTTAAATGAAATCACTCCTTATGAAGTGTTGTATGGATCTAACCAGATTATTTTGTGTTTAAAGTTTTTGGTTGTTTGGTATTTTCATGCACTCTTCACCAATTAAGAACAAAATTTGAATCTAGTGCAAATGTGTTTATCTTAGAAATTAAAACACTTCCAAGAGAGATGTTCTCTTAGACATTACCAACAAAGACATCTTTGTTGCTAGAAATACTCAATTTCATGAAATTGGGTAGTTAAGGAAAAAGGGAATAGGTTAGTATTTTTGGGAAAAGATATTTAAGGAAAACAACCCCCAACATTTTCCCATAACCTAATAGTTTTCAGAATTCATTTCACATTCTCTGCAACGCTTGAGAGCACAAGAAAAGGATGAGAGATTTCTTCAGAATTCTAAGGCAATTCTTAACGGGTTTCAGATTCGAGTAGAGTAGTGGAATCGTCGTGAAGAGAGCGCCGTTTCAATACAAGAAAGTTGGGGTCTTTCAAAAGGTATGATTTCGCCCCAGATGTGTTCTTGGACATTTTTTATGGATTCAACTCCTGAATTCGTAGCCTAGTTGCTATAGAAACATGTTATCAAATCTAATTTGAATTTGGGATTGATCACATCGGTTTTGTCATCAAAGGACCGTTTGGCTGCAGTTTTCTGGAAGTTTGGATTTGGATAGCTTGCTAAAAGGTAAGAGGCTCATCCTATGATTTAAATTACGGTTTATAGGGTTAAGTTGAGGATTTGATGTGTTTTTGTGTTAGAAATTACACATATATGTTGTTTAAGGATCAAGAGTTGTTATGGTTCAGAAAAGTTGTGTTTTCTGCTATTTTTTTTCGAGTATATTCGTGTTGAGCATTTTTGGAATCGAGTAGAGATCGTAAAGTGAAGAAAAATCATGTTTTAGGGTTTTACAGTGTCGAATGCGCACGCATTCGTGATTCAGGATGTCAGATCCTTTTCACAGCAGGTGCAATGCGCACGCATTCACTGAAATTCACAGGCATTGCTGTTTCAGGATGCTTAGTTTTGCTCCCAGCATGAGCAATGCATACGCATTGGCCGGACAGAGACTTTCAGCAAGTTTCTGGACGATCAATGCACAAGTATTCCAAGGAATGCGCACGCATTAACCCCAGTTTTGGGAAAAATGATGTGTTAAGCTATGGAATGAGATTTAAATGTTGTTTCTTGATCTAAAAACATTAATTAAAGATGAACAAGCCTTGATTGAGTTTCTGATGCGTTTAGTTCCGGCACCAAACGGATTCTTCATAAGAGTTGAAGTTCGGGACCGTCGGAAGAGCATGATAGGTTTGTGCTTTGATGAGTTAGCACTCATTAATGTATGTGTATGTGTTAGGATATTGTGTCTAGCTGTCTAAGTGAGGGATTGGGTCTGTTAAGGTGAGGATTTCCTTGAAAACACTTAGGCTGCTAGCTAACGATTAAAATACATGCTTGACTAGTAAAAGATTAAACATCATGTCATTCTTTGATATGCACCAGACCATATCACGATCTGTGGGCGTTCCTGAAAGTGAATAACTCCGTAGGTATACAAGACCCTGAGTACGGAGGGACTTCGCCGAATGTGTACGCTATTGGGCTTTCCCCTATGAATATTGGTGTGATCCACCATTATGTTTCACATTATATCTCATAGCGGATATTCACCATGCATAGTGCCCTTGAAAGAATATGTAACTGCTGGATATATAAAAATCCGAATCTGGATCCGATCCATAATTGGATCGTCAGATCTTATTCATAGCACCAATCGAGACGCTCGATCATGCACAAAGGAAGCTACGAATTAAATTCGCATGCGATTTACCATGATTTTACTCACATAATAAATTAATTAACTACAAGAAAGTTGAAGATTTACCCAACAGAAGAGAAGCCTTGATCTTCCGGATTGTATCTCCAAGCGACGACTGGTAGACGTCGATCCTTGTAGTAGAACCTCCTCGAATATGCTCAAGAAAAACCCTAGATTTTTCTTCTCCTAATGGCTAGAACAAGAAACTAATTTTTCTTTTCATTTTTAATGAGTGTGGCGCCAATTTGCATTTTTTTTTGTGTTGGGAGGAACTCTCTTTATATGGGAAAATAACTAGTCAAGTCAGAGTTATCATTTTCACAATACAATTACCTATTTCCATAAGAAAAAAATATTTGCTATAAAATAAGAGATAAATCCTATAAAATCAATCTCTTATTTTTTTCCATTAATTATGTAACAAATAAATAATTAATTAATTACACATGTGACATAATCTAGGAAAATTTCTTTTCCTAATTTTCTCACAAGTGTGGCGCCATTTTTTTCAATAAAATTAATAGAAAATGTCTTTTATATTTTACGTATTATTTACCAAATAAATAATATTTGCATATTCTTTAAATATATCAACTATTTAATTTATTGTTGAGGTTCCACAAAAAGAGAAAACACTCGTGCGTTAGAAGCCAACTCGGGGACCATGGACCTATAACCAGTAGCTACAATAAATTGAATAAAACATTCATCGAACAGAACATTTCTACTCAACTTATTAATTCCGGAATTACGCTACCATAAATCCAAAACTGAACTCTATCGATTATAGATATAACTTATTCTCAAAACGTCGATTCAATAAATGTCCATTGATATAATCATTACATACTGACTAACCCTCCATAGACTATCCGTAACGAAGCGGGTATATTTCCGTAAACCTTCTTCATTACATCTTATCCTTACTTACCATTATCCCACTAGTGATCAATTAGTTCAAAACCAATATGAACTCGGCCGATCGATCAGTTTCTAGGATCAACAAATAAGGAGATTTTCTTTCTACTTCCTGCAGGAAGGAATGGATTCCATTTGTGAGATACACACTTCTCACTCATTCCAGAATAGTACCAACGTGAAAGTGATTCGGGTTGCGCTCTTAGCGATCCTTAACGAACACATCAAACGCTATCTTGAAACAAGCAGGAGTCTGCAATCACTTCAGGATTAAGGTTAACCCATTTATGATCATCTTGTGATTTAATAAGATTTCTCAGTCACAGAATTATATGAAATGCCGATTAAATCGGTCCAGTCCTATATGACTACATCATTTATAAATGCCCCACTTAGATAGCCAATATCGATGGTCCGGATAAGATGGTCCCACCTTAAAGTGTTCTGGGCGCATTAATGGTGGTTTAATCAATAGACCCCATACTTTGATTAAGTTCACCACGGACTAACAGTTCAAGTGTATCACCATAAACTTAATCCTCACGTGTTTCACACTCTAAGTTATAAGGCTACATATGATACGACTTGGGGTTTTCAGTAGTGTATTACATATAAGCACGAAGCAAATAATAAGATGAGAATAAATCTATCATTTATCAATTATAAAAACAATTACAGAAATTATCTTTCGGGCGCTACTTCCAACAGTAACATAGGTAAGTTAAGATAGAAACGTATAGTCATGACATGTTGATGGACATGAAGTGAACCCTAGACTGAGTCGGTCATATAAAGATAATTAAATATTCATGAATCTTATTTTATAAATCTTAATTTAAATCATAGATTCTCTCTTTTATTAAGTACTTTGTACTTACCTCAAATGCATGTTTGTTATGTGTTTGGGGATGAGAAGATGAACAGGTGGACACGGATTATGAAGAGGACTTTGATGACGGCGTTTGAGGACACCTTCGTTGAAGCTTTATATTTAATCTTTTATTCTATGACATTTTAAAACTAGACGTTTCATTTGTTTTGGAATACAAAATGTTTCATTTTAAGATTCGTTAGTTTCTTTATTTATTCTTTTGGAGGTTTCGTATGTTATACGTTCTTTTGGAATTTCGTTGTAATAAGTTACATTTCCATCTTTAGAATTTTGAGTTTCTATTCTTGGATGTTTGGTTGGAAAAAAAATATACCCGAGTCTTTTGCTTCTACTTTGCTTAACTCGATACGACGTAGTAGAGGCTTACGTATAATATGAGATTTATTTTATATTATATGTGCCGAACGTTCCTTTCCGGATATGGACTCGGAGTCCGGGAAGGGGGCATTACAGTTGGTACCAGAGCGAAGCGTCCTATAGGCTTCCTTTCTTTTAAGATAAAACTTCTTTAGATATTTTAGTAACGCTCTGATTCTTTCTTTGATCATCAGGATGGTGACAACAAGAACCGGAGTTCGTGGCGAAGATACCTCAAGGGTACGAGAAGAGAGTCCGACACCCGTAGTAGGAGGTGGTTTTGTGTGACAGAATCTATCACCTCACCCGAACCACACTCCACGGCCTCATGCAAGCCAGTCACCAAGCCTCAGTTTCAGCAAGAGACACACTACACCTACGCATCTATCGCGAACATGGGAAAGCGCCCATTCGCGTCACCATAGTAGGTGAGATTCCACCAGTCTGTGTACCCCCACTAGTGAGCGTCTACCCTCTACCTCCACCGATAAGCGTCTAGCCTCCACCAGTGAGTCACCCCTTTCCTCCTGTGTTCCACCATCAACAGTGGACTGATGACCAAAATAGTAACGACCAACCTTAACCGGCAGAGTACCGGGTCGGAAGCATTATATAGGTGAGCAAGGTCGTATCCCACGAGGAATCAATCGAATACCAAAGTCGTTTTTGGACTTAGTTTAAGTCAATCACGATGTTTCAAGTTCAATTACACTAAAACGAAATATAAACTAAGGATACTAAAGAAAGAATGAAACATAGCAAAATCATGATCCAACTAAATACTCTCACCCCTCTAATTGACTATCTCGGGAATGAGCTTTACCAACCAACCATCCTAAAACTTATATTGATTCATTCATGGGTGCAAACTCCTAAGATAGTACTAGACGCCATGCAACAACCTAGAACCCTTTGCCCGGTTCAACAGTCCGCCTTTAAGGATTTAACTGACCGAAACAAAATAAACGCTCTAGAACCGCTCGATTTACACCGACAAACCTCGTTACCCAATCGATCTAAACAACTCAGTCAATTGTAAATAACGATCTTAAAACCCCTTTTCCCACACCCCTTCACAACATACATTTATAAAAGTGGTGTGTGAGTTCATGAACTAGGTGTACAAGTTAATTCAAGCATTAAGAACAAGTTTTAAGACATGAATTCGTCAATATAACAACAATTAAACACTACCCATTCCCAATTTCATCAATTAGAGGGTGAGTTCTTCAATCTTCACATGGTTTGACTATGAAATGGTTAGCTACTCATCACAAAGTATGAAATAACAATCAAAGTGAAGATTAAAGCCATAAAACAAGAAAAGAAACTAGATTAGTTACCAAAATAAGAAGGAGATGATGTTTCTTCAAGCTTCAACAACACCCATGTCACTTTGGGGAAGAAGAATATCCAAGAGACACCAAAATCCAAGAGTTTTAAGAACGAATCTAAGCTAAATTAAGTATAATCTAAGAGAAATTAAACTAAGAAAGAGTTTTAAGGGGCTAAAAGGGAAGGGGTCGACCTAATCTACAAGTTAGGGATCTTGGGGGGAGAAGCAATGCTGAAAAATCTGTGCAAAAATGTATATATAGGTGCCCAAGAACGTCCGAATGCGTACACATTCAATCGAATGCTTACGCATTGCTCAAAATTCAGCAAAATTCGACTTTCTGCTCCAGGAATGCGTAGGCATAGAATTCAATACATGCGCATTGCCCTGTCAGCATTGACATCCTTCAGTAATTTGGCCATATCTTCGCGTGTAGAGCTCCGATTTGAGTGATTCAAAGTGCGTTGGAAAGCTCATTCAATTATCTACAACTTACATGAAGACCAAAAGTCTATAAAATGCCTCCAACAATGCTCAAAGTGCAGATAAAGTGAATGTAAGGCGAAAACATCAACTATTTTTGATCCGTTTCCATTCCCGGGCTTCGGTTATGCCACTCTAAGTCTCATGCCTTGTCTTCCGGGCTCATAAATCACCTATTTCCTGCATTTACATAGCAACCAACATACCAAGCATAATTCCACAAGATAAATAGTGCTCGAAAAGGGTAAAAAAAAACATCGTAAAATGCCGAGGTTTTCCATCAATGTGACGGTTCACATCAACGTGATTGCTCAATGTGTTTTGCCCTATAAATGGTCTAAAACTACCAAATACAAGCCAAAAGTGTCATAAATGGGGGTTAAAACATGCACCGGAGCATAGTAAAGTTGACTCTCATCATGGACCTTCTACCCCCCACCAATAGGTCACACCTCTCAACCTACTATACCATATTCATCATGTTTTGACCACCAGCAAGGCGTTGGTTACCCACCCTATGGATTCCACCAACCTCTTCACACCCTCCAACACCACCAGAGGTACCATCCTTATCAGACTGAGCCTCAAGTGATCCCACCATTAAGACCTCAACCACCACCAGTACTACAAACACCCCTTGGATTCCTACCAGTCTACCCACCAGCCCCACCAGTTAGACCACCACCGGCTTTTGAACAAGCACCGTCAGTGGATTGGTACACAAAGTTGAAGAGGAACCGAGTTCAAGACTTCATGGGAATGTAGAGCCGTCAACGGCTGAAGCTTGGTTGAGAAGTTTTGAGAAGGCATGTAGAAATATAAACGTCCCCGAATCTGAAATGGCCTCAGTTAGCAGTGGGTTTTCTTTTGGGTACAGCTGAAGCATGGATCGATGTTATTGAAAGTAGCAATGGGAAGCTTAAGATTTGGAAGAATTTAAGAGTTTGTTTTACAATGAGTACTTCCCAGCTACAGTATAGGCAAACAAGGAGAACCAGTTCTTAAGCCATAAGCAAGGTCTCCATATGACAGTTTCGCAGTACACCAACATGTTTAATGAGTTGGGTAGGCCTTACCTGGAGACCATGAGAGTTGAATAGAAGAAGTTGGCACTCTACAAGGATGGGTTGGCCCGGGAAATTCAAGCGAGGATGTTGGGATTTACACCAAGGAATATGGCTGAGATGTTGAACATGGCCTTGGAAGTCGAGACTTTCAGGAATAAGCCTTTGGTCATTATCGGTGCTAAGAGAAGCTTTGAAACTAGTCAGAGCCACGGTCGAGGAGCACCGATATTATGCACTTGGATTGTAGGGAAATGAGAGCGACTTTCAAAGTACCCGGAAATCATCTAAGACTTGTCAAGGCAATGTTTACAAGCCTAATAAGAAGCGTCACCCGATAATTTATGCAGTTAATGGTATAAGGGCTTGTCAAAAAGGTTGTGAAGGCTACTTGTTGTATGCAATGGACGTAGAATAAGTGAAGCCTGAGTTAGAGGAAACCCCTATAGTAAAGAAGTATCCTGAAGTGTTTCCAGAAGAGTTACCAGGAAACATGCCGGATAGAGAAATAGAGTTCGAGATCAAGTTAGTACTAAGAGCGGCACCAGTTGCTAAGCCACCCTGTAGGATGGCACCGGCTGAATTGAAAGATTTGAAAGCACAACTTAGGATTTGCTCGAAAGGAACATAATTCAGCCCAGTACATCACCTTAGGGAGCCCCTGTTTTGTTTGTCAAGAAGAAAGACGGAAGCATGTGGATGTGTATCGACTACAAAGCCCTAAATAACCTAACCATCAAAAATAAGTACCCACTACCAAGGATTGATGATTTGTTTAATCAGTTCCAAAGCAAGAGAGTGTTCTCTAAGATTGATCTTAGGTCGGGTTATCACCAGTTGAAGATTAAGGTAGCAGACATACCTAAGTCGGCTTTTAGTACGAGGTATGGACATTATGAGTTCTTGGTCACGCCATTTGGACTCACTAATGCTCCATCAGCATTTATGGATTTAAAGCAGCGTTTTTTCATGCCATACTAGGACAAAGTCATGATAGTATTCATAGATGACATCCTTGTATACTCAAAGGATGAGAAAGAACATGAAGAACACCTAAGGATAGTGTTGAACACACTAAAGGAAAAGCAGTTGTATGCTAAGTTTTCAAAGTTTAAATTTTGGCTAAATCAAGTCAGTTTCTTGGGTCATGTCATTTCGGAAGATGGCATTCAAGTTGATCCGGCGAAGATTAAAGCAGTTGAGAAATGGCCTAGACCTACTACAGTTTCAGAAGTGAGAAGTTTTCTCGGTTTGGATGGTTACTATATAAAGTTTGTGCAAGACTTTTCAAAGATAACTACACTACTCACCAAGCTTACACAGAAAAATGTGAAGTTTGAATGGACTAGTGAGTGTGAATCAACTTTTCAAACCTTGAAAGATAAGTTAACTACAGCCCAGTGTTGGCAGTTCTGGAGATCTTTGATACATATGACATCTACACCAATGCTTCGGGACAAGGTTTAGGTTGTGTGTTGATTCAACGAGGGAAAGTAATTGCTTATGCATCTAGACATCTAGACTTGGAGTTAGCAGTGGTAGTGTTTGCCTTAAAGACTTGGTGGCATTACTTGTATAGAGTCAAGGCTAGGATTTTTACAGACCACAAGAGCTTAAAGTATTTCTTCACTCAAGAAAATTTGAATATGAGACAGAGGAGATGGTTAGAATTCGTAAAGGATTACGATTTGGATATTCAGTACCATCCGGGAAAAGCCAATATGGTTGCAGATGCTTTGAGCAGGAAACCAGTGTTTGCAGTTTCAAGTGTTGATGATGTGGCAGAACAGTTAGATAGGCTGGAAATCCAGGGTTTTGAGCAGATTGAGGACCAACAGTTTATGGCGCCTTTGTTAGCGAGATCTAAGTTGATGGATGATATTCGGGAAAAGCAAGATGAAGATCCAGTGGTGGTTGATTTGAAGGGTGTTGCAAAAGAGAAACCTATAGTAGGTTATGTGCTGGACAAGAACGGTAACCTTTGGTATCAGGATTGTTTGTCTGTGCCTAATGTCGGTGATTTAAGGTAGAGAGTCATGGAAGAGGCACATAGGATTGCATTTGCAGTTCAACCAGGAGCTACTAAAATGTACAGGGATTTGAAGGAGCGCTTTTGGTGGCCTTCAATGAAGTTGGAAGTAGCAAAGTTCATGGCAGAGTGCGATGTATGTCAGAAAGTTAAGGCAGAACATAGAAGGCCAGGAGGCATGCTTAAGCCTTTGGATATTCACGAGTGGAAGTGGGATATGATCATGATGGATTTTATCACCGGTTTACCAATGACAAAGAGCGGACATGACACTGTATGGGTGATCGTAGATAGATTGACTAAATCCGCCCATTTCTTACCAACCAAGGTGGATATGTCTTTCAAAAATGTGACAACACTTTACTTGGATAATATAATGAAGTTTCATGGAGTACCTATCTCAATAGTTTTGGATCGTGACCCGAGGTTCATCAGTCGGTTTTGGAAGAGTTTACAAAAGGCCTTTGGCACCAAGTTGGTTTGAGTACGTCCTTTCATCCTCAAACAGATGGACAGTCGGAAAGGACAATCCAAACACTAGAGGATATGCTAAGAGCATGTGTTTTGGAAGTAGGCGGATCATGGGATGATTACCTACCTGTAGCCGAGTTTGCTTACAACAACAGTTATCAAGCTAGTTTGGGTATGCCACCGTTTGAAGATTTGTATAGGAGAAGATGTCGAACGCCACTGTTTTGGGATGAAGTCGGGAGAGACAAGTCACCGGGCCGGAAATGGTTTATCTACGAGCTTGAGTTTGATGTTGGTGAAAGAGTTTATCTACGAGCTTCACCAATGAAAGGAGTTAAACATTTTGGACAAAAGGGAAAGCTAAGTCCAAGGTATGTTGGACCATTTGAGATTCTGGAAAGAGTTGGATCTTTAGCTTAAGAGTCCATAATGTTTTCCACATATCAATGTTGAAGAAGTGCTTGACAGACGGATGTTGAAACTACAGTTGATCCGGAAGTTCTTGAAGATAATCTCGCTTGTGATGAGAAGCCGATCAATATTCTAGACCGGAAAGAAAAGATGATCAAGAGACGGATGATCCCTTTGGTTTTGGTGAAATGGAGCAATCATTCACCGAGCGAAGCAACTTGGGAAGTCGAAGACGATATGATTAGTGAATTTCTAGATTTTGTGGATTTACCAGATTTGTTCTAGTTTCGAGGACGAAACTCATCTTAAGGGTGGAGGAATGTAATATTCCGATTTTCGAGAAAGGGCAGACGTGTCATTTTGCGAAACGAAATATTATATTCTTTACATTTTTGTGGATTTAATCTTATGTATATATATATATATATGTGTATATATATATATATATGTCAAAATTATACGTATATATATTTGGAAAATCTGGAGTTATTTATTAAGGGGTAATCAAGGAAAAAGGGAATAGGTTTGTATTTTTGGGAAAAGATATTTAAGGAAAATATCCCCTAATATTTTCCCATAACCTATCAGTTTTCAGAATTTGTTTCACGTTCTCTGCAACGCTTGAGAGCACAAGAAAAAAGGGCTGAGAGATTTCTTCAGAATTCTAAGTCAATTCTTAATGGTTTTCAGATTCGAGTAGAGCAGTGGAATCGTTCTGAAGATGGCGTCATTTCAACACAAGAAAGTTAAGGTCCTTCAAAGGGTATGGTTTTTGCTATAGATGTGTTCTTGGACGTTTTTGATGGATTCAAACTCCTGAAATCATAGCCTAGTTATAGAAACGTGTGATCGAATCTAATTCGAATTTAGGATTGATCACATAGGTTTTCTGTGAGAAAAGGACCGTTTGGCTGTAGTTTTCTGGAAGTTTGGATTTGGATAGCTTGCTAAAAGGTAGGAGACTCTTCCTATGATTTAAATTACGGTTTATAGGGTTAAGTTGAGGATTTGATGTGTTTTTGTGTTAGAAATTACAACTATATTTTGTTTAAGGATCAAGAGTTGTTATGGTTCAGAAAGTTGTGTTTTTCTGCTATTTTTTCTGAGTATATTCATGTTGAGCATGTTTGGAATTGAGTAGGGATTGTAAAGTGCAGAAAATTCATGTTTTAGGGTTTTACAGTGTCGATTGCGCACGCATTCGTGATTCAGGATGTCAGATCATTTTCACAGCAGGTGCAATGCGCACGCATTCACTAGAATGCGCACGCATTGCTATTTCAGGATGCTTAGTTTTGCTCCTAGCATGAGAAATGCGTACGGATTGCAGGCAATGCGCACGCATAGGCCGGATATAGACTTTCAGTAAGTTTTTGGACGATCAATACGCACGCAAACCCCAGTTTTGGGAAAAATGATGTGTTAAGCTATGTAATGAGTTTTAAACGTTGTTTCTTGATCTAATAGCATTAATTAAAGATGAACAAGCCTTGATTGAGTTTCTGATGAGTTTAGTTTCAGCACCAAACGGATTCTTCATAAGACTTGAAGTCCAGGACCGTCGGAAGAGCATGATAGACTTGTGCTTTGATGAGTTAGCACTCATTAATGTCTGTGTATGTGTTAGGATGTTGTGTCTAGCTGTCTAAGTGAGGGAGTAGGTCTGTTAAGGTGAGGCTTTCCTTGAAAGCTGCTAGCTAACGATTAATAAAATGCATACTTGTTGGTTAAGTTTAGGGGGGGTGAACACTACAAAAAAACAGCAGTTTTGCGACGGAGTTTTTGCGACGGACCTTATTCCCGTCGCAAATTTACGTTTGCGACGGATGTTTTAATGTTTGCGACGGGACACTTGGCGGGACCGATTTTTCCACTTGGCGGGCAATTTTGCGACGGAATTTTTATTATTTTGCGACGGAATATTCAATAAAATTTTATAAAATTATTTTATTATTCTGAATTTAGATAAAATTTGCGACGGAAATTAAATTCCGTCGCAAACTGCCGTCTTGCGATGGCATTTTTATTATTTAATACATTTTTATTAATTATTTTATTATTCTGAATTTACATATTTGCGACGGAATTAGGTTAGTTTGCGACGGACATAAAATTCCGTCGCAAAACGGCGGATATCAGTCGCATAATCTCCTTTTCTTCCTCATTTCTCTTCTTCTCTCCCCTCTTCTCTCCCGCCGCCCCCCCCTCCTTGAACTGTTTCCGGCCGCCGCTGCTAGCTTCTCCCCTCTCCTCCTCTCCTCTGATCCTCCTCTCCTCCTCCTCTCCTCAGCTCTTAAATTAAACAGCCCCAGCTCCACCTGCTTCAACCGCACCTCCACCTGCTTAAATTAAACAGCCGGCCGCACCTCCTCCTCCTCCGCTGCTAGCTCCTCCCCTCTCCTCCTCTCCTCCTCAGCTTTAAATTAAACAGCCCCAACAACCGGCCGCACCTCCACCAGCTTCAACCGGCGCCCCAGCTCAATAGCACAACAACCGGGTATGTCATGTTTAAGTTATTTAGATTCTGAATTTTTTTTGGTTGCATTTACTGTATTTAGTCGTACACTTCACGAAAAATGAAGCAGTGTCCCTTTGATTGCATCAATTAAGCGATGCTAAATTTTCTTGTTGTGGAATTGGGGAGTTCTAAGGTTGGATTATTGGGTGATTTAAAGATTGAATTATTCGTTTTTGTTGTGTGTGTGATTTTTCGTTTGTTGGTTCTTTGCTCTTGTCAAATATTGTGTTGTTATTGAGGCTCATTATCGAGCATCTCTTACCCTCGGGAAACAGGTCTTGCTTATGTTTCACTCGTTTGGGCTTCAACCCGACATTCAAAAACACCACACTGGCCTAATTAGCTCCCAAACCGGACAGTTTTGACTAAGCGGTTTGTGACCAACTTTTAACTATTATAAAGGCCTCAAACCAGAATGGTTTCTCAATGAAAAATGTACCCCTATATGCAATATATAACACATCAAAAATTCAGCTCATTCCGGACATGGTGTGTGATGTGTGATGGATGAAAATGAGATCACGAAATATGCGTTTTGTAGCTTGCATTCGAGCTTTCCAACCATATAAAGAAAACGCAATTTGGTGCAATTGTGTTTTCGAGGAGGTGCTGTCCGTTTGAATCTGTTTACGAATGATTGATGTATTTTACTTGTTGTTTTAAGTTAATAATGTCTAGAGGCTTACATGCTTTGAGGTGGAACAACAATGTAGTCAATCATAAGACTACGGGATTTATGATCATCATTTTGGTATCACTTTATCTTAGCTTAGTTTCACCTTTGGAATCTCAAGTGCATCTACTTTATCTTAGCTTACTCGGTTAGCAAACAAAGAAATTGCTTGAGGTCGGTGTAGTTAGAGGTGCTCACGCAAATCTCAATAGTTGGGGATCTATTGCAAACCCCGTGAGTTACGAGATCTCTGAGAAAATCTCACTTTCCTTGCACATATTATTAATTAGTATAAATGCCTTTTTATTATAATTGCATTTAGATTAGTATAAACGTCATTTTCTGTGTCAAATAGATGTCAGGTAGAGGTAGAGGTAGAGGTAAACGTCATTTGTTGAATGCTTAAGTATGTGCAAAGCCGGATGTTGGTTGAAAATGCTTAGTTTAGAAACCGGATGTTGGTTGAATTGGTTTCTTGAAATTGGATTGAAATGATGATAAGTATGTGGTTGAATTGGTTTGTTGAAAAGGGTCTTTGTTCCTACCCGTTTGGAAAATGGTCTTGGGGGGTACTTTGTTATCCGGCAAAGCCTCCGAATTATTTTGACGTCGAACCTTTGACCATGAATCGAAAATTTAGGTTATAGTGTTGTTACTTTCATAGTAAGTTCAAGTAAAACTGAGTTTGCAAAAGTGTTGAGACAACCTTCAAAGACTATTGTTAGTCTCATATTTTGTATGATATGATGTGTAGGATTGAAAATAAAGAGAATAGAACGGAGTTGGATGTACGAGAGGTTGGATGCTAACAAGAAATTTAACCCGGTATTTGTGAATGGAGTGGAGGAATTCATTAAACATGCAAAGCAGTTAGATTCGTTTCGGGCAAATAATGGAATGATGAAGTGTCCATGTAGTAAGTGTAAGAACACTAAATTTTCAATCGAACATGACGTGAGATTACATTTAACTAAATATGGGTTTTGCGCAAACTACTATGATTGGGTGTGTCATGGTGAAGAGTTTCCCATTCGATCAACGTTCGCCAAGAACGGAATGTGAACCCTTATCAGGACATGGTTAATGACGCATTACGTGATAGGATTGATCACGTAAGAGAAGAATTTCTTAACCAAGAGGAGAACAATGAGACACCAAACCCTGAAGTTGCATCGCTTTTTTGAAATCTTTGAAAAACGCAGAGAGGAAACTGTATGTGATGGAAGTAGTGTCTCCGTCATCGCAGCGGCTTCTAGGTTGCTCACTTTGAAATGTGATCACAACCTCTCTCACAAATGCGTTGACGGGGTTACGGTTTGATAGGAGATATTCTTCCGAAGAATAACTTAATGACCTCGAACTTCTATCAAACCAAAAAGTTGTTAAAGGCATTAGAGCTACCCCATGAGAAAATACACGTGTGTCCCGCGGGGTGTATGTTATTTTGGGAGAAGGACGCGAATACGGACAAGTGTCGGAAGTGTGACCTTGATCGATATAAACCGAAACGAGCGAACGCAAGAGGTCAACGTGTGCCTAACAAAGTGATGACTTATTTCCGATTGGACCTAGATCGCAAGGTTGTACGCCACGAAACATATAGGCAAGGAAATGAGGTGGCACGCGGAAAACCCCGGACAAGCGGTATAATGGCCCACCCAAGTGATTTGAAGCTTGGAAGCATTTTGACCAAATGCACCACGAGTTTGCTAAGGAGCCTAGAAATGTGCGGTTAGGACTTTGCACTGAGGCGGTTTTGCACCTTTTGGTAATTTTGGGAAGAACTACTCTTCTTTGGCGACCATGGTTACACCATACAATCTTTCGCCTGGTTGTGCATGAAAAGACAGTTTATATTCTTACGATTGCTTGTACCGGGCGAAAAATCCGAAGGAAACCTCGATGTTTATTTGCAACCATTGATTAAGGAGTTGAAGCGTTTGTGGGAAAGCAGGGTTGTTTACTTACGATGTATCCACAAAATGTAATTTTCATATGAGGGTGCACTAATGTGGACTATCAATGATTTTCCTGCGTATGGCATGTTATCCGGGTGGACTACGGTGGTGTGAAAGCTTGTCCCTATTGTGGTGATGGAAACAAGTCGTTCGGCTCAAACATAGTGGTAAATGCACTTGGTTTGATTGTCATCGGCGATTTCTCCTGAAGACCATATTTTTCGTGACCGATAAAGGTTTTTGAAGTCCAAACAAGATGAACACGCGACTCCACCCGTAGATTGAGTGGTGAGGAGGTATGGGAATTTGTACAACACCTACCAAGCATCATTGATGGCTCAGATTCGGACTTGAAACGGCTTAAAAACTCCAAGAATGGTTGGTGAAAAGAAGCATTTTTGGGATCTTCCGTATTGGAAAACATTCTTTCGCTTCGACATTGCCTGGATGTGATGCATATTGAGAAAAACTTCTTTGAAAAACTGATTGACACGGTTATGGACGTTAAAGGCAAGGCGCTTGTGGTCCAAAAATCGCTAAAGATTTGAAAGAGCTTTGCGTAAAGCGCCCGATTGTACACTTGTTCTTGACAAGCGAGAAAAGAAAAGTGTTGTGTGAATGGGTCACCAAGTTGAAATTCCTCGACGGTTATGCTTCGGACTGAGTAGGTGTGTAGATCATGATGAATACATTCTACGTGGTTTGAAAAGCCATGATTGTCACGTTTTTATGGAACGTTTGTTGCCGCTTGCCTTCGAGAATTTCTTCCGAAAAATGAATGGAATGCATTGACCGAGATAAGTCAATTCTTTCGAGACTTGTGTGTCGCTACCCTAAAAATAGAAGGCGTGATTCGTTTAGAGAATAACATTCTTGAGATTATTTGCAAGTTAGAGAAGATTTTGCCTCGGCGTTTTTAACTCGATGGAGCATTTACCGTACACTTGCCGTATGAGGTCGAGTTGGTGGTCCGTGCAATATCGATGGATGTATCCATTCGAAAGGTTTTGAATCACTTAAAACAAAAGATTGGTAACAAAGCTTTCATAGAGGATCAATATGCAATGCGTATTTGTTGGAAGAGATTTCAAACTTACATTCTATGTATTACGATGATCATATTGAAACAAAAGCAAAGAATCTTCTTTGTTGGTGAGACTTCGGCATCGCAATCGTTTGATTTACCGAGTTATTCCGTGATCATAATGGTACAACAACCGGGAAGTGCAAGACGAGGTTCTTGGATAATAAAGAATATGACTTTGTGCACAAGTACGTATTGTCTAATGCTGAAATCATGAAACCGTATGAACTGTAAGTACCTCATTACTACATATATACAATGCTTATGAGTTTTTTCGAACAAATATACATACATTAATCGACAAAATGATTCATTCTTAGATTGTTCGAGCAATTTATTCGTGTTCAACAAACCTCAATTGACCTCGCAGATATTTGGAATAAACATGAACATGAATTTACCAAATGGTTTGGACAACAAGCATCATTGTTGAATGATGATTTGCTAAAAGCTTTGGCAAGTGGTCCTTCTCGTCAAGTCAAAACTTGGAAACGTTATTCGATTAATGGCTACAACTTTCGGACATTCAACCGGCAAGCGATATTGGTAAATCTTGATCAACAACGGAGTTTGTGTCGATTCCACGGAAGGTGCCGACTATTATGGCACTTTAAATGAAATCATTGAGTTGGTGTATTATGGACATTCGATCGTCTACAAAGCCATATTGTTCAAATGTGATTGGTTTGATAATTACGAACAGGGCATGAATGTGCATAAAGATTATAAGATAGTTGAAGTTCATCGTGGTAGGAAATATGGCGCTTATGATCCATTTGTTCTGGCTTATCAAGTCGAGCAAGTCTACTATGCTCCATATCCAAGTTTGAAAAAAGACAAAGATCAATGGTCGGTTGTTTTCAAAACAAAGGCAAGATCGACTATCGATGCTCCCGTCGAGGAAACCGTTTTCCAAGAACAAGTGATCAATGATGTTTCCCGATTATCTGATCCTCTTAACATTGTCCACCAAGATCTTGATGTCGATGTTGACTCCGATGTTGGGGATAATGACTTGGATGATGATGAGATGGAGGATTTCATTCAACAAGAAGATGGAGAGGAAGAAGAATCGGTTGATGATCTAGATACTGATGAAGAGGAGGAAGAACTCTTCCATTCTAGTAGTGATAGTGAATAATAATGTATTAAATATTTTATTTTGTCATGATAGTGAATAATAATGTATTAAACATTGTAATTTATTATTAATTAGTATAAACGCCTTTTTATTATAATTGCATTTATATTAGTATAAACGTCATTTTCTGTGTCAAATAGATGTCAGGTAGAGGTAGAGGTAGAGGTAGACGCGGTAGGGGTAGTTCCCCCTCCCCCGGGGCGTCTTCCTCCTCACTGCAAAGCTGAGTTTGGATGATGAGATACACCGGATGAGCGAGGAGGATTTTGGTGTCATTGTCAATGGTGACCTTGGATTGCCGTTTTGGATCCCGAGGAGATGGTAAGTTAATACATATCTTGCTTTAATTTGTTTGTATTTTTATTTATATTTTGATTAACCAAATATATTAACAAATTATTGTTTTCAATATGACAGTTTACCGACAACTATGTCAAGAAAATGGCCAAGAACGCCATAATCGGTAAGCTTCAACACTTTTGCCACCACGTGGCATAATGCCACAGGAGAGCAAAGCAGGATAGGTGGTGGAACGCATTTAGTGGTACGTCGTTCATATAAATATAAGTATATATAAATATAACTATAATTATAACTATACATATAACATATATATAACTATGTTGCGTGGTCATTTCAAATTTTTCGAGTTACGCCACGAATACCTGGTTAGGGAAGCTTTTGAGCGGTATGCTATCAACAGTGGTCCGTGATTATATGTATCGGGCTCAAACAAACCCCGTGCTCGGCTTTGGATGACCCCGGATATTCTCCGTCGATTCAAGGAGTGGATTGGGAGTCCCGTAAGCAATTATTCAATATTTAATTAACAATACTTGTTATATATATATATATATATATGTATGTACTAACTTGTTTATCTTATGTCGGAATAGGCGTTCAGAAACATCTCTAAAAAGAAGCTAAACCGAGCTTCGGATCCGTGAGGAAGGAAGATCACAGGACACATGCTATGGGCGAGCAGCGTTATCGATTTCGCTCGGGCCATGGAGGACAATAGAGGAGCGCCCTATCGATCGGTGATCCGGTGAGTAGTTCGAAGAAGAAGAAGTCGGGCAACCGTCTCGAGGAAGTTTGAGAAAATCATGGTACGTTATGTATTCTAAATATTATATATACATTATATATATATCATGTAATTATTGTTACTAACAAATTTATATCATACTTTGCGGGACGTCTTCACCTCAAGAAGGCGAAAGCCAGGAGACGCAAACGACACCCTGCATCGACGAGTCGCGTCTTTATTACTGGCGGCTGGTGGTTACGACAAGAAGGAGAGTTTTTGGCATGGGGTCATTTGCCTCCATGTACTACGACGGCTTCTCCTGCTGCGCCGACACTCATCCGCCGAGACATACTCTCGGGCATAATCACCCGTCTCACCTGGGAGATGGCGAGAGACGAGCAGACTCATGCGAGAAACCCAGGCGAGGTTGGAGGAGCTAGAGAGAGACGTAAAGCGTCGGGGATGACAGACTAGCGCGAGATGGGCGTGGATTACCCAGCCAGTTAGCAAAGATCCTCCTCCGGAGGATGCAACCCGGGTCTGGCAAGACGAGAGATGACCATTCGATCATGGACTGGAGGAGGTGGCGTGGGTTTAGGTAGTACACCGGTCCGATTGGGTGACATTGTTTTGATACATTTTATTTATTTTGGCTTATCGTATCCCTTTGACATATCGTTTTATTCATTTTTTGACATTTCCCCTTTGACGTATTTTTTGACATATCCCCTTTGATATCGTATTCCCGTTTATATTGTTGTTGTTGATAGCCGGTAGCAATTGTAATGCTACCGGGGAAAATTAAGGTCGCTTTTGGCGCGGTGGTTTGGCCGGTCACGCAAAAGCGACCATAATTTTCTGTTTAATTTTATTTTTTGCGACGGAATATATCCGTCGCAATATGGTATTTGCGACGGAAAAGGCTCAGTTTGCGACGGATATGAAAAGATCTAAAAATAAATAAATTATTTAATAAAAATAAGTTGCGACGGATTATACATTTTTTGCGACGGATTATACATTTTTTGCGGCGAAATTTTACATGTTTGCGACGGAATATTTCCGTCGCTATTTGTTATTTGCGACGGACTATACATTTTTTGCGACGGAAATTATAATTAAAAAATAAAATAAAATACGGTAATTATCCGTCGCAAACTCCGTCGCAAACAATTTGCGACGGTTTATCCGTCGCAAAACTGGGGTTTTGCGACTAAAAAATGCGACAAAGAAAAATCGTCGCAAATCCGTCGCAAACTATGGTTTGCGACGGAATAACCCTTGTTTGCGACGGTAATCTTCCGTCGCAAAACTGTTGTTTTTTTGTAGTGGAATAAACTTAACACTTAAAACTTTTGGAGTTAACAAACTCAAGAAGGTCGTGATAACTGCTTGATCGCTCGATGAGTTGTTGACAATAGATATTACTGAATTTATTGCAGCGGAATATTTTCAAATTAAGCCTTATTACTTGTTGTTTAAATATGATACTAAGTATTAGATACTCAATAGTGTAAGTGTGTGATTCAGTTGCTAGTTTCAGTAAGTTGATGTGATCAGTATACTAAATGCAGAAAGTAAATAGGAAATTTTTATAGTGGTTCCAGGTGGTGTAATCCTGTCAGTCCACTCTTCTCCTGTGATGTTGGAGGAAATTCACTAGAGATCTTTGAGGTTGCAGTTACAAAAATCCCTAAGCTGTCTGTCCTTCACCAATAACTATGGCTTCACAAACTAAATATTTGAAACAAGTAGATTCTTTGCTTCAAAATATTCCTTTGGTCCTTGAAGGTAGGATTGCCTCTTCACCGGCTCCACCACAAACAACGAGCTTGACACCTAAGTGCTTCTCTGTCTTGAGAGGTTTCTTGTAAAGAAAGTTTGAATCAAGTAAATGATTCAGCAGTCAGCAGCTTGATCAGGATGAAATGATCAGCAGCTTGAAGTCTTCAAGTGTATGAACTTGATGTAACTTGATTGCAGGTTACACTTGAAGAGTTTTCTGGATCAGTAGCTTTAAGTTCTGTGTAAGTCAGCAGGGTGATTTCTTGATAAGAAACTTGACAGCTTAGAATAGATTGTTATTTTCATCACTTGTATCTGAATCAGGAGTCTATTTATAGGTGAGAATCCTGTGATTTATGTTTGAAATTCAAACATAGCCATTTCAGATTTGTCCCCATATTGATTTGCTTTCTATCCTCATACATAGTAATCGACCTTTGTCGATTTGCTTTTTGACGAGTTTTAGTACATCCACCCTTTGACTTATGTGTATTGGTTAATCCTCTGAATCTTTCCAACGTTCATTTCATCTTGGCCATTGATTTGTTGACAATATCAAGTCTTGTAATCCATCATTATCCTTGTAATCTTTCAATGTAACCTTTGATTAAATCGAGATTTATACTCAGCAGATGCCTGTGTTTATTGGTCTGTTGATGTTCATGTCAGTCAGCTGTTTTAAGTGTGCTGTGTTTATTAAACACTTCAGCTGACTGTCTTTTCATCTAACTTTTTATTATTAAGTTAGAGTACACCATTTTAAACATAACTAAGTTCCAATCACCACTTAACATATGGAACTTAGACCTTGTACACAAGGTATATGTAATTAGTTTAGGTCATCACAGACTTCCCTAAATTTTGATTCCATATCCTTGGCTTTAAATACAAAGTTTGATCCCTTAGCCTTCAATAACTGAGTTTGAACCCTCAGCCTTTAGTCTTCAGCAGGTTCCTAACTAGTCTACTGACCTAGTTACCTTACTGATCTAGACAGGTCTGCTGATAAAGTCAGCTGACCGGATTACAATGCTTGTTTGATCAAACCTATACAAAAATCAAACTCTAATAAACCTATACATTTGATCTAGACATCTTTTTGCCTTTGCTCTATTACAGCTAGTCTGCCACTCATAATTAAAACTTAAAATATGTCCAACAATACTTGACTAGTAAAAAATTAAACATCATATCATTCTTGGATAGACACTCAGACCATATCGTGATGTGTGGGCGTTCCTGAAAGTGAATAACTCCGTAGGTTTACAAGACCCTAAGTACGGAGGGACTTCGCCGAACGTGTACGCTACCGGGCTTTCCCCCGTGGATATTGGTGTGATCATCCAATATGTTGCACAGTATATCTCATGGCGGATATGCACCATCCGTAGTGCCCTTGAATGCGGCTGTAACATAGATAAGTTAAGATAGAAACGTATAATCATGACATGTTAATGGACATGAAGTGAACCTTAGACTGAGTCGGTCATATAAAGATAATTAAATATTCATGAATCTCATTTTATAAATCTTAATTTAAATCATAGCTTCTCTCTTTTATTAAGTACTTTGTACTTACCTCAAATGCATGTTTGTTATGTTTTTGGGGATGAGAAGATAAACTGGTTGACCCGGATTACGAGGAGGACATTTTAATCTATTATTTTATGACATTTTACGACTAGACATTTCATTTGTTTTGGAATACGAAATGTTTCCTTTTAAGATTTGTGGTTTCTTTTATTTATTCTTTTGGAGGTTTCGTATGTTATACGTTCTTTTGGAATTTCGTTGTAATAAGTTACATTTCCATTTTTAGAATTTTGGGTTTCTATTCTTGGATGTTTGGTTGAAAAAAAAATATATACCCGAGTCTTTTGCTTCCGTTTTGCTTAACTCGATACGACGTAGTAGATATTTACGTATAATATAAAATTTATTTTAAATTATACGTGCCGAACGTTTTTCTCCAGATATGAACTCGGTGTCCGGGAACGGGACGTTACATGAACTGTGTGTATATATGTATAAGAAAAGAGTTGGAAAGAGAAAGAAAAAACAAGAAAAAGTAAAGAATAGAAAAAGTGTTTTGACAACACTTAATTAATTTACGAAGTATTTATGGGTGTAGGGAAAAGAAAGTAGAGAAAGTGGTGTTGCATAGCTCATGTGCCGATAAAAGTAATGTGTTATGCTTTAGCCGTAGACCAGTTAAAAACATCTGTCTTATTTTATTTTATTTTAAATTTATTTGTTTAATTTTTTATTTTTATTTTTGAAGAGTATAGACAACATGATTAAGTAAACAATCTTTTTTCTTGTATTACGATTCTTAAAATGGAGGAGGAAAATATTTTTTTATGATCATTTTGTTAGTTTGTGAACGTATTTATTTGGCGATTGATTTTTTCACAAATTGTAGATGTTGTTTGTTACGGGTGCCCTATTTTATAGTTGTCTAGACAATATTGTTTGTGTTATCCCCCGTTGCTTCTACAATTTCAATAAATTTAGAGTACAGATAGAGTCATAACCGTTGGGATCCAACGAGTGTCACACCGTGTATTTACACCGTTGATCATAATGAATATAATAATGTTCAATGAGTCTATATTATGATCGATGGTGTAGATACACGTTGTGGCCCTCGTTGTGTCACCAAGATGAAACCAAGAATATTTTTTCGGGCGGGCTAGTAAAATATCCCTCATTTTCCAACTAGTACAAAATTCGTAATAAAAAAATTGAAAAGATGAATACATCTGTTTTCACATGTAATCCAACGTAAGAGAAGAAATAAAAACATAGAGAATAAAAGAAAAGCGGTTAAAAATGAACAAACTCATGCTTTGAGTGTACATAATAGATCTTGAAATTGAAAAGAAATAAGTGAGTATGAACCTTGTCTTAGTTTGAAGGGTATGTTGAATGACTTGATCTTGACGAGGAAGAGTGTATTTTTACCGCAATTATTCCTGAATGGAGGGGCTTGAAAGAATGAAAAGACAAATTATGGATGAGTGAAATTATGATTTTTTGCGTTTTGCTGTGATTATAGAAATGTAAAATATTCATTCTGTTTTATAGCTAAATCCCAACGATTAATTAAAAAAAAACATCGGTTAGACCAATAAGTGGCTACGTCACGGTTTAACGGTCCAACTAAGCGGTTTTGAGTGGTCGGACTCCTTAAAGCGGTCCAACAACCGAACCGGATCGGTTCCATGTCTTGGTCGCGGTTTTACTAGTCGACCGCCGGTCCGGTCGATCTGACCTTAATAACTATACCTATATTTGAATTGATCTAATAGTCCTAAGTAGAGCCGTTCCTGGGGGTAGGCCAACAAGGGCGTGGCCTAGGGCCTATGCTGAAACTTGCAATTTTATGGCCCACGTTTCATGTAATAGAAGTGTATTTTTGGTCATTTTTTATTCAAGCTCAAAAACATGTAAGACCCAAATTTATAGCCGAATTCAATGAAAGTAAAGTCTAAATAAATTCCGTTACATTTTTTATAACGCTTATCAAAATAGTTCACTTCAAAATAGTTGTGATATATTAATTTTTTAAATAGGTCGAGAGCTCAATTTTTTTTCCGGTTTAGAGTTTGCGATTACACAGGGACGGTCCTGATCCTATGTAAAAATCTCAGCCACGACGGTGGTTTAGCTCTTTCACTTTCATCTATTTTAATTTTTAGAAAGAGTGGTGCTACGAGGCGGCGTCGTGTCTTGTGATGATATTATCTGTGCGGTGATCTTCACGTTGATCGTCTGAGATCAGATGATCATCCAGATCTCAGCATGGATCAACAGTGAAGATCACCGTTAAATGTATGTAATAATCATGCGGACACTGATGCGGCAAAGAGCATTGCTGCTTAAAAAAAAAAAAGTACAAAGCGCGTTGGTTTAGATCGGTCACACCATTAATTCTTTGTCCCTTGTTTCACATGGGCCTATAGTGAAAAACTTTGACAGGTGACAGCATTGATTTTCCATAGGCTGGAGTAATGTCTTCTTACCTTTTTATGGTTTATGGTTGACGGGAAATTCTACCCTAAAAACTCCAATATAGGGAGTCATCAGTGTGCAGATAATATGGACCAGCATAGTTTCGATCAGTAATGAACCGCTGTGTTGTCAGAGATTGCTTGCACACGGTCACTCTCCATATGGAGATCATTAGTGATTATATCACCAATGTCATTTTAGTGTAATTGGACTTAGTTTTGAGGTTTGGTAGGCTTGAAACAATCGATATAAGTTAGGAGATGCGGGTGCATGCTTATAATTGACATTTGCAAGCTTACGGAAGTGATTAGATCAAGTGTTGAACAAAAGCAGATTCTGCTGCTTTGTTTGGACGGGCGTCCATCTTATATGTAGCGGGCGTTCACCTTGGCTTCTTTTCAGACGGGCGTCCATCTTCACCGGACGGGCGTCGATGTTCGAGATTGGCTCTTTGGTTTTAAATCTCTTTTATTGGACGGACGTTGATTCTCTCGGACGGGCGTCTGAGTGTGTAGATTTAGATCTGAGTTCTAAACTTGTTTGGGACGGACGGCGTTTGAAAGCGGGCGCCCGCCCGATTTGCTTTAGACGGGCGTCGAGAATTCAAAGCAGGCGTCGATGGCGATTTTTGAAGCGATTTAGTCGATTTTGTTGGTATCCTTTCGGTTTTTTCGATTTGCAGCGATTACGAAAGGTGTAACTTGTGTTTCATCTTTGAATGAACACAAGGGACATATATATAACACTTGGGAACAAAACAAGTATATAACAAGAAAAGGTTAAGAAGAATTATTCAACTTCTTCTTTGAATATTTTTCAGTAAACCTCAAGTTTCAACATACATATTCTACCAAAACTTTTATAGCATCCTTTCATCTTATTGCCTGAGATAAAAGGGGACGTAGTTTTATCCCGCAATCATATTCGAGAAAATTCCCGGAGGCAATCAATAGGGATCGAATAATTTTCGCAGGAAAGAGTCTCACCTCGACTCTACGTTATTGTATCTAGATTTCCTGTTTTGATAATTTTGTTCACTTCATTACAAACTCCCCAACAGAGTCTCCGTATTAGAACCTCTATTGGTTGATGATATACATTATGGTTTATCGTTTTTTACTTTTGTGACGATACTGATCCGGATACCGAGTCATTAACCGAAAAAATGATGTCCGACACGAATATAATTAAAATAAATCGATTATATATGTAAGTTTGACATCATCAACACCAGAGAACAAGCGGAAAACAAAAACATAGACTCGGAACATAAAAATCACCGCAACGATCAACAAGTAACACATCTGCGACTAAAACAACATCCCAAGAAATATTACCCAAGATTGAATATCCATTCCACTATTACAAACAATTCTTTACAATCCAAATGTACAACTAGCACAAACTGTTACAAAAGGGTAATGAAAGATTATATACCATTATTACAACATAATAAAAGAAAGATAGATTTCAACTGCCGCAACTTCAAGAATCACTGTTAAGCGATCTCGAACTCAACCTACAACAAAACCACATTCTCGGGGTGAGGAAAAACAACATACTAAAGGGTAAGTACAAACATACTTAGTAAATTGTAGAAGCACCGAATCTACACCTACTATAACACAAGGATTAACATTAAAACAATACTAATAATATCACAGATCAAATCAAACAATCATGGTTACATATATGTTTCACTCTCTCACAACACCATACTAGTCTCACTAGTTGACTCAACCAGATAAGACATTTGTTACACACTAGTCCAATGACACTTTGTCGGTGAGAACCGAGACATTTCCTCAACACCTCTAAAGGACATGATAGCTCTACATCCTATTCATGTGGATTACTATGTGAGTCCGGATGATATCTGATCATGCGGAGGCGTAATAATACCATGAAGTGTGGTATAAACGTGCCTCACCAATGACTAGCATGTTTTAGCTTTTAGATTCATCAAGTACGTATTTAGGCGTTTAATCTAATCAGTCAAGTTCATTGCACATAAAAAGGCTTCTTAAGGATCAGTAGACCTTACACCAACTCTACGTTACATTACTTAGCACATTGCATAGAAATATTGGAATCTAATCTAATACACGTGAGGATAAGAAATAAGGCTTCCGGTGATCCCGATATCTCCCCATAGAGGGTCTCCACAAGGTGCTGAGCCGAATACACCAGAAACCGAACCCTTAACTTCGTCATGTTACATGTATGACATTGAACTCAAGTCAACATCATGTAAGGACAAATATAGAGTGTTCCAATACTCCCGAGAGACACGGTGCGGAGCCATAGCCACTAGAACACGTACACTTGACTTTACAACAATCCACTTAAGGCTTTACACTAAGGTGATTTCCAATAAACCGGGCACTTTGGCGTGTGCTAAACAACTTTGGCGTACTCTGAAGGGCTCTGGCGCGTGCTAAAACTGACATCAGTATCCTGATCCATACTGTTTCACTTCAGCATTCGCTAAAGGGCATTGGCACGCGCTAAAGAGGCCAAACAAAGAATCGGCAAGTTCCTTGAGTGGTTTGGTGCTCGCTAAAAGCCTCTGGAGAGCGCTACACAACCCAGATCTGCGGATTTGTGTTTCAAACAACTCCAAAACGAACCAATTTTGATTCTAACACTTAATTCAACCGTTTCTAACAATTTCTACAAGCTATAGGCAAGATAAAAAGCTATTACCAACTAAAGATTCGGTTGAACGCCCCTTTACCTCAAATCTTTTGAAGAAAAGATGATATCCAACTTGAATATTCAAGTGACGATAGCGGATTTTACCCTCCACGTGGGAATAAAGCGATTGGTCGGTGGCATGTGGAAATGTCTATGTTAATTATCCACATCGGATCGAATATGAGACGTACCAGTGAAGACCGCAGCAACCGGCAGATTCTGAAAGTGTCCCACCTCGATCACCCATGTCGGTGTTAATCGAGTCGATCCCAGGGCCTCCAGCCCAGATCCCTGGGCCCACCATCCAGCAGGTTACTTGGGCAAGAAAGCAAGGCCCATTAAAGGGTATTTATGTCAATAGACCAAACCGCCCTAAGTTTAGGTCAGAAGAAGGACATGTGCCTATAAATACATAAATCCAGGAACTACGTAAGGCTTGATTCCTGGACATTATACATGATACGTAGGCAATCCAAGACACATTCTTGGACTCAGCCATAAAATACCAAAAACACCATCTTTATCAGTCTTTGCCTTGCATATTCTTCTTTCTAACTCACCCTTAGATTACACGTGGCCCTGTTTTATCGGTGGTGCATTATTTAGCATCATCATTTGGCGCTAGAAGGAAGGCCTTCTACCGGTGAGTTGGTAAAGATATCGCAATGGCACCCCCAGCAAGAAAGAAACCGATGAACAGTAAGAATCTGCAGATCGAAGAGCACACGGATTTGGATCCAGCAGGGGTTCAAACTCAGGTTCAGGAAGTCCCCACTGGATCTAGACCCACAATTGCAGAACCACCAAGACCTCAACCTCCCCCCCAGCTGTAAGACATGGCAGATCACTTAGCGTCTTTAGATGAAGACGCCCTGAAAAGAGTGGTGGCCTCAGCGTTCATAGGTAAGGGAATTTGTAAACCCCTGAGGAATGCCTGTTAGACCCACTAGGTCGAAAGAAGATTGAGAATTCCAGGGGGAAGAGGCCTATCGATCCTCAAGAAGAGCATGAGGAAGAAGTAGAAATCAGCATAACCAAGAAGCGTCCTGGACCCGACAAGCAACAACGATAGGTCGAGGACAGTATTCGAAATGAGTTCAATCGCATCGTAGGGAAGGAACAGGTCACAGAGTGGCTCGAGTCGCCATTTAACCCCGAGATAGAAATATATACGATGCCCGAGTCGTTTAAGCCACCGAAGATGGAACCTTATGATGGTACTACGGACCCCGAGGACCATCTATATCGGTATATATCATTGATGAGATTGAGAAATGCCAACGACGCCATGAAGTGTCGTGCATTCGATACCTTGCTTACGGGTTGAGCTCGGGAGTGGTTTCATAAGCTACGGCCCGGGTCGATCTCAAGTTTTTTACAGTTGGGACAAAAATTTCGAGATGCTTTCATCGGGAACAAGAAGTTCCACCTTAGTGCTACCCACCTCATGAACATCAAGCAAGAGAAAGGGGAATCAACCATTGATTTCATGAGGCGCTTCAATCTCGAGGCCATGAAAGTGCATAACGCCAGTGATGCACTACAGGTTAATGCCTTTGTTGGAGGTCTACGTAATATGAAACAATATGACAAGTTGTCCAAGAAAATGCCCAGTGATATGGACGAATGTGTGAACATAGTCCACAAATTTTGCCAAGGTGAAGAGGCAGTGCGTCTGCACACCATTTCACTTGGCCTCAACTCGAGGAATGATACCCGAAGCCAGACCAAGGGTCAGCCTAGGGGTCGGAACGAAGAAGGAAAATCTAACGTGTTCGATCGATTGACCGCACCGATCACAAATCGGCTCGGCAAGAAAGGAAATTTGAAGGATCGAGATTTTATACCTCTCAACCGATCTCGGGAGGTGCTGGCCATTATGATCAGGAAAAACATTGCGCGAACACCGACACCAATGTCCAAAGATCCTGAGAAGAGAAAGAATACCCACAAGTACTGTGACTATCACAAGGATGTGGGGCATGACATAGAAGAGTGTTTTGATTTAAAGAGAGATATCGATGCCTGTATTCAAGAGGGTCGATTAGATGAGGTGATTGACAGATCAGAGAAGGACGAGCCCAATGGTCGTCGAGAGTATAAGAGAAAAAGTTATAGCGGAAAGAGAGATCGATCGCCGCGTCGAGATAATCTGAGGCGACGGGATAAATCATCCGAACCGACCTACAGAGATAACCGTCGGGATGATCGTCGAACGGATTTGAATCGAGACCCTCATGAGGATAACCGCATCGGGTATGATGTCAACACTATTGTCGCTGAACACGAGTCAGATCGACCTCAATCCAGTCGACAGTCTTCAGAGAGATCGAGGGAATCGAAGAAGCTTAGGTTCACAACGGAGGTAGGTTATGGACCCAAAGATGATATTACAAGCTCCCACAGTCACAGTGAAGGTTTGGTAATTGAGGGGGTGATAAGCAGGGGTCGGATAAAGAGAGTCTGTGTTGACAGTGGAAGCGCCGTCAATATCCTTTACTACTCAGCCTTCAGAGCTATGAGGTTGAAGGATGAAGACATTATACCGTTGTCAACCCCTCTGTTTGGATTCACAGGACAGGCCATCCATCCTGTCGGATCGATTAGTTTGCTGACTACAGTTGGAGATGGAGAAAAGGGCAGAACAATGGAAATGACTTATGTCGTGGTTAAGGCCCCATCGGGTTATAACGCGATATTAGGTCGACCAGCTCTTTACGATCTAAGAGCTATTATTTCTACATTCCACAATAGCATGAAATTCCCCACCTGGTATGGTACCCATGAAGTGAAAGGGGACGTCGAAGTAGCCAGGAATTGTAGTTTGGTCACAATTAAAGGGAAATGAGTTGGACAAGTACTGGTTGAGGAATTAATACCTGAGGAAGAGGAGGATCGAAAGTTTGGATTTGAGTCGATCCGACAGAGGAGATCCGTGTCTGGAAAGAAGAGGAGGGCCAAGGGGCCAGATCGGGAAGTGGTTGTCACACCCCCGTTAGTAATATCATCCGCAACGGAAGCGATTTTAGGATCTAGATCTATAAAATACATGTAATAAAATAACTAGATCTATATCTACAAGGGGGTTGTAGATCATACCTCTTGGATCTCAAAATCCAAGTTGAAGAACCGCAATAGGAAGATTGCAAGTAGATGTGAAGAGCACCACGATCTTCCGTACGTGTGATCCAAGCAACTCCCGGTGGAAGGAAATTCTCGACTCGAACCCTTCCGATATGCTACCCGGAAAAATCTCCCCATGGCCGAAATTTTCCTTCTCCTCTCTAAGAGGTGAATTTCGAATTTTATTGTGTTGTTTAAGGCTTGGGAGAACTCTTTTTATATAGGAGACTAAAACTTAGCCTCCAAAGATTTTATTTTGCAAATAAATAATCCAATAAATAAAAGATAATTCTATAATATTCTAGAACAAATCCAGAATAATATTTATCTTTATTTCTTACCATAAATATTTATCCAATAAATATTTTATACACATGTCTTATTAATACACAAGAAAACAATTTCTTGTTTCCCAAAATAAGCCATGGGGCGAAAATACCACATATTGACCTAGTCAATATTAATTTTGCCATTACACAATAATTGGGCCAAGATTATGGAAAATCTCTTTTCCACATATTTAATTATTTAGCCCAACTAATTTAATAGTCCACTAAACAATTAATTCACATATCGTTTTAATAAAGTCCAACAAGAACTAAATTAATATTATTAGGATTCGACGTCCGAGAATAGCTATGCTATATTAGGAGGCACGTCGGGGACCATGGACTAATAATCAGTGGCTCCGATAAATCAAATAAATAATTATCTTACGAACATAATAATTATATTCGATAAATCAATCACAGGAATATGCCACCATAATCCTGTGACTGCACTCCTCCGATTATAAGATTATATTTATCTCCTCACGAGAATAATAATAAGCGTCAATTGATATAATCATTACATATGGATTAATCCTCCATAGACTGTTCATTCTAAATTGGGAAGTTACCGTTAACCCTTTCTAGAACCTCTTATCCTTATTTACCATTAACCCCTAGTGATCAATTAATTCATACAACTCTTTGGTAGCTAATCGAGTGTAATATGAACTCCATGGATCGATCGTTTCTAGGATTAACAAATAAAGGAACCGTCCATCTACTTCCATAAATGGAAGGAATGGATTCGTATCCGTGATAAACACGGACTACTCACTCAATCCAAAGACAATGCCAAGATGGGGTAATTCGGACCACGGACTCGGTGTAATCCTTAACCGTCAAGTCAAACTTCACATCGATTCAAGCGCTTGACTGTGATCACCTCAGATTAAGATATATCCATAAATATGATCATCGATTGATTCGATAAGACTTCTTGATTACGGAATTATATCATGAACTCTAATCAAATCGGTCAAAATACTATATGATATATCTATCATATATAAATGCCCCACTAGGTTCTTTTAACCGAAAGTCCGATAAGACAATCACACCTATTGTGTTGGGCGCATTAACAAAGATGTTAAAGGAGAGGCCCGATACTCTCGATTAACTTCACTACGGGCTAACTGTATTTTAAGTACATCTTCACTAACTCAATCCTCCCGTGTATATCCCATACACTGAGTTAAGTGATTACATAAACGATATACTTTATGGTTTTCTGTAGTGTAAATACTATTGTCACATCGGTGAATATGAGAATAATAAATATGAATAATAATGTCAATTCATTTATTAAATAAAACAATTACAAAATTGTCTTTCGGGCATAACACCTAACAATCTCCCACTTGCACGAAAGCATGTGATTAATTGTTTTAGAGCACACCCTATTATTTAAAATACAGCAAACTATCACTCCCACTTGCTCTAAAGCAATGGAGACCCTTCCCGTATTCTAGTACCCATTAAGCATATCATAACCATTGTAAATGACAAAATACACTCTGAATGTGCCGTCGTAGGATAAGTCAGTGACTCGGGTGTACCTACATCTAAATGTCATGGGTCTTAATGATTATTCAGGTTGTCGGCTCGAGACGATCTGTAGAATCGAAACGTTACCGGTCCATCTAATCATATGGTACTGAGTAAACACTGAGCCCGAGATCGACTTAACGATCATCCTCAATCTGACTTAAAGTCAAAATCAGTGTATCACACATATCCAAGTTCACACATGAATATGTCCGCATATTGTTCCTCGTTCTCTCAAGATACTAAAGGACATACTAAACTTGCTTTGTTAACCGCCGAATCTAAGATTCGATCAAAGTTGACGTTCAATAACGACCATCTCTTACTAGAAAGAGAATCTATCCCATTTCTCTTGATCCGAGGATTTAGAGAGTCATTCCCGAGGCATAGGGTAGAACTTCCTCGTTGAATGTTGCATACACGGATGCATCATCTTAACTAATAAGATGGATGGGAAACCGATGGATCGATTCTAATGAATTCGACCGAGTCAAACTCTTGAGAATGTTGTCCGAATCTCATTGCAGAGAATTGTGGCATTGTCGGATTCGACTTGAGATAACACACCCATGTTGATTCCAACCAGTGCAAAGTGTTATCCTTCACAAACACTAATATATGTATGTATATATTCACTACTGTACTAAAATTGATATCCAGTCTACAAAAGACTTATCAATATTCTGGTCAAATCCACATATTGTAGAAATATATGACTTCCAGTGACCGAGAGGCTTGCTTTTTATCCATAAAAGACATAAGCCTTGACAGTCATCCTGTCATAAGTTCATAAGGCAATACCCTTCTGTTCCGAATGAATCCAGACTCCGTTTGTTTGGCAAGAAAGTCTCAGGGAATCACCCCTATTTTCTGCTTTTGAACGAAATCATGCAATACTAAGTGGTAAGAGAGTTCAAGGTCTGATTAACTCTCTACTTCTTAGGGAATTACCCCTAGACCACTCAATCTTTGCTCTGAAAGATAAACTTTCCCATTCATTCTACTCTTTTCCGTGTAGATCCAATTACTCCCACTGGGCCTGAGATGCTCAGGTGGTTCTACAAGAGCATGAACAGAACTGGAGTACCGAACTCCATTCACAGGGTTATGGCTATTAAACCAACCTCTATTATCAGAATCCTATACTGCTCACAAAAGAGCCATAGGTCATCAATCGATCTTCAGACTACAAAGTTCGCAGAAACCGTAATGGGTAATGGATAAACCATACTCCCAATACTTACTGGGTGGATCGAAAGTCTGATCTAGTTTAGTAGTATTTAGTGTTATCACCAACAACCGATGTTGGATGTGGTGCGATTTTAATCGTTAGTAACTACCTTGAGTAAACGTGCTTCAAGGTTCAAGGTTTTCTTTGTTCATGGACTCTATCGGAAAGGATGCAACAAGATAACTATCCCTTCCCGATTTCAAGAATCCTATGTCTAACCTTTATACTCAATAGGTTAAAAGATATATCACGAATGGTCATTGACCGAACGTATGCGTGAAATTCCCAGTCTTACCTTCAAGCACCGTGTGCTAAATGCTTATATTTACGGGAGTGGGGTGAACCGAATCCACACCTCATCCGTAAATTCAAAAGCATATTCTAGGTAGACTTCTCGGTCTTACATGTCAATGTAAACCGTTATTTCGCTTACAATATCTTTATTGAGTTAAGCAGTGTATTGTAGCACATCTAAAACTATATAAGGCAATTTTAACGGTTTCTCACTTAGTGAGAACATGTCACAATGAGGCAGGCTGAGCATCAGTCTCGAGGACTATGAATGGCCTATTCCCAGTATAGAATACTCTATCTCTGTTGAAAATAGAGAAACCTCAAAATATTGTGGATAAACTTTCCGGAGTGTTTGAATAGTTATCAGACAAGAAGTCACTACTCGGAATCTCCTACTAGCTCGTATCTTTAATCAGATCCCGAAGGTCGTCATGAACAAGCTATGTTACTTCTTTATAACCATTATCCTTTCCTGATTGAAAGGAAACTTAGTCATCGAACCTTTGAGACAATATAACCAGACTGGGAGAAAGGAATCACCCTGAGCCAGTCTTCAGGTCTTGTCTTTTAGGGACTATGCACTAACTATGGAATATGAAGAAGCGTTTATCTAAATATAGAAACCAATTGCTTTTAATGATTCTTAAGATGTGTTTTATATACATATTTCAAAAGATTCTAAGTGGTTTTGACTTTATCAAACAAAAGTCCGAGTCTTGGATTCGTACTACAAATGGTATATTCACTTTCTATACGACAAACAAATTATCGAATATAAGGTAAATCCATTCGTTCCAACGAATCTTAAACAGAAAATAATTTTTCCGCGATATCCAAGGATTGAATCCGAGATTCATTTCCTTATATCACTCCCACTATTCTAGCTAAAATTAACTGCCCGTTGTTTACTCCTTTAATCGTTAAATGCACTGCTACTTGTTTGTTACGCCAAAGAACTTAGCTCGAGAAAATCGCCAAGGATTCATAGGTTGGTGATCCAAAATCACTGTCCTTATCCAATGATTTTCAGTTTAATTAATTTTCGGTTCAGCCTTAAAATTTTCTCAGTTTAGATGACTAACACTTTTAGACATATTCTCCCATTCTTGACTTTCCGTGAATGGAAACAGTCTTGAACCAGCGGTTCGTTTAAGTAGACACTACTCTTGAACCGTGGGGTGTCTATATCGAGTGTTACTTGTCGGGACTTCTCGGATTTTCTAATATACCAGAAAAAACAACAAATCATAACATTAAAGATCCCACTAGTTTTTCGGTTCCAAATACCGTCTAACGAGCAATGTTTTATTTTTTTATGAATTTCCGATTTTTTCGATTAGAAAATCTTTCGCATTACTGATTCCAATGTTTCCAGAAAAACAACAAATCATAGAACTCCCACTAGTTCATCGATTCCAAATATCGTACAACTAGCAACATTTCATGACTTTCCGGTTTTTCAATTAGAACGGTTACGTGTGTAGTCGGTTACACTTTTCTAATGTTCTAGAAAAACAACAAATCATAAAGCTCCCACTAGTTCATCGATTCCAAATATCGTCCAACTAGTAACACTTCATGATTTTCCAATTTTTCAATTAGAAAATTACTCGTGTAATTACTACACACTCAAAATTCACTAGAAGAATTTCAAAGTCCGAAATCACCTTTGATCAAACTAAGTTTGTCTTCCGTTTGACACAGATGACACTAGTGACATACCTATATATCACTCTGGTTTTTATAAGGCTTAAGAGAAAATATCTCTTTGAAAAATAATTGCATTATCGATTAACTAGTTCAACGTCCTAGTTACTTTCCACTTTTTAACGAAGTCAATACTAGTCAATTATAAATTTTAAGCAATTTAGTAAGGGATATAATGCTGTAAATAAAATGACATATATTAATTCAAGTTTAACACTACTATATAAGTTTATTTTAGGAATTGTAAACTAAAATTAAGTCTACTCTACCATTCCAAGGTTTTAACCTCGCATCTCAAAGGCCGCCTAGCAGGTAGGTCAAAGAGATGACGATTAAATCGAGACAATCTCATCAATGAATAACTTGTGAGAATCGAACATCCCACGAGAATCGAACATCCCTTTATTCATTGACTACCTTCCTTTTAGCCTAGATATTGTCAAAAATATACTTCATGAGTGTGACATACTATATCGGATCTCTTAGATGTACGCCCGAGTATGCCGTCTTAGGATAGGTCGGTGACCCGACAAGTACCGGAAATCCTATCCTTTCGGAGACCAAGCCATGAATGTTGATAGGAGTGAACACCATCCTTAGGGGACGAAATCAAAGCGCCTCGAGGCGCCACCCTTCTCTCACTTACTTGTATCTATAGTAGAGGCCGTGGGGTTGTTCGTCGCCTCCCCGCTCCCACTCAATATGTTGGAAGTGGTTGTGGGTTAACTAACCACGTCTTTTTGATGTTAACATAAAAGCTCATCAAATCAAGGATTCCGAATGGTGTCGGTAACGTAGGTAAGCCTACCCGTCCTATTCGTTGGAACATATGTGACAGACGGACGAAATCGGGTCAAGACAGCCCCATTGAGATGAGAAGGAATCACCCCTCTGCTCTCCAGTGTAGCTTAGTCTTGCCGGACCCCCGTGCATACATCACACTAGGAGGGTTAAGTCGGTCGAGCCTAGCTCAGTTGACCACCCAACCTATAGACGAACCGTTTTTATCCAAGATTTATTGTTCTTTTACCTATCATTGAATTTAAGAGACACTACGAATCGAAAACGTGATCTCGTTTTGGGCTTTAAGGCGGTTCACCGAGAACACACACCGAAAAACTTAACGATTTCATAACCCGTCCTCGGATCTTTAATTAGTTACTAAATTTATTAATTGCCACGTATTAATTAAATTTTAACTAATTACACGAGTTTGTATACATGCCTATTTTAATTACCAAAATTAAAATTCTACATGTATGCATGGAGTGGATTTATGATATGATGCATGTCATGGCAATTCGATTTTATATCTATTTTATGATCAAACACATAAAAATAAATTGCGGAAAATTTAAACACCGAGATGGATCGTTGGTACTTCGACTAACCTATTTTCTAAGAAAAAGTAAAAAATAAATCTAAGTCTTCAAATCTCGATCTTGATCTTGATCTTGAAAACTTCCGGATCTTCAAAGCTTCGATCTTGACACGAACCACGAACGACGAGGAGAGGAGGCCGTAATATACCAATATATTTAAAATACATCTATATTATCAAATTGTTTTATAAAAAAACCTTTTTTTTTTTTATTTTATTTTTTTATTTTAACAGGTCACGGGTGTAAAAAATAAAAAATAAAAATTGTATATACTGTTTTTTCTTTTTTCCGGCTGCCCTAATTTTGACCTAATTTTGATCAACTAAAGCAAACCTTTTGTGCCGCATGCAAAAAAAAATAGCAGTGACCAAATTTCTTTGTCGGAAAAAAAATAAAATAAAATAAAACAATCGGCCTCCTCCCGTTTTTACCTTCTTGATGATCTTCAAACACCATGATCTTCGTCGTCTCGAACCCGAAACTAAAAAAAATAAATACAAAAGGTACTACCTTTTACAATTTTTTGCATGACATAAAATAAAATACACATCCTATGCTCAATTGATGCTAATCAAAAGAGCTACAAAATAGATCTACGGGTAAACAAAGATCAACCCCAATCCATCTCTTCAACCAAGACATTCATAAAAAAAATCTACATGTGTTTTTTCCGCTCCTAGATCTAATATTTTATACGTATAAATATAGATCACCATGGCGATCGATATACCATCGTTAGTAATATCATCCGCAACGGAAGCGATTTTAGGATCTAGATCTATAAAATACACGTAATAAAATAACTAGATCTATATCTACAAGGGTTGTAGATCACCTCTTGGATCTCAAAATCCAAGTTGAAGAACCGCAATAGGAAGATTGCAAGTAGATGTGAAGAGCACCACGATCTTCCGTACGTGTGATCCAAGCAACTCCCGGTGGAAGGAAATTCTCGACTCGAACCCTTCCGATATGCTACCCGGAAAAATCTCCAAGATTTTCCCCTTATCTCCCCTTGGCCGAAATTTTCCTTCTCCTCTCTAAGAGGTGAATTTCGAATTTTATTGTGTTGTTTAAGGCTTGGGAGAACTCTCTTTATATAGAAGAGTAAAACTTAGCCTCCAAAAATTTTATTTTGCAAATAAATAATCCAATAAATAAAAGATAATTCTATAATATCCTAGAATAAATCCAGAATAATATTTATCTTTATTTCTTACCATAAATATTTATCCAATAAATATTTTATGCACATGTCTTATTAATACACAAGAAAACAATTTCTTGTTTCCCAAAATAAGCCATGGGGCGAAAATACCACATATTGACCTAGTCAATATTAATTTTGCCATTACACAATAATTGGGCCAAGATTATGGAAAGTGTCTTTTCCACATATTTAATTATTTAGCTCAACTAATTTAATAGTCCACTAAACAATTAATTCACATATCGTTTTAATAAAGTCCAACAAGAACTAAATTAATATTATTAGGATTCGACGTCCGAGAATAGCTATGCTATATTAGGAGGCACGTCGGGGACCATGGACTAATAATCAGCGGCTCCGATAAATCAAATAAATAATTATCTTACGAACATAATAATTATATTCGATAAATCAATCACAGGAATATGCCACCATAATCCTGTGACTGCACTCCTCCGATTATAAGATTATATTTATCTCCTCACGAGAATAATAATAAGCGTCCATTGATATAATCATTACATATGGATTCATCCTCCATAGACTGTTCATTCTAAATTGGGAAGTTACCGTTAACCCTTTCTAGAACCTCTTATCCTTATTTACCATTAACCCCTTAGTGATCAATTAATTCATACAACTCACTGGTAGCTAATCAGTGTAATATGAACTCCATGGATCGATCAGTTTCTAGGATTAACAAATAAGGGAACTGTCCATCTACTTCCATAAATGGAAGGAATGGATTCCGTATCTGTGATAACACAGACTACTCACTCAATCCAGTACAATGCCAAGATGGGTAATTCAGACCACGGACTCAGTGTAATCCTTAACCGTCAAGTCAAACTTCATACTGATTCAAGCAGTTGACTGTGATCACCTCAGGATTAAGATATATCCATAAATATGATCATCGATTGATTCGATAAGACTTTCGACACGGAATTATATCATGAACTCTAATCAAATCGGTCCAGCCCTATATGATATATCTATCATATATAAATGCCCCACTAGGTTCTCTTAACCGAAAGTCCGGATAAGACAATCACACCTATTGTGTTCTGGGCGCATTAATAGCACGTTAAAGGAGAGACCCGATACTCTCGATTAAATTCACTACGGGCTAATTGTATTTTAAGTACATCTTCACTAACTCAATCCTCCCGTGTATATCCCATACACTGAGTTAAGTGATTACATAAACGATATACTTTAGGGTTTTCTGTAGTGTAAATACTATTGTCACATCGGTGAATATGAGAATAATAAATATGAATAATAATGTCAATTCATTTATTAAATAAAACAATTACAAAATTGTCTTTCGGGCATAACACCTAACAACCCCGACATGAAAGCCTTGGTCGACCTCCTGATCGAGTATCGAGATGTGTTCGCATGGAAAGCAGACGACATGCAAGGTCTATCAGCGGATATATCACTGCATCGACTAAACGTCGACCCGAAAAAGAAGCCAGTACGGAAAAAGAAGAGAAACCTCGCTCTTGAGAGGAAAGAGGCAGTAAAGAAGGAAGTTGAGAAATTGTTAATTGCTGGAATCGTCAAAGAGGTTTTCTACCCGGACTGGTTGGCCAATCCAGTGTTGGTTAAGAAGCCAGATGAAAGCTGGCGAATGTGCGTGGATTTTGCAGATATCAACAAGGCGTGCCCTAAAGATTCATATCCGCTCCCAAAGATCGATCAGTTAGTCGACTCGACGCTGGGTTTCGAGGTGTTCGGGTTTCTCGAAGCGTATAGGGGATATTACCAGATCTTCATGGACCCCCAAGACTCAGAGAAAACCGCTTTTATCACAGAATTTGACACGTTTTGTTTCGTGACAATGCCATTTGGGCTAAAGAACGCTGGGGCCACCTATTAGAGGGCAGTCAATAAAATTTTCAAGGGACTGATAGGTCGAAACATGGAAGTTTATGTCGATGATTTATTGATCAAGAGCAAGTCCATGGGACAATTTCTTGTCGATGTCAGAGAGGTTTTCGAAGTGCTGTGGGCTGCAAATATGAAGCTCAATCCGAAGAAATGCACTTTTGGAGTTCGATCTGGAAAATTTCTAGGCTATATGATATCGAGAGATGGAATTCGGGCTAATCCGGATAAGATCGAGGCCCTCAAGAACATGCCTACACCTCGTAATGTTAAAGAAGTGCAACGGTTGACGGGTCGGATGGCAGCCCTCAACCGCTTCTTATCGATATCAGCGCAAAGGGCCCTACCCTTCTTCAAGATATTAAAGAAGGCGAGTCCGTTCCAATGGGATGAGAAATGTCAGAAAGCGTTCGATGACCTGAAGGAGTATTTGTCTGATTTACCAACACTGTCTTCACCTCGAGAAGGAGAGAAACTCCTGATCTATCTAGCAATCTGTGAAGAGGCGGTTAGTGCAGTGTTGGTCCGTGAAAGAGAACAGGGACAGGTTCCGATATATTTTGTGAGTAAGGCATTGCATGGAGCTGAGATCAGGTACACACCTGCTGAAAAATTAGCATTGAGTTTGGTTCATGCATCAAGGAAGTTGAAGCCATATTTCCAAGCACACCCCATTGCTGTGGTCACTGACCAACCTTTGAGGCAAATTTTGGCAAAGCCTGAGACATCAGGTCGATTAACAAAATGGATTGTCGAGTTAGCTGAATACGACATTGATTTTCTACCTCGTACAACAGTTAAAGGCCAAGATCTGGCGGACTTCATAGCCGAGGGATTATCTATCCAGATAGAACAGGAAAAAAATCACCAGAGGAACAGTGGACCATCCATGTCGATTTTGCATTGAGTAAAGAGGGGGCTGGAGCTGGGTTATTGTTGGTTAGTCCGAAGGGAGAAGATTTCCCATATGCGCTTCGATTCGAGTTTAAGGCCACCAACAATGAAGCAGAGTATGAGGCCATGATCACGGGTTTGAAGTCGGCATTGAAGTTGGGGTCGAGAATCTCTGGTGTATAGTGATTCTCAGCTCGTAGTAAATCACATACGAGGCGAGTATGAAGCCAAAGAGGAATCCATGAAGAATTATTTGAAAGTTGTTCAGGGGTTGATATCGAAGTTCAAGACGGTTCGCATCGAGCAGGTACCTCGGAGCGAAAACAAACGGGCCGATGCATTGTCTAAACTCGCATCGATTTTCAAATCGAAGAGGAAGGTCCTGGTCGAAATGTTAGCAGAGAGAAGCTACAACGAGGTCGATGTGCAACCAGTTACCCAGGGATCGACATGGATGGACCCTATAGCTCTGTACTTGAAAGATGGAATTCTCCCGTCTGACAAGTCTCAAGCCAGAAAAATCTGACTTCAAGCCTCCAGGTATGCTCTATTTGACTATGTTCTTTATCGAAAATCGTTTGTAACGTCTTGGATGCGATGCGTATCGGAAGAAGAGGGGGCCTATCTTCTTGAAGAGATACATCGAGGAGTTTGTGGTAATCATTGCGGAGCTCGAATGTTGGCAAGGAAATGTAAACTAGCCGGGTATTTTTGGCCATCCATGCAAAAGGACGCCAATCAATTGGTGATGAGATGCGGGGGCTTGTCAAGTGCATGATGTGGTGACACACGGCAAGCACATGAGATGAACGCCATCGAATCGGTATGGCTGCTCGATGAGTGGGGTCGATATAGTCGGGCCTTTACCTCGAGCCCGGGTAATTTCAAATATGTTGTGGTCGCGGTTGATTATTTCACAAAGTGGGTGGCCAAAGCTCTTACCGACATCGGGCTCGGACCATCAAGAAATTTCTATGGGAAAATATTTTGTGCGAGTTTGGAATTCAAAGTGCACGATCTCGGATAATGGGACTCAATTTCTAGATGACAGAGTGCGAGTTGGTGAAGGAGTATAAGATCGAACATCGAACCACCTCAGTGAGCCCAACCTCACCCAATGGGGCGGTCGAAGCAGACAAGCAGTGATTAAGTTTGGTTTGAAGAAGCGGCTAGAAGATGAAGGTCGGGATTAGGCACTCGATTACCAAGTATTCGTGGTCGTATCGAACAGCACCCAATGCGGCCACGCAAGAAACTCCCTTCGCCATGGCTTATGGATGTGAAGCGGTAATACCTACAGAGATAGGGCTAGAATCGCCTCGGGTCTTGGCTTACAACGTCGAGACAAATGCTGTTGATCTGAGGCTAGAAAAAGAAAACGTCGAAGAGAGAAGAGAGATTGCTGCACATCGAATGGCGAATTATAAAAGAAATATCTCACAATATTACAATGCGAGAGTGAAATATAAATACTTCCAAGTAGGAGATCTCGTGTTGAGGAAGAATGAAGCCAGCAGGCAGGACCCAATAGGCAAGCTCGAGCCGAATTGGGAAGGTCCTATAAAATTTCGAAGGTGCATCCTAAGGGATCGATCGGTTAAGGAGTCGGATGGAAGCACAGTGCCTCGAACTTGGCACGCCACCAACCTCAGAAAATATTATGTTTAAACTGTTTGTTCACTCTATGACGTTTGCAACTTTACTTTCTTAATTATTTGTAACGAGTCGATATGTCATTTGATTTCAATGCTCTTTATCCAAGCAATTTTCTTTTTTAATTATTCTATACTTGCAAGATCATATTAAAAAAGAAAAGGGGGGCAGAAGAAAAAGTGCAAAATTCGACCACAACACCAATTCCTCGACACGACGGAGTCGGAATAAAATAGTGAATAAAGCCAAGTCACTGACAATGCTTCTATCACCTCCGATCTGCAAGCCCTCCACACGATGAAGTTAAAATAAAACAGTGAAAAAAGCCAAGTCACTAACAGAGCTTACATCACTCCCGACCTGCCAATAAGCCACGATGCGAGGCGGTCAGAAGATCCCACGATGGATACCTAACTCGACCAGATCATAAGCACCACGATGTGCGACAGTCGAGTGAGGGCTTCTTAATTCGAGCTTCGACCAAAAAGCTAAGTCAAGCCGATAAGGCAGTACAGTGCTAGGTCGACTCAGACCCAAGTGTATCACGAGTCATGTACTCATACTACACTTCGAGGGGCCACATGGGAATTAAGTCCAAAGGACTACACCCCACAAGACAGCTTTTGCAAGGGAATTAAGTCGAAAAAGACTACACCCTAGACAAATAATCAACAACAAGAAAAACATTCAATGGGAAACATTCAATGGAAAAGCATATATTGAGATTCAAAAATCCAAATGCAGAATTGAAAAGTTTCCGAGATCGACAAATAAAAAGCTGTTACAACCAGATCGAATAAAAAGTTTACAGCCAAATCGAATCAAATTGCTTAAAAAGATAATGTGAAAATAGCATCAGGTAGCAGGCTGGTTCGAGGTCGAAGCGTCGGGGTCGACTGGATCATCCGACTTGAGGTTCTCCTCACCATCCCTTTCCATGGCAGGGACCACCTATTTGTCGTACAGAGAAACGCCGGCCTTGAATTCAGTGAAGTATCGACCGTAACGAGGGATGGCCTCAGGATCGTACAAGTGGGCCTTCTCGATGCTGGATACTTCGAAGTCCGGGACGACAGCCTTGACTTGGTCGAGTGCCATCGTAAATCCCCCCTTCATGCCCTGACTCATCAGCAACGACAAGTCATTTTCAAGTTCCATAGAGGCCAGGAAGTCCTTCTCGGCCGTTTCCAAGCGCGTCGTTAAGCCATCAAGAAGAGACTGAAGATCGTTACGAGCCTTGATAGTCCCCGCCAACTCAGCTTTCATCCCATCAAGCTCCGATCTCACCTCCGCCAGTTCCGACCTCACCGTTGCTAACTCAGCATCCCTGAAAGATATATCCTCATGCGCTTTTGATAATTCATCTCGGGAGGTTGAAAGATATATCCTCATGCGCTTTTCGATCATCCAGTTTGTCTATCTTAGCTTTCTGCTTCTCGATATCGGATGTCAGCCTGGCAATGGTTTCTCTTTGCTCCTCCAAGGCCGCTGATGAAGGCTCGATTCTGGTCACGGCCACTTTAGCTGCTAGCCGAGCCTGCAATAGAGAGAACTGTTAATATCAGAAATAGACAAAAGTCCTAAAGTGACAAGAGAAATAAAAGAAGACTTACAGCTCGGATGCTTTTCAGGAAGAATTCATGCAACTCTTCCGGAGACATGGTCTCCATGTCTGTAACGCTCACACCAGGGAGCGGGTCGGTTGCATTCGATCTGGGAGGAGCAAGGTTACGGGTTTCTTTCCCAACTCCATGCCTCATCTCGGTAGTCTTTTGTCGCTTTCTCGGAACGAGGTCCGCCTCAGTCTGCTCTGTCACCCGAGCCTCGTTAGGTTGGTCTCTCAGAATGTCTGACGTCGACACAGGAGTGGAAGCTCGAGCCGGAGTCCTCTGACCTCCGGAGACTATGGTTCCAGATACCGGTTTTTTCGATCTGATGCCGGCCAGTTCTTGAATTTTCTTGGGGTCGGTCTTCTTAGGGTCGGGCACTTTGCCCAGAACCTCCAATTTTGAGAAAAAATCCACTGCATAAAGAGAAAATTCGATATCAGAACACAGTCAAGACATAAGCAAGCAAAAGCAGAAAAAGAAAAAAAATACTAAAGTGTAGTAGCTCGACAGAGTGAATGAAAATCCTACATAGAACTTGAACTTCCACATCGAGTTGCAAATAAGCACCCGGGCCCGCTGTCTCGATATCAGCGAAGGGGTATAAGGAATGCAGATTCCGAGTTGCGACATCGGGACAAACCCTCTCGAGAATCCCACACTCACTAGGGGGTCAGAGTCGAGCCTATCGTGCCATTTCTTAGGCCTTTTGTACCAAGTACGGACGTCGATGTCCTCCAACTCGTGTCGGATGAAGAAAAAATGGGGCTTCCATTCGCCTTGAGATGATGTCACCCTTCTAACAAATTCCGGGACCAGAGGACGCCTCTGGAAAGTATACCATCCCGCATCTTGCAGGCCTTGAATTGCGTAGTATTGCCGGAACAGCCGGACCGTGAACTCGACCTTGGCGATCCGACACGCCAGCACGAATCCCATAACACTCCTGATTCCATTTGGAGCGAGTTGTGGAACGCCGATATGATAATGTCGAAGAACTTCAAGAAATGCCGGGTCGAAGGGATACCTTAATCCCTCCTTCAACTGCGCCTCGTAAATGGCACAGAACCCAAGAGGAGGATCACAAGCGTATTGATGACTACCGTGAGATACTTTAATGTTTTCGGGTGAGTATGGGATGCCGTATCGTAGACAAATGACCTTAGCTTTTTCTTGAGTAAGATTGGATATGCAGCCATACGGTCCTTGGCCTTTCATCCTTGTTTGGCGTTTGGAAGCAGGTCGAGAAGACGATTCTTCTTCTCCGCCCTCTTCTTCTTCTTCTCCTGCAACTTTCTCACCGGAAACAAGCGGTTGTTCAGTAACTGTCCTCTCAGCCGATTCTTCTTCTACCACGACAACTTCTTCCCTATTTTGAGAATCGCTCTCGCTACTAGACATGGAAGTAAGAAAAGACAAAGAAAAACAAGATAGCAGAAAAAATTTGAGTAAATTAGGGCTTACTTGTGGGTTTCGGATAAAGCAGAGAAAGAATGGCAAATAAGAGGCTTCTAAGTCTTGGATTCCTTATATGCTTGCAAATCTCCAAATGATTTGAAAGGGCAAGATTTGGGGGCAGTTATAGGGGTGAAAACGCAATAATCAAGGACAGAATCCCCGCGTGGACCAATAAGAAACGCTTCATTTCCTGCAACCATTAATATCGATCTGACGTGACGTCATATCCGACGGCAAACCTACATCACTAGGAGGACAAATTGTATTCCCGCCTAAAGAAGACCACGTGTCGAAAAGATTATTCAAATTTTCAGATCTCACCTCAGCACTCGAGATGAGCTTCCCTCCGATCTGGGGGGCTTATGACGATACGGGATTTCACCCCTCCACGTGGAATAAACTGATTGGTCCAGCTGGCATGTGGAAAAGTCTATGTTAATTATCCACATCGGATCGAATACGAGACATACCAGTGAAGACCGCAGCAACCGGCAGATTCTGCAAGTGTCCCACCTCGATCACCCATGTCGGTGTTAATCGAGTAGATCCCAGGGCCTCCAGCCCAAATCCCTAGGCCCACCATCCATCAGGTTACTTGGGCAAGAAGGCAAGGCCCATTAAAGGGTATTTATGTCAATAGACCAAACCGCCCTAAGTTTAGGGCAGAAGAAGGACATGTGCCTATAAATACATAGCTCCAGGAACTACGTAAGGCTTGATTCCTGGACAATATACAGGATACGTAGGCAATCCAAGACACATTCTTGGACTCAGCCATAAAATACCAAAAACACCATCTTTATCAGTCTTTGCCTTGCATACTCTTCTTTCTAACTCACCCTTAGATTACACGTGGCCCTGTTTTATCGGTGGTGCATTATTTAGCATCATCATCAAGAAACACCAAGAACACCATTCATCTTCAAGAACACTCCAAGCTATCTGTTTCCGCAAGCAAGGCTACGAGAATATACCCTTAAAACATCAAAAAGCTAGGAGAAACACCCATGAACACTTATAGATCCAGAAAATGGGTTTTGAAAACTCTTACCCAATCATAGTAAAACTTGTATTAAAAAGAAGCTCTCATCGAGGGACGAGTTTTGGTGTAATTGGTTCGCGATTTCGACGCCCAGATTGATCGGAAAGGAGGAATTTCTTCTTCCCTCTTCTCTTTTCTTTTTCTTTCTTTCTCTCCTATCTTTCCTCAATTCCATCGGCTGAACTTGGGGAAAATGAAAATGAGAGGGTTTTGGGTGAAAGGTGGTTTAAATATTACACATTTAAAATACCGTAAATACCCTTTAACAATTACATGAACTCTATTTACTTAATTAAACATAACCCATTAGAATTACCGTGACCCACACAAAGTGGTAAAAGGACTTTCATACCCATTATGGAAATACGGGGTATCACATTCTTCCCCTCTTATATGAGTTTCATCCTCGAAACTCACCAGAACATGCCCGTATTAACCAATGCTCAAACCAACAAGAATTTCAAATCTTAAGCTACCAACTTCTGAACTACTCGTAGTCTACCTCTAAGGTCACACTCACACCCAAACTTAGATACTACTCAACCGAACCAGAAAACCTTTCAAGCTTAGCACTACACTCTTCCTTGTCTTCAAAAGATTCTGATATCCAGATTAAACTTTTCTTCACCAAACACCCTTTCTTACCTCAAGATATCTCCATAAGCCTACATGACACTTCTACTTTAGCTTGCAATATCCCTTACAAAACACTTACGATTTAGTCCTTCTGCACTTCACATCTTCTTCCAACCTCCTTAAAAGAACCACTCTAAAGAGAAACAACACACAAGAAGGATCGCATTTCGAACCTACTAGGGTTTTCCTAAACCTAGTCCATCATCAAGTAATTAGATACCTGAGACCAATTCACCTCAGTCATGTACAATTCACCTTACACTTCAAAAGATACTTCCTCATTCAAAATGCTTGACCACAACAAACTTGACAAACTCGCCAAAAACTCATTATATCATCAAAACCACATCAAGGTCCAAACCTTTGATGACACCATTCATCTTTTAGTCTAAGTTTAAAGCCTAAGAAGGTCTTCCAGGAACTATTCCAATATCGGTAACTTCCTACCACTGATACACGTCTAACCCGGGGAAAGGGCACTTACAACGGACTTAAAAGGTCTCTTCTGAAACTTAGGGAAACTATGGGTAACGAGTCCAAACTCCGAGGGAAGAACAAAACACTTTTGTATCAATACTAAAAGATAAAATTATAAAAGGTGTTCTTGAGTAAAACTTGGAATCATATGCAGATCTGAAAACCCTCAAATATCTATAAAAAATCTTTGATTATTTCAATCACAACATTGTGCTTTAAAGGGAATTACTTCAAGACCACAAAAGACACGATGAGACACTTTATGAAAAAACTTTTACCAGTTTGAAAAGAAGAACAACATCCATACACTGCCCGAATTAGAAACCGTAAAAGATATCAAATTTAATGAGCTTGAAAGATTTCATATCAAAAGAATGAAATGATAATTGATTATGAATAAGGCGTACACCGAAACCAAACTTTTGATGAATTGGGTTTAAGATAACCAAATTCTAAAAAGATTAACAACAAGGATTGTTTGGCCTCATGAAGTAAAAGGTGGAAAGTTGTGCACTAGCGAAGTATCACAACTAGGCAAGCTAAATAAAATTATAAAACTCTTACAACAAATAATGTGTCTGAACAACAAAAAAGATATACTTAGCGTAAGGTACATGACGTCGCTGAATGCCAAACAGAAGGTTCCCAAATTAGGTAAGGTTTCCATACTCTGAAAAAGATTCAGTGGTTGATTGGCACATCAACAGAAACTTGAGCAAATTGCTCTTGAGAAGAGAAGAGTTTCAAAGTTGTTTCGAACATGAAAGATGTGGAACTGAATCAAAATGCTAAAGAGTATCAAAAATTTAGAAAGAAAAAAAAACATCTTGAAGATGTAGTTCCTATTAAGGAGTGGCATCTTATAAAATAAGGTGGTTTGTGAAGAAATTTTGTTGGCTTGAAAGAAAAGGTCAAAATATTTTACAAGAGTGTCAAGGGATTAAAAACCAAAATAGAAGGTGTCAAACACCGAACTTAGGAACATCCAAAACGGAGAAAAAGAACGTTTAGACTGAAAACGATCAGTTTGAAACTTTAGATGTTGATTAGATTGTCAAAAGAGTTTCAATCCACAATAATCCTGAAAGCACCCAAGTAGGTATAACAACTTGAGGGAAAAACAAAAGAAGAAGATACAAGTTTTTACCATGAAAGGGCTCTTTGGGTTAAAATCAAGAATAACAATTAGTCTTGAAGTGATGCAAAAGAAGGTACTGAAAATCTTTATGTGGGTACAAATTGAAGGTCAATCACTTAGAAGAAATTTTTCATCGAAAGATACCCGTGAGTGTAATAATTAGAACAACGGACAAATTGCCAAGACCTTGAGAGTGCCAACTTGATAGAAACTGAAATTAGCAGCAACTATTAGAAAGCAACTCGGCAAAAACTATCTTCTCCCAAAATGAGAGTCTACAAATTCATTTAAGACAGACTGTGGATATGCTCAAAAGAGATTGTTACAAAAGTTGGAGATCTGACTAAACACAAAGATACACACTTAAAAGAATACATTATTGAGAGGAGAAAGGTTAACATCAACAAAGTGTCCTTTAAAGAAAGGTAGTTAAAGATAAACACAAGTAATCAAAAGGTTTTTGACAGACTTGATGCAAGAAGGAAGTTGAAAATTTATTACAACGATCACAAAACTACAAGGAATCTTGTTCTCTGATTCAAAGTGGTAAAACATCGAGAACCTCTGTATAAAATAAAGCGCAAGGCAATATATTTTTACGACAAAGCTACATGCCCCGAAAAAAACTCCCGAATCCTCACAGAAATTAAATATTTACCCTTCGTTATCGTTTTTCTCTATCCCATGTCTTGTCAGCAAGGAAATAGATAGGATGATTTATTTTCGGTGATTTTTCTGTAAATACATTCGGGTGATGTATCCTTTTCCATATTTTTAGGACAAAGCAAGGAAAAAGGCGGAAAAGGTTTAACTGGTGTGCAGATTATTCAAAAGGAAACTTGGTTGGTGAATATCAAAAGGAATCAATAACGTATTGGTGTTTCGGAAGGTAACTGTTGGTTCTTCTCACGATCGGAAAGCGTTAAAACGACAACCCACTCAAGCTTCCTACTAGACTTCTAAGCCTAGGAAGAACTTAACTTAAAGAAACACTTTCTCAAAACTAATCCTCTTGGCACAACAAAACCTATACCTCGATCTTACAACCAAACGGTGGGGATTACCATTCAGATCAGGCATGTGAGAAGTTGGAATTATTTCGTGCAAAAAGATTGAAAATTAATGACATGAGTAACCCAATGAAAAAGATTTTGAGAATGAAGAAAGATGACAGTTGTAGGTTTTGGAGTATGCTAAGTGATAACCAAAAAAAAATCAGCATGCCTTTGAACATGAAAGGATCAGTCAAAAACAACTATTTATGTTCGGAAGAGAAGTTTATAAAAATCTTTTTTCCAAGTTAGCAAACACCAACATAAGTTTCAAATTCTTTTCAAAGATAGGATGAGTTGTACTTGGGTCAAAAGAGAGAAAGTAGATCGTAGTGTTGGTCATAACATATTCAAGGATCAAATCATTGGACATGTATGAATTATAAATCACGGATTAACATAAATTCCAAATTTGTTTTGATATTCAAAATTGTAACCCTTTTTGAAAAGTTATGTAGATGTAAAAGAAGAACTTTTAGAAAAAGAAACATTTCTTGATGAGTAGAACTTCCAAATTTTTATGAGGTAAGGAAAACGGTTGTACACTGAAAACAAACATGCAAATTAAACCATGTGACCGTGATGCTTAGAGCAAAGTTACAAAAGATGAGAAAATTGTACGCTAGAGGCAAGGAAGCATGTAACAAAGAATATTTGAATTTAAAAGTTTGTACCATGTTTGAAAAAGTTTGAAGGGTTCATGTGCAAATAACAATACAACAACAGTACCATAAGGAAAAGTTGAATGAATATTAACAAGCCGGTATCCTTGAGAAACGATGAATCAAACAAAAGAAAACATCGAGAAAAGGAAGGATCCGCGAGGTTTAAAGATAACTGAGAGGTTTTGTTAAAGGTATTTAATGAAGCCCAACTTGAAGGTTCACCACCTTAAGACATAGGCCTGAAACTCTTACCTTAAAAAGGTTCACTTAAAAATACTCACACGTAGCATAAGGTCACACTACCCAAGCTGAGAGATTCTAATCTTACGAGCTCCAACACTTAGAAGATCTAACTTAGAAGGTTAACACTTGAAAAATCTACCCTCAAAATCAATAACTTAAAGGTCTAAGCTTGATAAGATTACATCTTAAGACATCTAAACTTATGCAGCGGTTTTACTTCATTCTCTGATACCAACTGTGACGACATTGATCCGGATATAGAGTCCTTAACGGAAAAAGGATGCCCGGCACGTATATAATTAAAATAAATCAATTATATACGTAATCCTGACATCATCAACACCAGAGAACAAGCGGAAAACGAAAACATCGACTCGGGAAAACATAAAAGATAGCTGCAATGATTGAAAAGTAACACATGCGGTGATAGAAACAACATCCTAATAAATATTACCCAAGATTGAATATCCATTAACCTATTACAAACCATTATTTACAATGCAGATGTACAACTAGAACAAACTGTTACAAAAGGGAAAGAGTAATATTCTATACCATTATTACAACAGAATAAAATAAAGATAGACTTTAACTGCTGCAACTTCAGGAATAATTCTTTAGCGATCTCGAACTCAACCTACAACAAAACCACCTTCTATGTGTGGGGAAAAACAACATACTAAATGGCAAGTACAAACATACATTGTAAATGGTACAAGCACCGAATCTACACCTACTATAACACATGGATTAACATTAAAACAATACTAATAATATCACAGGTCTAGTCAAACAATCATGGTTAAATATATGTTTCACTCTCTCACAACACTCCACTAGTCTCACTAGTTGACTCAACCACATAAGACATTTGTTATACACTAGTCCAAGGACACTTTGCCGGGTGAGATTGCACCGAGACATTTCCTCAACACCCCTAAAGGACATGATAGCTCTAGGTGCTATTCATGTGGATTACTACGTGAGTCCGGATGATATCTGATTATGTGGAGGCGTAATAATACCGTGAAGCGTGGTATAAATGTGCCTTACCAATGACTAGCTTGTTTTAGCTTTTATACTCATCAAGTACGTATTTAGGCGTTTAATCTAACCACTCAAGTTCATTGCACATGAAAACACTTCTTAAGGACCACTAGACCTTAGACCAACTCTACATTAGACTACTTAACACATTGCATAGAAATATTGGAATTTAATCCAATACCCACGAGGTTAAGAAATAAGGCTTCCCGTGATCCCGAGTATCTCCCCGTAAAGGGTCTCCACAAGGTGCTGAGCCGAATACACCAGAAGCCGAACCCTTAACTTCATCATGTTACATGTACGACATTGTACTCAAGTCAACATCACGTAAGGCGAAATATAGAGTGTTCCAATACCCCCGAGAGACACGGTGTGGAGCAAAAACCACTAGAACATGTACATTTGACTAGACATCCGGATTAGCCTAGCTTATCCATGCGTTCTTGTATGATGATACACGATTTATATGTTAATTCTTGAAAGTCCATCTGATGCTGTTGCAAGCTTCACTTGGTGAATATTCCCGTATAAGCTCTGACAATGAAGGAGTCATGGTGTCTCCGGCTCAGCCGTAATGTTGTATAAATGCAAAGCTTGGCATGTTCTTTACGACATGTGATAACGGTCATTTTGTGCCCGTTATTCTATGACCATTATCCCCGATTCTAGTTTAAAGGAGCTATAATAGAGTAATAATAAGTCGTAATACGCTTAATTTGCATATGCCGAGAGTTACGATTCATTATTATGTATTAAGAGGTTTTATTATATTATTTCATGTTACAGACTGTATTTTATGCTATATTTGTAGTAACGCATTTGGGAGCACAAGGATGGACTTGGAGAAGTTTTAATGGATCGCGCACAAGTTCGAAAGCCCAAGACGGAAAAGAAGAAAGCCCGAAGAAGCATATAGGCTCGGTCGACCGAGCCTATGCATTCGGTCGACCGAGTGGGCTCAGAGCCTGCCAAGTCCGGCACATTGTTTGAGGCGGTTAGGGTTCGAAGAGAGTGTCGGCATTTAAGTCGGTTTTCTATGTCGGCCGAGGCTCTATATAAACACAAGTCCTTTGTATTTTTATTATGCATTCACCAATATCAATTCATATATATAAATAAGCAAATAAGGATTCATTAGGCTTGTGGAGGAGCCTGAGGTGTAAACATGTAAGCCCTAGTTCTTCTTCTTATTTTCTTTTAGTAATCAATTTCCCAATTATGCTTTGATTGTTTGAGTAGTTATTCATATCTAGATGATGTAGATCTAGGCTATGACGTTAGGGAGGTGTTGATACCTTGTCTATAAGGATCTCATACCCTACGCCCTCTTCCTAACATCTATGGATGAATCTGCGTGTTTAATTTACGTGTATTTAGATTAATTTATATGATGTCCGATGATTCACTATATAATCCGATTCGTATGTGAAACATTTGAGAAATATATTCGGGATGTAACTGGGAGTTAAGTACTCGGGTGACCGAGAGGTGTCACTCGGTCGACCGAGAGCACCTATTCGGTCGATCGAGAGCTTTCAAACTGTTTCATCCGTTAATCACCACGTCTTTATGATTAGGTTAGCTTAATTGAATCTGTTAGCTCAAGAGGGTATGGCTATGGCTACGCCAACGCTTAATTTAATTAAAACGCGTGTAAAAAGGAAATACCGTTATAAAACTCTTAGGTAGGCTCATGAATTGATCTTGGACGCTCGGCGTTATCTAGGTAGGTTTATATTAGTGGAATTGCGTGCACCTTGTTATACGTTGATCGTAAACTAGCATGAGACTATATCTTGGTAATTGTTAGTTGGACGAGAGTTTGAGTGATCGTTCGGGAAGTACGCCTAACCATAGGAATGTTGCCTGGACAAGGTGTACGGTTAATATCGGCATCCTTAGAGTCGTAAGCGTGTGAGTTATATGAGATGGAGGCACCAAAAGGCGAAGTCACGTAACAATACCACAAGTGATCTAGTGACCTACCGGTGCTACACATCAGTTTTTGGGGATGACTCCGTAGCCAATATAAATAGATATGAACGGATTAATAGTTGATGAGTCTTGTTGTTATATAAATTGTCTAGATCCAAATAATTACGGTTATAATTGGGCAGTTGATTACGTTATTTGTTTACATGTTATTTGTTTATATGTTTGAGTGTGTCTTTCTTTTCTCGCATTCTATGTTGGTCATAGACCGTCTTTGTCAAATGAAATAAATAGGTTGACTATTTAAGTTAGGATCCACAAATTGATTCTCTGTGGGATCGACCTCGAATCTATCTAGCTATACTGCGATTGAACCTAGTTCACTTACTAGTGGTTATTTAGGAATCGAGTTAATAATTTAACTTGACCTCAATCAAGTTTTTGGCGCCGTTTCCGGGGAATCAATGGTCCAACAGCTTAAATGATCTACTTAATTATTTCGTTTCTCTGTTTTCTTTCATATTTACATAAAAAAAATATATATAAAAATAAAAAATAAAAAAAAATAAAAAAAAATATATCTGTATATTCGGTCGACCGAACATTATCACTCGGTCGACCGAACCCATTATTTTTTCTTTCTATATTTTCTGATAGTTGTTTTCCCCCTGTGAATCTGTTAGTAGGTTATAAGCCTAGCAGCAGTATGTGTAATCATACTGCCTGTTAGTTCAATAACCGTTTGTTGTTTTTCTTATGATTCAGTTAACCAGGGGGAATCACTCAAGCGAACTGTTTAGCCAGATGTCATCACATCAGTTTTCTGAGGTTCAAGGAGAAGAAGTCATGGTGCTGAGAACCAAAACCACACCTAGAAAGCCGTTGACACCTAAACTCAAGGAGAGAATAGCAAAGATGAAGGCAAGAATTCACGAAGCCAAGAAGTCAAAAGAGTCTAAAGATGCTTACATATACAGAGGTATGTCCAAGTTAAATCCTGAAGAGATTTCTTCAGATTCAGACTCAGGATATGACTACATGCATCACATGTCAGATATAGAATCTGATTCTGAGGTTAGCATAGACCTAAATCGCCCTATAGTCATATGTCCTAGAGATGCAGCGCATATTGAGAATGAAGCTCGGTTGATGGTGAAACTAGATGACCCAGGAGCATTTATGGTAGAGGTTACCTTAGAAGGAACATACCTAGGGTTGGCTTTGATAGATTCTGGCTCGAGTCTGAACATTTTCCCGAAGAGTCTTTGTGATAGAAATCTAATCCTTACTCCCACGAATACTCCGTTGCAAGTTAGATTTGCGGATGGGACCAGAACAATCATGTCTGGAAATATGTATAATATGATCATTGGCATAGGACAACTCAGGTTTAAGATAGATATAGTTGTTATGGATATAGATGAGCACCCTCACTGCCCGATCATTTTAGGGAGAGCCTTTATCAATACTTCAGAGCCCTAATTGTATATGACCAGCGTGAGATCACATTTTTCGATGCTAGAGGTTCTGACACCTATGGGACGAGGAATTCAGATTTCCCTACTCCGGTGAGTGTGAATGTTATAGGAGTTGGTAGTTCGAAACCAGATATTACTCCGGGCCTAGGAAAAAGTGTCGATGACAAGACAAAAGAAAGAGATGAGACCCTTACAATTCTGAGTCGTGAGAAAGCTGTCGAGCCTGCCCCTGTTCTAGAAAATCATAATCCTGAAGGCCTGCCTTTCTCCAGACCCAAGACTAGAAGGAAGCAAACAAAGAAACGAACTCGTCGAGTTCGAGCTAAAGAGAGCTCATCTACTTCTGAAACAATCACGAAAGTTGGAGCTTGCTTGGATGGACAGTTTGACTGTCTTTTCGTTGGACTCACATCTCACGGAAAGGCACTCGTGCAAAAGGACAGCAAGACATTTTCGGTAAAGGCTAACCGGGTGAAAACCTGGCAAGCCAAGAGCAGTTTGTAGAAAGTGATGATTTATGGAAAGTCGAGCTACCGACTTAAACTGTAGAACTATTTCTATTCTTCGTTATTTTATTTTTATTTTAAAAATAAAAGTAGCATGAAACGATAAGAAGTTTTTTTTCTATTTTGCCGTGTTCGACAAGCTGCTTGAGTTAAGGATGTGCAAAATAATTTTTTTTTATTCGAATCGTCTTCATGTGAAATGGAGTGTAGTATGCTTGTTGGTCCTTGAAAAGGCTTTGGTTAAGTTTAGAGGGGGGTGAATAAACTTAACACTTAAAACTTTGGAGTTAACAAATTACGCAACTTCAAATCTGCGATACTTCAGAGTTCTGCTTTGAGACTTGAAGAGGTCAGCGATAAATGTGAGTCATCGAAAGTTCGATGTCTTTGAATTTGTGTGTGAATAGTATCAAAATTAAGCCTTGTTACTTGTTGTTAAATATGATACTAAGTATTGGATACTCAGAGTGCAAATGTGTGATTTCGATTTGCTAGATTCAATGAGTTGATATGGATAAAAACTAAAATGAGAATTTAAATGCAAAGAAGTAAATAGAGAGATTTTATAGTGGTTCCAGGTGATGTAACTCTGACGTCCACTCTTCTCCTGTGATGTTGGAGGAAATTCACTAGTGATCTTTGAGTTATCTGTTACAAAGAATCCTAGGTTGCTTGTCCTTCACCAATAACTATGGCTTCACAAATCTGGCCCGGGAACAGTAGGATTGATGCTCCTGAGTCTTCCACTGGTCCTTGAAGGGTTGAATTGCCTCTTCACCAGCTCCACCACAAACAACAGTCTTTCACACCTAACAGATGCTTCACTGTCTTCAGCAGGTTCTTTATAAAATAAAGAATGAATCAAATAAATGATTCAGTTGCAGTAGCTTGATTAGGATGATATAATCAGCAGCTTGCAGTCTTCAAGTGTGTATGCTTGATGCGGCTTGAACACAAAATGCACTTGAAGAAAATAGCTAGATCAGTGAAACCTTAAGCTCATGAAGTTCAAAGATGGTGTTTTTCATTTCGAGATTGTCACTTAAAGTTTATCCCAAAAATTCATCATCTTTTGTTGAGTTGAAAGTCTTCTATTTATAGGTAGGAATGCATGTGACTTGCATTTGAAATTCAAATGTGACCGTTCCTTGTATTTGTCCCATCTCGGACTGCATTCTGTCACTATTCATAGGACTGACACTGTCAGGATTACTTTTTTGACAAAGGCGATCTGTCCCACCCTTTGACTTGTATCCAATGGATAAAAATATGGATCATCCCAACGTCTTTTTAATCTCACCTTTGATTTGCTTGATAAGTCGAGGTAGTTGGTCGTTCTTATCCATGTAACTTTCCAATAATCTTGAATTAATCGAGGTATATATCGTTGAGTTCATTAGTCTCCGTAATACTAATCGATCTCTTGAACATCATATTTTTGTCTCAGAAATATAATGCAAATTGATTCCTTTTATCCAACTTTTATTTGTGAAGTTAGATTACATCATTTTAATTATAACTAAGTTCCAAACATCATCCAACTTATGGAACTTAGACCTTCTACACAAGGCATATGTAATCGTTTAGGTCATCACAGACTTGCCTAATTTCGATTCCATATCCTTGACTTTAACTACTAAGTTTGATCCCTTAGCCTTCATTAATCGAGTTTGAACCTCGGCCTTCAGTCTTGGTCTTCAAAGAGAGTCCAGCATCGGTCCATCGACCTATCTACCTATCGACCTAGACCATCTGGCGATAAAGCGATCAGTGACCTTTTACTGATGCTTGTTTGATCAAACCTATTTGTGAATCAAACTCTAATAAACCTATACATTTTATCTAGACATCTTTTTGCCTTTGCACTATAACAGCTAGTATGGCACTCATCATCAAACTAAGAAATAATTCCAACAATTTCCCCCTTTTTGGTGATGATGCCACTACCCTCACCTAATCAGCAAAGCAAAAAGATAAAAACAAAAACAGAACAAATTCAGTCAATTCTCATTATAAATATTTGTTCACAGTATTACAGTCTAGCATCAGCAAAGATAAAATAATGTAAATATGCTGATCTACTGTCTCTTCTCTCTTTCTCTTCTAGCCTTCTCAGCTTGCTCTTGATAGGCTCTGATCTCTTCTATCATTTCAGTCATCCATTCATTCTCAATTAGTGTAAAATCAATATAGGAATTGACTTGTTTCCACCAGTTCCATGCTTCAGGCAAGATGAGATTGATCTCGATTCACCTCAAGCCAAACTTCATATCTGACTCCTTAAATTCATTGGTGAATCCTTTGCTTTTGTAATTGGCAGCACCTTTTCACCTTTGCTACTTCTTCTACCTCTGGTATTTGCTCTTAAAGCTTTAATCCTTGCCTCCCAAAACTTCAAACTCAAGAAGGAGTTAAGACCTTCATGAAACCCCATGTCACGATAAGGTCTCCTTCTGTTATGAAACTCTTTCTTGTCTTGTGATAGGAGATCATCGATGAGTTGCACTCTGCCAGTGCAAAGGTTGCCTAAAAGCATTTGTATCATCAGTCCATCTCTTACGTGCAAAGAGTCTAGCGACCTCCTTTGCTTTGCGGTGATTGGCCCTCTTCCCTTAGTGACATCATCAACAAAACGTGAGATGAGGCCATGAATAGCTTCCTGTGATACTATCACTCTGTGTAATTGACCTTCCATAGTTCCAGTTCTAGTATCAAGTGAAGTAATCCTTGATTGCAGGGTCTCCTCCAGTCTGTTGATCCTTTCGAAGAATTTGGGATCAGTGCATGTTGTTGTCGGCAAAGCAAAGAAGAGTTCGGCATAGATTTCAAACAAGCTTGTCAAGTTTTTGATGAATGGATGTAAGTTGATCTTTCAAAAACTTGTCCTTCAGTGTGTTCCCTTGCTTGATATATTTTACATCATATATCAGATCATTCACAGCATTATGAGTGGAAGCGAAGTTTGAAGCAACTGTATCAGCAGATTGTCTGTTTTCATTTACCAGAGCCATCAGTTCTTCAAATCTTCTTTCTTGTCTGTCCAGTTGAGTCCTTAACTGTTGCATATCATTTCTTACAGTCCTCAACTCATTTAGTACTTCAACTGGCACTCCACTGGCCATTCTACTATCAGTAGATCCATCAGCAGGCTCCTCAACTCTATATTGTGCCTGTTGTCTGCTGATGACCATTGCTCTACTCATATCTCTCCCAGCAGGGGGAGGTCCTTCCTCAACCATTGCACCAAGAACATCTTCAAAGATAGGATCTTGTGCAGGTTCTTCAGCAACTTCTTCTTCTCCAAAAATTTGAAATTCTTCATCATTGTAGTCATAGTCCAGCAGCTGCTCATCCTCATTAACAGCAGTCTGCTGACTATCCTTCCCTACAGTGCCCTTGGCTCCAGCAGGCTCCACTACAGCAGCCTCATCAACAACAGAGGTTTCCTCCATACCCAACTCTGGTTCCAATCTTTGTCCAGGTGCTGTTTGAGACTCAGCAGCCTGTACCTCCTGTTCCAACCTTTGTCCAGGTGCTGTTTGTACCTCAGCAACCTGTACCTCCTCTTCAATTTCCTGTGGATTAAATATGGCTTCATTATCCACTTGGAAACCTTCTGCATGACCAACCTTGGTCAGAATCATGGCAGTTTTGGTGAGAATTCCCTCAAAGTCAAATCCACTTTGATATCCAATGGATTCCTCAGAACTAGCACTTGGTTCATGAAGTCGATGGTCTTTTCCACATCCAAATCAACATTCAGTACATCTTCAGTTGTGCGGCGAGGCTCTTCAACAACTAACCTACCAAAGACTCAATGTAATTCCCTCGGTGATTAGTGCTTTAGATCATCCATGGTGAGATCTTGTAGATCCTCATCCATTTCTCCGATCACGACCTCACAGATCTACCAAAGATCATGGATATTTATGCAGATGGTACATGTGTTAGTGCAGCCCCACACTGATTCTCCCGGTCCAGAGGAAAATCTCCTACTATCTCGATGATGAAGAAGAATCATCAGGACCATCTCTTGGATCTTTAAATTTGATACCCTCCTCCTTCTATTGCTCATCAAAGCAGATCCATCATCTGGATTGCAAAGCAGGTGGTGTCAACGAGATCCAAAGCAAGTTTTCTACTCCCAACTTATTAAAAGCCCATTCTTCAAAATCGGTCATTGGTTCAAGAAATTGGCTTTTGTCTCTTATAGAAACCAAACTTCCATTGAAAATAATCAGCAATTTGTGAAGTTTGGGATCCACATACTCTTGATTTTCTTTCTTGCTTTTTCACATGCCTTTCAAATGGCATGAAAGATCTCCTCGGGAGGCGAGCTCCAGTAGCTTGTTGACCTCAAAGGTTCCAACAAGCGTGATTCATGGTTTCTTCGACGAGATGTTTGAAAGTCAAGAGTTGTTGTGATTGTACATTTGTACCGACTACTTCCATCTGTATCACACTTGGTTCCCCGACTTACATGCTCATCGCCAGGTTAGCAAAGCAGACGCTCTTCCCCCGAACTATTGCCAAATTTTGTGGTCTTCAACCAAGTCTCCAATCACCTCTTCAACCACCACAGCAGAGTTCGAGTTCGGTGGTTTCTTTGTGGTTCTTGATGGATACTCTGGCGAGCTCAGGTGGTCGATGAGATCTGCTGACATCCTCCTCTGATTGCTCAATAACAACTGCTCAAAGACATCAGTAGACTTGATAACTTCTTCATTTGAGGAATCACTGATAACAACCGGTGGAATGATAGTTAGAGGCTCACCAACAAACCTCTTCTTCCTCTTTCTCTGGTGCTTCCTCTTGGACTCTTTGAGCTTCCAAGTTTTTCAACTCTTTCCCTTGCCATATTTCTTCTTTTGGCAACTTCCTTCATTCTTTTGGAGAGGGTTCATCATCATCATCTTTTCTAGTCAATTTTCTTTTTCTACTAGCTTTCCTTCGTTGTTCTCTAAAAATTTCACCAACAGCTTTTTCTTGAAGCCACAAAGCAGGTGAGAACCTCCACTTGACCTCGCCAGACTCAAGATCTGTCTTTGTTCCCTTCCTTGTTTTCTTTGAAGGCTTTAACACTTGATTATCTTCCTTGTAGTTCCAGCCTTTCTTTCCCAAAGACTTTCTTTGGTGCAAAGAGGTTTGATAGATATCTTCTTAGTCTGCGAACCCGCTCACCACCAAGATCACCATCATCTCCATCAATATCATCATCACATGACCTCTCCAAAGAACCTCTTCATCATCATCTAGACCGGGAATAATATAATCAATTTCCTTCTTGTATCTAGATCGATTAATATCCACAAAGTGCTACATCAGGGATTCCAAGATGATTCAAGCAGAGTCCGGACCATTAATCCTAAGGCGGGTGCCTTGGACTTCCCTCTTCCTAATTTCTCTTCCTTGGCCACTTTCTTCATATAATGAATGAAGTAACCATTGATCAAACTTCATGCTCCTACAGATGATAATCATCAACTCTATCTTGGGTCCCGATAGAGTGTCCATACTTCCAACCACCCAAGTATGTTTTTAGCAATCGATTTGCTCGATAGACTATATTCACTTCCAATATGTTTGCAGTTGATGCCCAGAACGGATTTGATTTTCAGATCTGTCTTAATCTGATCTACAAACGCCAATTTGTCCAATCCCATTGCTTCAGGATTGACAGAGCCGCCCACCACTTCAACAAATCCAAAAACTTCCTCGAGACCTGGGAAACTTCAATTTCTTGCCCATTTACTGGTGATCTTAAATGCTTGATTCCTTCCTTTATCTCGAATGTTTCTCCGTAAACCGACAACATTTGTATAAGAAATTGTGTCGATCTTATGTTTAACACATTTTCCGCATCAAAGATACCTCCTTATTCTTCGACCAATGTTAATGGCCGATTCGATTCTGTTTGCATCTTCAACAAAACCTCTAATACTTTGGCTTGATTCAATTTGTACATCAACTTTTTCCGCCATTTTAATGAGAAGAATGAGATGAAGAAGATTGAATCTTAAATCTGTGTTCACACAATTGTAAACGATCGCGGATGATAAAGCGATTTGCAAGTGACGATTCTCATTTGTGTGATAGCCTGAATATATAGACAAAGGGGTAGTTGAAACTGTCTTTGCACGCATATTGAGGTAACCATGATTAAATGAATAAATTTCGCCTTGACACGTGGCCCATTACTCCTCCATAACGTTTGTAACCGTTGGATGGTTTAAGCGTGGTAATAATGGATAGAATAAATATCCCGCCAATATGCTTTTTGACTTTAATAACTTTGACCGAGTAACGTTCCATTCAAAGCAGGTATCCTCGGCGAGGTGGGCTCGGCGATCTGGCGATAATGTGCTTCAAAGAATTGTGACAAAGTGACTCTCACGATCCTTGTTTTCTCCTTGTTTTGTTCAATTGATAATACAAGATGAAGTTTAATACCAATGATCGATCTGTCAAGTGAGCTCACCCAACATGACAAAGACCAATCCCTTGGCAACCTCATTTGCTCAATTGTTCAAATATAAGTACATGGAATTGTTGATACCAATGACTAATCGCTAAGTGAGCTCACCCAACATAGCAAAGACTAATCCCTTGGTGAATTCCAAAGACATTGTTGAATTATCACCAACCTTTATGATTCCAAGTTCAGTCCTTAATTTGGCAAATCTTTCACTATCAAGTGGTTTAGTGAAAATATCAAAGCAATTTGATCTTGAGAGGAATGTATAGAACCACCACATCTTTCTTTTCAACATGATCTCTTATGAAGTGATGTCTCACATCAATGTGCTTGGTTCTTGAGTGCAAAACAAGATTTTCGTGATTGCAATTGCACTTGTGTTGTCACACATGATTGGAATTTCCTTTCTTCAATTCCATAATCCCTTAATTGTTGTCTTAACCAAAGTACTTGTGCACAAACAACTTCCAGTAGCCTATATACTCAAACTTCAAAGTGGAAGTTGATATAGAATCTGCTTTCTTGCTAAACCAGGAGACCAGTCTATTTCTCATTAACTCGATTGTGTTCTGAGGTGCTTTTTGTCAATCTTGCATCCAAGATAATCGTAATCTGAGTAGGATATTACTTTGAAGCTTCCTTCCTTGGAATACCATATCCCTACTCCCAAAGTCTCTTTTAGATACTTAAGAACTCTTTTGACTGCACCTAAATGACTTTCTTTAGGTTTAGATTGAAATCTTGCACAAACACCTACAACAAAGGATATATCAGGTCTGCTGGCAGTGAGATACAGCAGACTGCCTATCATCCTTCTGTACAAAGTCTGATCAACATCTTTGCCTTCTTTATCTTCATCCAATCTGATGCTTGTACTCATAGGAGTTGAATTCTTAGTGCTATTTTCCATGCCAAACTTCTTCAGCAACTCCTTGGTGTACTTGGTTTGATGAATGAAGATTCCATCCTTTATTTGTTTGACTTGCAGTCCCAAAAAGTAATTCATTTCTCCCATCATACTCATTTGGAATTTGCTCTTCATTAGATTTGCAAACTTTTCACAAAGTAAATCATTCTCGAACCAAATATTATGTCATCCACATAAATTTGCACCAAGTAGGTGTTGTTCCTTCATCGATTTCGAAAAGTGTCTTATCAATGGTGCCTTTAGTAAAACCATTGTCCACCAAGAATTGAGATAGAGTCTCATACCATGCTCTTGGTGCTTGTTTCAATCCATAAAGTGCTTTGTTGAGTCTATACACTTTATCTTCTTGATCTTTGACTTCAAATCCAGGAGGTTCTTTGAACATACACTTCCTCCTCTAGGATACCATTCAAAAATGCACTCTTGACATCCATTTGATATACTTTGAAGTTCTTATATGCAAAGCATGTGCCAAGAATAGTCTCGATAGCTTCCAATCTTGCAGCAGTGCATATGTTTCATCAAAATCTATTCCTTACGCTTGAGAATAGCCTTTTGCAACTAGTGCGGTCTTATTTCTTACAATGGTACCGGTTTCATCAAGTTTATTCTCTGTATACCCATTTAGTACCAATGATATTTGCATGACTTGGCCTTTCAACTAGTGTCCAAACTTGATTTCTTTCAAATTCATTTAATTCTTCTTGCATAGCGCTTATCCAACTGGATCTCAAATTGATTCTTCAACAACTTTGGGTTCCATTTGAGATAGAAAACAAGTAAACATAGCTTCAGGTTGTCTTCTAGTTCTTACACCTTGTCGTACATTGCCAATAACTTGTTCAAGCAGGTGATTCCTTAACCATTGTGGATTTTGGTTAATTTGATTATCGGGAACCTCATCTTGATGAAGTCTGTAGCTTCTTCTACTGAGGGGTTCAAGTGAGATCCTTATCCGCATCGCTTGTTGCATCGATAATATTATCACAGGTGTTCAAAGATGGGGCGATGTCGAAACTTTCAAGTCATTGAATCTTTCCAAAACTTCAATACAACTGGATCGGTGACTTGTTGATTCTCAAAGAGTTCACAATCTTCATCATCCATACCAAGAAACTTAGGTTCATCGAACACAACATGGATTGTTTCTTCATGTTTTGATGACCTCTTGTTCAAGACTCGAATGCTCACTTTGATGAAGAATATCCTAAGAAAATTCCTTCATCCGATTTAGGTTGAAATTTTTTCAGATGGACTTTATGATTTAGGATAAAACATTTACTTCCAAATGGATGGAAATAGGATATGTTAGGTTTCCTTCCATTCCGGACCTCATAAGGTGTTTTAGCAGACTTCTTGTTTCTCGATGTTCTGCTTTTGTGTATAGCATGTTTGTATTTATTGCTTCAAATTTCAATATCTTTCGGTAGCAATGCTTCACAAATCATTGTTATTCGCTTCTTTTAATGTCCTGTTCCTTCTTTCAAAGAACCCCATTTTCTTTGAGGTGTACCAAAGCAACAGACAAGTTGATGAAGTACACCATTCTCATTCACAATATTCTCTTATAACTTTGTTGAGAAATTCAGTACCTCTGATCCGATCTTATCTTTATGACTCAAGTTAAACTTTTCTCATTTTGTAATCTCTTCAAAAGATTAGGCATGCTTTGGAGTGTTTCACTTTTCTTGTTCATGAATATCACCCAAGTGTATCTTGAAAAATCATCCACAACCACTAAGGTGTATTTCTTTCTGTCACACTTGTTGGAGTTATTGGTCCAAAAGATCCATATGCATAAGCTCCAACACTGTTAGTTGATTGTTTAGTCTTTGACTTGAAACTTGACTTTATCTGTTTACCTTGTTGACATGCATCACATATAGCATCCTTCTTGAATGTGATCTCAGGTAAACCAACCACTAACTTCTTCTTCACCAACTGATTAATATCTTCAAAGTTTAGGTGATTTAACTTCTTGTGCCATAACCAATTGAGTTCAGATTTGGTATGCACAATCAGCGAGTTTCGAGGCTGCAGTAGACCAATCCACAACATACATGTTCTTTGCCTTCTACTACCGCCAAGTACAACTTGATCACCTCTTTCACTAATGACAATACAATTGTTTTTGTCAAAAGTGACCTTGTATCCCATATCACAAAATTGTCCAAAGGCTCGACAAGTTGTAGTCCAGTCCCTCCACATATGCCACATTCTTGATTGTAAGTCCATTTCTGATAAGTGTGCCATATCCTCTTGTATATCCAGGTGTATTTTTGTTGCCAAAATTCACCCTTGGACCATCTTTTGCCACAAAGTTTGATAGATAAAGTGCTTATTCTTTGTCATATGTCCGGAACATCCACCGTCAAAGTACCGGACACCTACAAAACAAAGTTAATGCATTTTAGGTACCCAAACTGTTTGGGTCCATGGTGGTCAGTGGCAAGCATGACCCTTGGTATGTTTCCATAAGGTCTTCTCCTAAATGTGTCATACTTTGGTTCATACTTTGGTTCATACATGTATTCCACACATCCATAAGTTCTAACAGTAGGTTGTGTAGGAACCACATATGTTTTCTGGCCTTTTGGTTTATATTGTTGTTTGAAATGATTCTTGTTGTTAGAAACATTTGCATAACCATAGGTGTGCTGTCTGTTAGGAACAGCCCTGTAATATGGAGTCTGCTGAGGTCTTGTGTAAGTCCTCTGCTGATTCTATTGCCTAGGTTTTACCCTAGTAGTATGGTTATACTTATCTTGTTTCTAGCATTAGATCGAGGAATATTCCAATCATTATCAGCAGGGAACAGTCTACCTTTCCCCCTGAGATAAGTATCCCTTGAATGATCAACATTTTTGGATTTAGGATTCTTATCCTTGGAATATTTCTGTTTCTTTCCCTTCTGTGGTCCAGCAGACTTAGTAGCAGGTCTGCTATCAGCAGGCTTAGAAGGCACAAAGCAATGATCTATTTTTAGATTTATTCATTTTATTAGAGTCTGTTGACTTCTTAGTCTTCTCGATTTTGCTTCCTTGAAGCATTCTCATTTAGTTTCTTTGCCGCTTCAAACCTTCTTTGGGAGTTGGATCTAGTGCGGTACAAACTTAGGACCACCTCGGAACTAGGTTCGATGACCTTCACTGGATCCACTCTTGTTAGATTGCTTGAGTTCCAAATCCAAGCCCGGTTCTATCACCATAAGGCTTTCCAGATTTGTATGCGACTTAGGAACAAGATGGTTCAAATAGATTCGTGGGTGCTGGATATTCAAAGCAGACTTATCCGATTCTCGTCCAACATCCTTTTCCTTACCTTTGAGAACTCTTAATTCGACTTTCAATCTTCCAACTTCCAATTCAAGAGCTTTTTCAGCCTTCACAACCTCATAACCAGATTGTATTATCCTCGGTTGATTAAGGATGGCATCCAAAGTCTCATTGTTGTCGAATTTCTAGGATTTGAACCACAAGTTGATTCACAATCACTTCCAGCAGAGTGTTTATAGATACGATGTTGTATACCTCCTCGTTTCATCCATATTGGCCATCAAAGCATAATCCTCCATATCGGCAACTTGATCTTTTGTGTCATCCGATTCATTTCCTTTTTTGATTCCACTTCATATCTCGATTCATCTTCAACAACCATAGCCTTCTTGCCATGTCTTCTCTGTTGACTCTTGGTCTTGATGAGTCCGGACAATCAGTCTAAAATGTCCAGGCTTCTTGCGGTTGAAGCAAAGATAATCGAGTTCCTTGCCTTGTTTCAACTCGGAGATGATCAGTGTCGAAGTGTCTGGTTTCTTGCAATGAAAGCATAGATAGTCATTGTATTCTTTGGTTCTTCTTTCCTTCTTTCAAGAGGCCTCTTTGTGAAATTTCTTGTAGGGGGCCTTCCGGTCTTTCATCATTTCGATTTTCTTGCTCGGTAGGGCAATCTGCTCTTGCATAGTCTCTTGAAAGTTCGATTGTCTTTGAATTTGTGCAGCGGAATAGTATCAAAATTAAGCCTTGTTACTTGTTGTTAAATATGATACTAAGTATTGGATACTCATGAGTGCAAATGTGTGATTTCGATTTGCTAGATTCAAAGAGTTGATATGGATAAAAACTAAATGCGAGAATTTAAATGCATTAAGTAAACAGAGAGAGATTTTATAGTGGTTCCAGGTGATGTAATCCTGTACGTCCACTCTTCTCCTGTGATGTTGGAGGAAATTCACTAGTGATCTTTGAGTTATCTGTTACAAAGAATCCTAGGTTGCTTGTCCTTCACCAATAACTATGGCTTCACAAACTCGGCCGGGAGCAGTAGGATTGTCTGCTCCTGAGTCTTCCACTGGTCCTTGAAGGGTAGAATTGCCTCTTCACCGGCTCCACCACAAACAACGATCTTTCACACCTAACAGATGCTTCATCTGTCTTGGCAGAGTTCTTTATAAAATAAAGAATGAATCAAATAAATGATTGATTCTGCAATGAGCTTGATTAGGATGATATAATCGCGACTTGCGTCTTCAAGTGTGTATGCTTGATGCGGCTTGAACATGAATGCACTTGAAGAAAATAGCTAGATCGTGACCTTAAGCTCAATAAGTTCAAAGAGGTGTTTTTCAAATTTCAAGTATTGTCACTTAAAGTTTATCCCAAAAATTCATCATCTTTTGTTGAGTTGAAAGTCTTCTATTTATAGGTAGGAATGCATGTGACTTGCATTTGAAATTCAAATGTGACCGTTCCTTGTATTTGTCCCATCTCGCATCGCATTCTCGTCACTATTCATAGGATCGACATCGTCAGATTACTTTTTTGACAATGCGATCTGGCCCACCCTTTGACTTGTATCCAATGGATAAAAATATGGATCATCCCAACGTCTTTTTAATCTTAGCCTTTGATTTGCTTGATAAGTCAGAGGTAGTTGGTCGTTCTTATCCATGTAACTTTCCAATAATCTTGAATTAATCGAGGTATATATCGCCAGAGTTCATCGATCTGTTGTAATACCAATCGTCATTGAACATTATATTTTTATCTGTAAAATATAATGCAATTGATTCCTTTATCCAACTTTTATTTGTGAAGTTAGATTACATCATTTTAATTATAACTAAGTTCCAAACATCATCCAACTTATGGAACTTAGACCTTTCTACACAAGGCATATGTAATCGATTTAGGTCATCACGGACTTGCCTAATTCTCGATTCCATATCCTTGACTTTAACTACTAAGTTTGATCCCTTAGCCTTCATTAAGCGAGTTTGAACTCTCGGCCTTGAGTCTTGATCTTCAAAGAGGTTCGAGATCAGTCCATCGACCTATCTACCCTATCGACCTAGACCGATCTGGCGATAAACGATCAATGACTTTTTTTAAATGCTTGTTTGATCAAACCTATTTGTGAATCAAACTCTAATAAACCTATACATTTTATCTAGACATCTTTTGCCTTTGCACTATAAATAAATTACTAGTATGGCACTCATCATCAAAACTAAGAAATAAGTCCAACAGTAACCGAGTCTTTGTACGAACTTGTTGATTAAGGAAATAGAAAAGCGTTATTTTACAAATGCTTAGACCAGATTGTTTGATTTATTTATGATGAGAATGGGATTGCTTTTGTGCTTGAGACAAGTTGTCGGTTAAAAAAAAATTTATGGTAGGAATTGCAAAAGTGAAATAATAATTTTGGCATGGTTATATGTTGTAGTTAATTTACGGTGTGTCAAAACAATTAAAATGGTCAACACCATTAATTTCTACATATCCCCATTCACCTTTCCCTCTTCCCAACCATTCACCTTTTCCTCTTCCCAATTTCTTTATTCTTCCAATTCAAATTTTCAAATTCCACCTTTACACCTCATCAATCCCCAACAATTTTTATCCACCAATCACATTCCACTTTGCAAATTCCATTTTTCTATTTAACCCACTCATCCTCTCTTTCATTTTCTTCATCCTTTTCTCCATCTTCTTCATCTACCTCTTCCCCAAACCTCTGTAGAAATCAAATGGAAATATTTTGAAAATCTTCATCCGTTTCACCATTTTCACTCACTTTGAAAATCCCCGCCGAAACGCTTTTTCGATCGATCGATCGGTCAACCTGGGGAGGTACAGAGCCGTAAATTCAAAAAAATAAAATAAAATAAAATCATCAACACTCGGTCAACCGAGTGATTTCTCTCGGTCGACCGAGAGCCACATTGCTACCACCGTCCGCTGCTGTGCCGCTTACCAGTCAAAATGCCACCAAGAAGACGCAGAGCCGCCCAATTTGTGGCTGTTGAAGGCGACATATCTCTAATAAACGGGGTACCACAATTCGCGAGTCGGGAGGTATATTCTTCATTTATTAATCATTTCGTAAATGCCCCTGTACATCGAGCTCGAGGACTGGATTTGGATAATTGTGGGGATGAGCTTTTGGGATTGGTGGAACATTATCAGTGGCGAGATGTCGTAGCACCCCCCGGCCGAGTCAACGTCAATTGGGTAAGAGAATTTTATGCTTATTTACGTGTACACCCCGACACCAATATTGTTATTATTCGTGGACGACCAATTGTAATTTCTCCGGGTACGTTTCATGCTTATTTTGGGTTGGATATCTCGGAGGACAGGCCGGAGTATATGGTGACATTTGACGGGTCCGATGCTTGGTTGGAGGAAGTTGGTGCCTATCTCGGGGATAGAATGGACTATGGGGAGGTTGCCCGCACATTTGCGGAACCGATTTTCGGAGATGGGAGGATAAATGCCTTCATCGGCTTATCCGTTCTAATATCTTTCCGGCTAAGCATGTATCTACGGTCTACTATACCCATGCCACTCGCTTTATTGGTTATACATGGGATGGCCCGTGAATGTGGGGCGTTGATACGTAAGGAAATGACAGACGATGCTCTCAAGCCTCGGCATACCTTACCTTTCGGTTCACCGATCACTACATTACGTGAGGAGCCGAGTGCCCAGTGTTAGCGGCGATTCTATGTGGGGCCAATGCCTATCTTATCTTTAAGTTCATCACACCGCCTATCGCTCACGGCCACGATCAAGAACAAGAAGGGAACCCGAGGATGATCTTGTGAAGCCGACCGAACAATTTGCAACTAGCACCATTCAATCCAGGATTTTGGGTTTAAGTATTTTTATTTGCGTGTTTGCATTTCCTATAATTAATGAGTTTTTATTTTGACTCGCTTCTACTAGTATATCGTGTTATATAGTGCAAGTGTCTCTGTTTCCTAAATTCGAACTCATGTAATGTTTTGGACTTGCTGAAATGTATTAAAATGTAATCATTAATTTATGGACTTAAAAATGTTTAAGGAAATTGTTATCCCTTTTACGGTCCCTTTTTTTTTCTTCTGATTATTACTGTTTGGACTAATCCTGTAACGAGTTTCAAGCTTTGTTTAAGATGTGTGTTGCAGTGATTATTTTTCTGCTAATGGCCAATGCATGTGCCTGTTAAACTTTGGCGAATTCCCAGGACTTGTTCAACTTCCACGCTTATCTAGAGCTAAGTTCCTTTTCTGAGTTTGTTTCGGTTTTTATACATTGGGGACAATGCATGGTTTAAGTGGGGGGTACAAGTCACTTAGCTCAAATGAGTAATTCCATATGCTCCCATATATCAAATAATCAATAAAATGAGTAAGATTTTAAAACTTTTAAACTTAGAATCACATTTACTTTTGTGAGTTCCTGATAATTATATCTAATAAGAAATAAACCATACTTCATGAGTACGTGATCACTTTATACTTCTGCGATTTATTGATTAGTAAACTTAATGATATTCATATTGTCCGTTGCGAGTAGTTGTTTATTATTCAAGTATTCGATAACTGAATCGAGTTATACTACGCTTATTATAAAAAAAGTGAGAAATTATTATGTGTACATTGCATAGATGATTGGTTATGTAAACTTAGTGTCAATATCTATCTGCTGATGTATTCTGATATTCTTGCCAACAAAAGCGGAGTAATAAGCTTGAGACGTACCTGTGTTTGATAATGCTAAAACACTGGGCTTGTAGTAAGTTACCAAAGTAGCCCTCGCTTGTGGTAATATTCGATGATATTTTTGATCTAAGATAGAGGGGTGCTCTAAAAAGTTTTCCTTCTTGAGATTGATAGTATCTGAAAAAATATGAAGATATGAAAAGAATATTCAACTCTTTAAGAGGCTTTGAGTAGTACTCGGTCTCCAAGTCCAAAAACCCTATAAATACGCTCTTGCTTATTATTCTAGTGCTTCAACAATTAAAAGGCTTAAGAAGTGGGAATATTGAAGTTGGTAGGTTAAGACTACAAAGTTTGCATAAACTCTAGTCTTGCTACGAATATTTAAAACTCAATGCACATGCACACAACACATCGATTCATGATGAATAGTGGATAATGGATAATTGATGAGCATAGAGGATATGAGTTGATTCGAGTTTCTTGTGTCAGTATACTGTGACCACTGGAAAGTAGTTTATGGGGAATGACTTATTGATATTTTGATCGGGACGATCAAAGGCTGGGGGGTAGTTGATAACGGTCATTTTGTGCCCGTTATTCTATGACCATTATCCCGATTCTAGTTTAAAGGAGCTATAATAGAGTAATAATAAGTCGTAATACGCTTAATTTGCATATGCCGAGAGTTACGATTCATTATTATGTATTAAGAGGTTTTATTATATTATTTCATGTTACTGATTGTATTTTATGCTATATTTGTAGTAACGCATTTGGGAGCACAAGGATGGACTTGGAGAAGTTTTAATGGATCATGAGACAAGTTGAAAGCCCAAGACGGAAAAAGAAGAAAGCCCGAGGTTATTATAAGGCTCGGTCGACCGAGCCTATGCATTCGATCGACCGAGTGGGCTCAGAGCCAGCCAGAAGTCCGGCACATTGTTTGAGGCGGTTAGGGTTCGATGAGTGTCGGCATTTAAGTCGGTTTTCTATGTAATTTGAGGCTCTATATAAACACAAGTCCTTTGTATTTTTATTATGCATTCACCAATATCAATTCATATATACAAATAAGCAAATAAGGATTCATTAGGCTTGTGGAGGAGGCGAGGGTGTAAACATGTAAGCCCTAGTTCTTCTTCTTATTTTCTTTTATTAATCAATTTCCCAATTATGCTTTGATTGTTTGAGTAGTTATTCATATCTAGATGATGTAGATCTAGGCTATGACGTTAGGGAGGTGTTGATACCTTGTCTATAAGGATCTCATACCTACGTCCTCTTCCTAACATCTATGGATGAATCTGCGTGTTTAATTTACGTGTATTTAGATTAATTTATATGATGTCACGATGATTCACTATATAATCCGATTCGTTTTGTGTAATGAGAAATATATTCGGGATGTAATCTGGGGAGTTAAGTACTCGGGTGACCGAGAGGTGTCACTCGGTCGACCGAGAGCACCTATTCGGTCGACCGAGAGCTTTCAAACTTGTTTCATCCGTTAATCAGTCACGTCTTTATGATTAGGTTAGCTTAATTGAATCTGTTATCTCAGTAGGTATGGCTATGGCTACGTCACTCGCTTAATTTATTTAAAAGCGTGTAAAAGGAAATACCGTTATAAAACTCTAGGTAGGCTCATGAATTGATCTTGGATGTTGGCGTTATCTAGGTAGGTTTATATTAGGAATTGCGCGCACCTTGTTATACGTAGATCGTAAACTAGCATGAGACTATAACTTGGTAATTGTTAGTTGGACGAGAGTTTGAGTGATCATTCGGGAAGTACGCCTAACCATACGAATGTTGCCTGGACGAGGTGTACGGTTAATATCGGCATCCTTAGAGTCATAAGCGTGTGAGTTATATGAGATGGAGGCACCAAAAGGCGAAGTCACGTAACAATACCACAGTGATCTAGTGACCTACCGGTGCTACATCAAGTTTTAGGGGATGACTCCCGTAGCCAATATAAATAGATATGAACGGATTAATAGTTGATGAGTCTTGTTGTTATATAAATTGTCTAGATCCAAATAATTACGGTTATAATTGGGCAGTTGATTACGTTATTTGTTTACATGTTATTTGTTTATATGTTTGAGTGTGTCTTTCTTTTCTCACATTCTATGTTGGTCATAGACCGTCTTTGTCAAACGAAATAAATAGGTTGGCTATTTAAGTTAGGATCCACACATTGATTCTCTGTGGGATCGACCTCGACTCTATCTAGCTATACTGCGATTGAACCTAGTTCACTTGCTAGTGGTTATTTAGGAATCGAGTTAATAATTTAACTTGACCTCAATCAACATGGTAGCAAATGTAAGCTCAATGATCTTATAATGGAGCTGGTATGCCCCTCACCAATACCTTTCAAAGGAAAACATGAACCAACTCTCTTAATAGGGAGACCACATGAATTAGCTTCACATTTCAGGTCCTTTTAGCATAGGACTATAGGAGCCAGATATCTTCTTGGTTTTTATTCGTCCCGTGGTGATGTTTCAAACCTTTATCATGTAATTGGCCAAGTTATACTTAAATGATAATAGGATGTGAGTTTTAGCTACCCATACTTGCGTTGTTCTCACAAACAAAATTCGACTGACTCTGTATAAGTGATGAGGTACAGAATCCCAATTGTTCATACGTAGACAGAGGTGTCCCGCTTATATCTATTCCGCACTGCTTCTGATGAGTTGTATGATTGTCTATTGTAGCTTGTCACGATTATAAGTTTTCACATCCCGTTGATAGACTGATTTGTAAAACTCAAGATATGCCGTTGTATCCTAGTTGAGCTTCAATCTTTTTATTTTTTTTCCATTCCTTTAAGCATAACAAATGGATAAGTTAGGAGGGATGCTTATGTAATAGAATAATGTTAATGAAGAGAAAATAATCTTCGTTAGATCGGCCACCTATGATTATGTCTTTGTAACCTATTCTGAAAGACCTGTTTAAGGTGGAAGAATTAGTTAGGACACAAGTATTTAGATCCAAAAGCATGGCAAGTCCGTTTATGATAGGTACCTTAGACAGGTTTTCTTCCCGTTATGATAGAAAGCTTAAACCTTTCACTTGGGTTGGGCAAGACATATCCAACTTTATAATTCATGTTTGCTATATTAATGTAGTCCATTCATGATAAGGGTAATAGCACAACATAGTTCATTCTTAGTCCCGTTCACGGATAGAATCAAAACAATAGGGATATGTAACCATAAATGAAATCTGAATTAGGATTTGAGTTAAACACATAAATCATATGAACTAAACTAGAAGGAGATAATATTTACATATTTACTTTGAAGTAGACCTCGACATTTTACACAAGAATAGTATTGGACATTTGAATCTAGAATAATTAGTAATTAGATTTACTTTTCTACACGTTTCGGTCCATGACCAACAACATGCTTTAAAGGTTTAGTTTCAGTAGATAGTTAAAGCAAAACTTTTTTCTCTGTGGGATCGAACTTGACTCATCTACATTATGATCCGATTGACCTAGTCATTCTTGCTAGTATCGTTGTATAACACTCAGGTCAGGAGGCAACTTAAAGGGTAACGAAGTTCAAAACAAGTTCAGAATATCAGTGGTTTCACCTCTCACACAATAATCATTACGGATAAATTTTTGATCCAAAGGTGAATTTGCGAAAGCAGTGCTCCAGAGGGGTTAAAGAGTGATTTCACAAAACAATGTTTTGCACGCAAATTGTCTACACTTAGTATCAACATATTCTCATACACATTAGGGCATGAATTAAAATGAGTTTGCAAATCAATGAAATTCATACTTCCCTTACCATTGGTGTGTTGAAGACTTAAGTGAGGGTGCAAATCACTTCTGGGCATACGCCCTTTCTTGGTGGCGAATGCCACCTTTTAGGCATCTTTACAGCAAACATTCTTTGGGCAAAGAGGTGTTCGCCAATGACCATGTGGTGATCACCATGTCTATGGCAGACTTCATCCAAATCTTCTGGAATATATATTGGCAGTCGCCACATCCTCCAAGGCATTCACCAAGGTTCTTTCCTTCTCAAACAAATTTAAATGGGTTTGTGGCAGACGCCACAACATTCCTGGCATTGGCCATATTATCAGCTTTCATCTTTGTCAAGAAACAACAACATTCTTCCTCTGATTCTTCACTTGATTCTCCTTCCATAAAATTAGCAAGAAAATTTCTCAGATTCCTTTCAGTGTTACTTGGCAAGCTTCCGCGTGGTTTACTGCCATATTTTTCATTCTCAAATCATGTACACCAATGGATGATTTCAAAGTGCTCAAATCATGACTAACAGTACTCATCAAATATATCACACCTTTCATTGGCAAAGTTTGCGATGAGACCACTCCCATGAGGTTTTCTACTACATCTGATAGATTGCTCACATCAGATCTCAATTGATTAGGGTTTGATGATTGTGATGATGTAAATTGAAGAGAAGGTGTAGCCATTGGTGCTTGAGTTTGATGGTTTTCTTGAAATCCTTGTCTCACATTCATCAAGTATGTGTTTTTCTATTTAATGAATTCCATGCACTTTGTTGAGGATCGGACCATTGATGTCGCGCTTGTGTAAGTCGCTTATACTAGCAAGAGTACTAGGTCAATCGTAGTATAGCAAAAGGCAAATCAAGGTCGATCCCATAGAGACAATGCATCATTGTTAGTAAACGTACTAATCTAATTAAGAACACACATAGTGGTCTAAGACCAACGTAAAGAATGAAAATAAAACTGGTGTTCTTCCTCCTAACCAATCTCCTAGCTTGGTGTAATTAATCATTATGTTTATTTCCCCCGTAATTCCCCGAGTCAATCGGAACTTATATTTTAATTTAGATATAGCTATGGGTGTATTCTCCTAACCTTGTTTATTTGTATGGGATGGATAGCTAATGTCTGTATGCAAATAACCTCCTTACTTGGTGGTATTAACCCACAAGCAATAAGTTCTAGAAAATGCCGGGCGGCTATCGACAATGACTAGCACGTTCTAAAGATTGATCCAGATTATGTCCTAACCAACACTTCATCTTGCAAGTCCTTCATGTTAATTTATGAAGTATGAAAAGTAGATTGGCGGATCTAATCTGTCGTGAATTAAACATATCGATCAACATAGCTAGTCTTTGAATGATCACATTTAGGGTGACCTAAAAGTGCCTCGCAATCGCGATATAGACCGTCGCAATTGCGAGCACGGAGGCATCTAATTCTGGAATTATATCTTACTTTGTGATTATTTCTGGTAAATTACGGGAGTGTTAAACATGTAGATTAATTACATTACGTTAAATAAACCTAATATACCATATCGAAAATCCAAAGGAACGTTCCAAGCTTCATACATTTGATTATGAGGATCTGGCTTGATCAACTCAAGCTAGCTGATGGCTTGGGGAAGGAAACCAATAGAAAAACTCACAAAATAAAGCCAAGCAACTCTTTATTTCATAAAACTAAATTGTGTTGTGATATCTATCTAAAGATAGATTTCTACAGGCTTTATATAGGCATTGTAAACCAACTTAAACATCATAAACCCTAGCCGACTTAAAAATAACACGGCAGCTTTGATTCCGTGTTTCCCAAGCCCTGGCAATTGCGGCTGGGCTTCCGCAATTGCGGTCTTGACTTCAGCTTTCCTTTCTTTAGCAGACTTCTTCATGGACTTCCTTGCTTTGGCCCATCACTTCTTTCAGTCCGGATTCACTTTTTCATTGCTCCAGAATATGGTACACCTGAAAAGCATGAAAAACGAGACAAAACAGTATCATCTTCAACTGATAAATACGTAAATGCAGTTTGGATGACCAAGGAACATACACTAAGAAATTGATACGTATTTCTCACAATAAGAGGACTATCTATCGTCAATTAAGCATGATTCGGGGCAAATAATGGTAGAGTTTATGGTGCTTAATTTTGTGTTAACAACTAACCCGCCCCCCAACTTTGCTTTTGATCGTCCCGAATAAAAAGGCAAAAGAAAATGAACTCTCGGACCAATATACAAGTTAATTAAAAACAGCTATGCGTCACAAAGTCAAGATAATAATCATATCAACAACTATCCATAAGTAACGTATTAAACAATATTCGATTCATGAAGCGGTGTGTGTGTGTGTGAAAACCAGTCTCAATCTTCAACAGTGTATATAGAATCACATTGTATCAACTCAGGGTCAAGGCGGATCGAGAGCCGAGTACTACTCCAAGGCTCGCGTTTATCTTATTTATTTATTATTATGAGAGGGTCGGGTAGGTTATCAAGCAGAAACTTCCAATGGTGGGTGCCAAGCAAGAACTTTATCAAATCTAACCCTGAACTTGCTACCCTCTTTCCAAAGAATTTTTATTCTTTTTCGGGCAGGTTGGACACCCTCGAAAATCTATCTATCCTCACTTTCTTCTTAATTTTATAAACTACTGAATCTGTAAATACTTATCCCTTATAAGATCCACAACTTGAACTAAATGACCATAGGTAGAAAAAAAACTCGGAAAACAGGTGTCAACGCAAGTCAACATAAGGCGTCATCTATACTACATACTAAAGAAGTGAATTATGCGTACTTAAAAGGTTGTTCATAAAAAGAATATGCGGTTAATACACAACTACCTCAAAAGTTGGGACAACTTTCGTCCGTTCATACATGAAACAAAGGTGTAATTAATTAGCTTAAAAAAGTCAAAGATTTTATATCTTTGCAATCTCATTCGAAAACGAATCAAAAAAAATGGTGAAAAATGCATAAAATGAAACGAGATAATCGGAAGTTGGAAAAAATACAACGCCAAGAGCTAAGTGACGTTCTTTCCCCCACTTAATCGAAACATTGTCCCCAATGATAAAAAGTGAGAAAAGAACTTAGCCGTTAACCTGGAGCTTGAAAGGGAATTCGTATCATTGTATGTGTGGGAAAAAGATAGAAAATCCTCGGAATCTGCAGTGAATCTCACAAACAAAACAAAGCGATGTGCTCGGGGAAACAAAATTCGTTACAACACTTTTGACGGAAATAAATTCGTTATTAATGATAAAAACCACAATGCTGGTGCAAAGTCGGGAAATACTAGAAAAAAAAGTAAAACAACAACCGGAAAATAACAAAAGAAATAGAAAGGTGTCTAATCATCAGAATCAGACATGTAGTAGTACTCCTCGGGGGACGGTGATCGCTCAAAACTAGGAGGCGCATAAGTAGAAGGTCCAACAGTTGAAGGAAGTAGCACGATGAGTGGCACATCTAGGAGGAGGGGCAAATGGTGGAACGCCGAGATGATGCATATGTGATCTATCTTCCCATGAAGAGTAGCAATCTCTCGGGCAAAGCCCTTATTGATCTCATGTTGGGGTACGTTCCCGGGGACTGGGGTCCGTTCTCGTCGACCAACTCTACGCCCTCTACCTCGTTCCGTCTCGGACACTGCATCTCTATTCAGGATCGGGCCTTGGATCCACCCTCTCATCAACAGCCAAAATAGGGGAATCTGCTGGTATCGCAAATGCATCGATCATGTGCCCATATGGAAGTATCTCTCATCATGATCCAACAATTTCTTGAATCTAGAAGTGCATAAGAAAACCGGAATTCACCTCGTTCATGATTTCGAGAAAGAACATGAGCTCAGCTTGCCTTGGCGTAACTGATGAGTAATGATCGCAAGGAAGTAGATGGGAAATGACAAACCTGCAAGGAGTAGTAGCACCGATCAAGACACTCGATCTTTGCACAACAGAAGCTTATGCAAATTTACAATATGAGACATAACTAATTGATCCTACGAGAAGGTTAAAGATTTACCTTATCAGAGAGGAAGAGATAATCGACCAAAAGGAGAAGCCGTGATCTTCCGGATTATATCTCCAAGTGACGACTGGTGGACGTTGATCCTCGCCGTATAACCTCCTCGAATATGCACAAGAAAAATCCTAGATTTTTCTCCTCTTAATGACTAAGGCAATAAACTAATTTTTCTTCCTTCTATTTATTTGTGACGCAAATTTCAATTGTGATTTTGTGTTAGGAGGAACTCCCTTTATATAGGAAAATAACTAGTCAAGAGAGTTATCCTTTTCACACCACAAAAACCTACTCCCATAAGGAAAATATATTTTTGCTACAAAATAAGAGATATTTCCCAAAAAATCAATCTCTTAATTTTTCCATTAATTATCCAACAAATAGATAATTAATTAATCACACATATGAGATAATCTAGGAACATTTCTTCTCCTAATTTATCCCAAAAAATGGCACCTCACATGTCATTATTTTAATAGAAAATGTCTTTTCTATTTTACATATTATTTACCACATAAATCATATTGTATATTCATTAAATAGACCAACTATTCAATTTATTCTCGAGGTTCAATAAAATGAGAAAACACTCGCGTGTTAGGAGCCAACCCGGGGACCATGGACCTATAATCAGTAGTTACAATAAATTGAATAAAACATTCATTGAACAGAATATTTCTACTCAACTCATTAATTCCGGAATTACGCCACCATAAATCCGAAACCGAACTCTATCGATTGTAGATATAACTTATTCTCAAAACGCCGAGTCGAGTCGATATGTGTCCATTGATATAATCATTACATATAAACTAACCCTCCCTAGACTATCCGTACTGAAGTATGATTATTTCCTTAAACCTTCTTCAACACATCTTATCCTTATTTACCATTAACCCACTAGTGATCAATTAGTTCATAACAAATACGAACTCCCGGGATCGATCAGTTTCTAGGATCAACAAATAAGGGATTGTCTCTCTACTTCCCTTGAGGAAGGAATGGATTCCATATCTCGTGAGACACACACCTCTCACTCATTCCGAATAGTGCCAACGTGAAAGTGATTCGGACCGCGCCTCTTAGCGATCCTTAACGAACACATCAAACCCTATCCTGAAACAAGTAGGAGTCTGTAATCACTTCAGGATTAAGGTTAATCCATAAATGATCATCTTGTGATTTAATAAGATTTCTCAATCACGGAATTATATGAGAAACTCAGATTAAATCGGTCCAGTCCTATATGACTCTTATCATATATAAATGCCCCACTTAGACAACCAATGTCGACGGCCCGGATAGGACGGTCACACCATAAAGTGTTATGGGCGCATTAATGGTGGTTTAATCAATAGACCCCATACTTTGATTAACTTCACCACGGACTAAAATTTCAAGTGTATCACCATAAACTTAATCCTCACGTGTGACACACACTAAGTTATATGGCTACAAATGATACGACTTAGGGTTTTCAGTAGTGTATTACTTACAAGCACGAAGCAAGTAATAAGATGAGAATAAATCTGTCATTTATTAATTCTAAAAACAATTACATAAATTGTCTTTCGGGCGCTACTTCCAACAAAACCTATGCAATACTATCTTGTCCCATCTCAGGTCATTCACCTCATAGATAGTCGGGGCATCAAAAAAATCTCTCTACCACTCACCATAAAAATACGCACCAATAATCTCTAGCCTCTCAAGGTTTGGAACACTAGTAGCAGAAGTGTACTCATCAAGTCCAACGGGTGCGTTATCAAATGCCAAAGTACGCATTGATCCTCTCGATAGAGAAGTCAATACGAACACCTCGAACCATAGAAAACTAGGCTTGAGGTTTATGCACTACATATGCATAAAACTCCCAGACGATAGCGGCGTTGAACAGGGCCAGAACCTTAGCCGTAGCAAACCATCCATGGTGTCGAAGAATAGATGGTAAAAACTGCCCACACTCATTGATGTCTACACCCTTATCTCGAGTAACAATGCGTGCATTCCAGTGTGCGCGGAATGACTCATTAAGCTGAACCGAATTGAACTGTTCAACCCCATTGATTAATGGTATGGCATCTTCTTGAACATCCTTCTGCCCACCAGGTCTTCTTGGTCCTTTGTTGCGTCTGTTGGCCATGAAAACTAGAAAAGTGAGATTTTTGTGGAATACTGTTGCTAAAAAATCAAGTTGACAATTGTGGCAAGCTGCTCGCAATTTCGAAAGAAATTTTTAGGATTCTGAGAATAAGAACCAGGCCTGGTCTTTGATGGACAAGGCTCGATTTTGCCGTCAAGGGTTGAATTTCGAGAGCTGAAGGTGTGATTTTTGGAACTATGCTCGCAACTAAGATGAACAAAAATTGTGGTAGCACAACAAAAATTGCAGCAGCAGTGCTGTATGGGTTGGTTTTATGGTGGTCAAGGATGGCTAGTATAGAGTTTTACGGTGGTGGTACGGTGGTGATGATGGCTTGGTTGAATGCAAGAAGTTCTTATGGATGTTTTGTGTTTAGAAATGGAATGATGAAAATGGTGTTGAAGAGGTGGGTTTCTATAGGAGAAATGAGTGGAGGTGGAAGGGTTAGTGGGATAATGGGAGAGGAGTTATAGGGAGAAAGGATTGAGGGTGAATGTGAGGGGATTGAGATGAAGGTGTAATGGTGGTTTATGGAGAAGGAGGAAAATATGGGAGAGGGGAAAATGAGCATGTTGACAACTCTGCCAGGCTGCCCACAATAGCGCGTGGCAAAATGCGCTTGCGAGGTGGTCTAGAATATGTTCAAATCTTGAAATTGGGTTTGGCATGCTCGCAATTGCAGCAGGCTACTCGCAATTGTGAGAGCATGTTTCTCTAAGATTTTCTCAGATTTCGATCAATCTTACCTTTCACTGGACCCTTCACGATTTTTACTCATAACTCACTCTTCCTTAACTATTTTTCCTTCATGTTTTTGCATTTTCTCCGAATCAAAGCCTAACCTACTTCACCTGAGTGAGCAACGAGTAAAAAAACCTTCCCACCATCCATTGGCTTTCAACCTTTGGATGCGGTAGGAAGAAAAAAGCTCATCGTTCTCTCGGGCTACTTTTATTGACTCCACCTACCTAAGGGATGAGAAGTAGTTCTAAGTTTAGAGTCCTCTACTTGACTTTCCTTTTGAGCTTTTCTTAGTCAGATTTTCGGGCTTTCACCTGCCAAACTTACACTCTCAAAGCTTTCACAGAATTTCACCTCTATTCTCTCTCGATCTATGCCCTTTCTTGGATCTTTAGACCAAGAATGAAGCATTCTTCATTATTATCAAGGAATGCACCTTCTCGAACTTCCTTGATAGGGCCTTGAGCTCTCTACCTGGCATGCTTGGATCTCTTAGCCCGTGTAGTCGACTTTCCTCTTCTACTTTGAGATTTATCCTTCATGCTCGAGGGTTCCACTGCATCATTCTCTAAATCCAAGCTCTCACCGCTTGGGGTGGGCTTATCCATCTCTGTAGGATCATGATAGTTCACCTCCCGAGGTGCGTTGTAGTGTCCCCTGCCTTTTTTCTCTCGAAGTAAGATTTACATGAACTCCTACTCACTAGCACCTATCTCTCGCACGCTTTCAAAGCTCGCCTTCTGTTAAGGCCATATTTATATGATTATTAAAGGTTTATTTCATTATTATTTTCCCCACATTTGCGTAATTTATATAAGAATTAAGGGTTTAAGTGTAATTATTTAATAAAGATGATTTTAAGAGGGTTGTATGCAAAATTGATGATTTTAAGTGTTTAATTTAATGGAATTATTATTATTTGGATTTTATTACATTTTTGCATTGTTTATTTATCATGTAGGTGTTGATTTTCGTGCATATAATGAGGATAAATGAAGCTCAAGTCGAATTATAAGAGATAGAGTTGGAATTGGCTTGAAGAAATTGGATAAAGATGAAGAGATCCGATCCTCAGCAGTTCAAACGGGCGTCTCATCGATCTTGAGCAAGCGTCGTAGTGAATCAAGGCGTCCATGCGGCGTCGAGAATCGTATTTTACATTCGAGAGAGTTCGACGGAGGATGAGCAGCGTTTACTCGGCGTCAGGCATTCTGGACGGGCGTCCGGATATTCAGACGAGCGTCCGTTGCCGACTTAGTCATAACCGACCCAAAACTCTATATATAGCAGCAGCCTCTTAACCCTAATTCATACCACATAATTGAGATCGCAATTTTACACCAAAAAGCTGCGGCCACAAGCCTTTTTACACAGAGATGAATTTCTCCAATCCAGCAATCTTGTTCACCATGATTGTTGGCTAGAAACCTTGCGGTGAGTCGACGGAGGAAGCTTATCAACAACACAACCAACTAGAGTTCGATGCTTATGTGTAGTGAGTTTATTTCGTAGTTTTCATTACTTTGGATACATTTTGTATTGTTTAAGTTTTATTGAATTAAGATTTGATGAAACGATCTATGTTTAATTTATGCTTGAATAAATTTATGAAAGTATGTTTATTTAAGTTCTCTTTTATTCAAAGTAATGCATCTAATTGTGTTTTAAGAGATTATGCATGATTAGTTGAGTAAGAGCTTGGAAACAATCTCGTGATTTCGTGTTGATTGCGTGTTTAGTTTGTTTGAAAAGATAAACGAAACCCTAGAATTTGGTTGAAGAAATTTAATTGAATTCGTGAAAAATCACTACTAAAAACTACATCTTTAGATCACCATCTAGTTGGGGGTTGTTGGTTGATGGGTGGAATCTAGTCGCCTTGCGTTGTGTTTTCCTCTATTGCCTGAATCAAATCGCTTAGGTTAAGTTTAGCTTAAGTTTTAGTTTTATAAACCCTAGTTTCCCGCTGTTTTCCTGCACTTTTCCTTTCTGTTCGTAATCGGACGCTCGTCCGCAATAGCAGACGCTCGTCCAGTAGATTTAGTTTCCAGACGCTCGTTCATTAAAGTGAACGCTCGTCCGTCTTTCTGTTTTCTTATTTTCTGCTTGTTTTTATTCTTGTTTTAGTTTCAATTCTTAGGTTTAGGTTTTAGTTAGTTTCAGCCTTAGTTTAGTAGTTTAGTTTATAATCGTGACATAATTGATATAGATTTATATTTGAATTCGATAAAGCGTTCCACTTCTTAGGACGACCCGATAACATCCGTTACTCAGATCCTTATACTTGGGGTGTTTGGTTATAAATTGTAAAACTTCGTTTTACCGAACAAGTTTTTGGCGCCGTTGCGGGAGTCGGTAACGGTTGTCGGATTCTATTTAGGACAATTTTACGTGTCAAAAGGGGTCGTTAGGGGCGCGGTAGTATTTTGACCATAACTTTCGGCTCGAGTGTCCGTTTGGAACGCAGGACCCCAATTCGGAAAGCTCGTTCCGGCGCCGACGACGTAGTGAGCGCCGTGAGGCCGTTCGATGCGTTCGAGGTCAAAATCCACTGTTTTCCCCTCCATTTTGGCCCTAGAAGATTTCAACACGCTTTTTTTTTACCGTCTTAGTGTTTTTCTTGTTTTTAAACTTTTTGTAGGTAGGTTTCTTTTTCGATTTGGTTTTATATATTTTCTAAAATAAAAATACTAAAAGTTTTTCAACGAGCGGCGTTCACCCACACCTGAACGCCCGTCCCGCCTCACTGCCTCTCACGAACGCTTGATTCGGTGTTCAACAACAGCGTTCACTTCTAAATCCTCCAATCTTCTCTAAACTCGTTCTCATCAACCCTAAGGTTGATTTCTTCCTTTTCCTTTCTTCTGGTTTATGCAAGCGAGAAGTAAGAAGGGACCGATCTTTGATCCCGAGCACGAACGATCTATCCTTAGAAGAAGGCTTCTCCACGATTTGGACAAAATGGCGGATCAAGATCCACCAATTCCAAATCCTGATCCCCAAGCTCAGTTAAATTTACTCCTTCAACAAATGCAAGCTCTGCAGCAACAGCAGAATCAGCAAGCTGGCATAAATCAACAACTTCAACAATTCCGCCAAAACCCGACTTAATCGGTTGAACCAGGACCCTACACTCCATATCTTAATCAAGATTTTCGAGGACATAGACCTATTCGTCCACCTGATATGGGGAGTAAATTTCGACCTTAAAAATGGAGTAGTTGCACTAGTCCAAAATAGCTCTTTCCATGGCCATTGCTCAAGAAGACCCGCACGACTTCTTGTCTACATTCGCATACAAATCATGAAGGTGCCATTATCCTGGTGTTGATTACGAGATAGTCAAGTTAAAGCTATTTCCTTTTGCTTTGAAAGGTGAAGCAAGTCGGTGGTTTAAATCGTTGGCACATCATTCTCTCCATACATGGAATGATGTCAAAAGAGCCTTCGCTCTCAAGTGGGTTTCACGAGGCAAGATTATGGAGATGAAACGGGAAATAGCTACGTTTGAGCTTGGTTGGAGGATGAGGCATTGGCAAAGCTTGGGAGAGATTGAATCTCTTGATGAGGAAATGCCCCAATCACGGATATGACAGACATGAGTTCTTTGGAGCCCATTCTCTGAGGAGTCTCTCAACCTAATAGAGACTATCTTGACTCACACTCATGGATCCTTCTTAGGGGAGTTGATGAGGCGCCACAGAGTGGCCGAGACCATCGCCAAGAACAATATGTGGTCGACTCTAAGAAGACCAATATTGTTAAGAAAGAAGGTCACGCAAGCAATCCCGATACAAAGTCGTTGGTTGCTCGGATGGAATTGATAAGCAAGCGGTGGCCAATCTTCGACTTGACTTACGATCCGGGAATGCGGTAGGAACGGAGATGACGGAGGAGGTAAACTTAATGGATAATCAAAACCAACCCTTCGAAACTTCAACCGAGCAGAACTATTCAGGATTTCAACGACAAAACTTCAATCAAGCCAAGTTACCACCTGGCCCTTCAAATTCGAATTCTTTCAACTCGAACTATCAAAGGCCGATTGAAACGCCCAAAGGCCTCAAGGTGGCTGGAATCAAACTCGAACAACAATCATACCACCTCATGTGTCCTCAACACAAATTCGATGGTGGTAGACATGGTGAAGACTCGTCTACTAGTGTTAAAGCTATTGAGAGACAAGTTGGTCGGGATGGAGACCCGGCAAGCAAGCAGAGACCTCACGGTAAACTCCCGAGTTATACCGAGAGAAACCCAAAAGCGATGTGAATGTTTGCACCGCCATTACACCACAATGGGAGTATGGACAAGAAGAGGAGTTGAATGAAGTGACTCGAGAAGTGGTAAGAAGGCTGGACCCGGCAAGATGTCGGAACGAGTAGCCCCTCCCGGCGCCATGAGTTCAGGGGGAAATCGAAATCACATGCCGAAGAAAGCAACGATGAGGAGGAGCTTAGTGACAATTCTTGGAGGCGACAATGATTACGATGAAGAGGAAAGGAAGGAGAGTCGGAGGCTGTACTCGACTAAGAAAAAGGAAGAAAAGTTTGTGAGATGGAAGGATAAGGAGGATGAGGCGATAAAGAATCAAGCCACGAAGAATGATAAAGCCCTTCCTTATCCCCCCAAAAGGAAAAGAAAGCCCTCACTAATGACAAGCGTTATGATGGGGTGAGGAGGATACTTAGGGACACTAAAGTGAGTATGCCCTTAGCTGAGGTATTGTCTGAAATGCCTAAATGCTCTAAGTATCTTAAAGAATTTTGTGGAAGTAAGAGAAAGCTTCAGGGGATGGCTGAAGAAGTGCTACGCGAAGATTGCGCGATGGTTTCACAGAAAGTCGCTGTTAAGCGAGGTGACCCTGGCAGAACTTCAATCTCCTGTGAGATCGAATGCCATTTGTTCGAAAATGTATTATGCGACTGGGGGCCTCTATTAATGTGATGCCATTAAGCGTATGCAAAAGCTCGGGTTAGATAAAGGATGCGGGAACGCCCGATTTCTCTTGAGATGGTAAATAAATCTAGCCGGATTGCGGCCGGTTGTGTAGCTAATGTTCTCCTTCAAGTTGAACATTTAGTCTTCCCTACCGATTGGGTTATTCTAGACTATCCACCGATAAGGAGATGCCTCTAATTCTAGGCCGAACCTTTTAGACACTTCTAACGCTCTCATCGACTTACGCAGGGATGATTACTCTTAGAGTCGGTGACACATCTGTCACCTTCACACACGAGGACACATCCCGAAAGAGCCGTAATTGATGAAATATCGTTTGTCGAAGCTATCTATGAGGGCGAAAAGATGCCTACTTTGAAGAAGCAGAGGAGTTGACAGAGATAGGTGTTTTTGAAGTCATGGACATTGAGGATCCGGTGATTGCGGACCACCTTCTAATTCATTTCAAGCCGTAAGCATTGACGAGTCATCTTCACTCGCCACACCTTTGGGCTGTTATTGAGTTAGAAGCATGGAGATGCCCAAACAACAAACGATGATTTCAAAGAACTGAGTCGAGGAAGACTTCATCCTGGTGAAGAAGAAGCTCGATGGGTAGTTGGGACGAGGTAGAGTTTTGGAGAGAAGCTACTCATTGGGAAGTAGATGATTGGGAAAGAGTTGCGAGAAGAGCTTAAAGATGAAGAGTTAAGAAAAATGATCGATCACAAGAAAAAGGAAGCAAGTGTTGATCGGAGGATTCCGATGGGCGATTTGATCCGATGCGCTGCGGGGTGGAGCCTCGGGAAGATGAGTTATTCTTTAGTCAACCACTCCAAGCTCATAAAGAGAAAGGTGGCCCGTTAAAGTCTAGTATTGAGCAACCACCTACTCGATTTAGAGCTCAAACCGCTTCCAAAACACCTTAAGTATATCTTTCTTAAGGATGGAGATAAATTGCCTTTGATCATTTCTTGAAACTCGACTGAGCAAGAAGCACACGGTGATAGACGTGCTTAAAAAGAATATCCTCGCGTTCGGATGGCAAGTGGGTGATATCGAGGAATTAGCCCGGATGTATGCATGCATAAAATCCGAACGGAGGAGAGGAGCTAAAAGGTTAGACAACCTCGGAGAAGATCGAATCCGCATATGCAGGAGGTTGTCAAGAAAGAAGTGATAAAGTGGCTTGACATGGGCATCATCTATGCAATCGCCGACAATGAATGGGTCAGCCCTACTCAAGTTGTGCCAAAGAAGAAGGCGGAATCACGGTCGAAAAAGAATGAAAAAGGAGGAAGTTTCTTACGACTCGTGACAAAGAACTCTGAGTGTATTGACTATCGTAGACTTAATGAGGTGGATCGCCAAGGACCACTTTCCCTACCCTTCATTGACCGACTTATTGAACAGTCGAGTGGTCATAAGTATTATTGTTTCCTTGATGGCTATTCGGCTACTTCCAGATAGCCATTGATCCTAATGACCAAGAGAAGACAACTTTTACGTGTCCATCCGGTACTTTTGCTTTTCGCAGAATGCCATTCGCCTATGCAACGCATCAAATGACTTTTCAACGGTGCATGTTGGCCATTTTTATGGACTTGTGGAGCAATGCATGGAGGTCTTCATGGATGACTTCTCAGTTTACGGCGATAGCTTTGATGAAATCTTAAAGAATCTAGATATGGTACTCCAACGGTGTGTTGAGAAAAATCTGGTGCTTAACTGGGAAAAATGCCATTTTCTAGTGGACGAAGGAATCGTTTTGGGACATAAGGTGTCCAATCTTTGGTATTCAAGTTGATAAGGCTAAGGTCGAAGCCATCGAAAGGATGACGTACCTAAGGCGGTGAAAGAGGTACGAGGTTTTCTAGGACACGTTGGCTTCTACAGGCGGTTTATTCGAGACTTTTCTACTATCGCCAAGCCTTTATCAAATCTTTTGAAAGATGATGTAGATTTCTTGTTCGATGCGAAGTGCAAGGAAGCTTTCAATTGTCTGAAAGACAAGCTTATCAGTGCCCCTATTTTAGTTGCACCTGACTAGACCAAGCCTTTCGAGTTGATGTGCGATGCCTCTAATTACGCCGTGAAAGCGCAGTTTTAGGTCAAAGAGTTGATAAAAGGTTCAGGCCCATTTATTATGCGAGCCGCTTTCTTGAACCCGGCTCAATGCAATTATACCACAAGCGAGAAGGAATTCTTAGTCGTTGTTTTTGCCATTGACAAGTTTAGAAGTTATCTTCTAGGGTCTCAAGTGATTGTATGGACAGATCATGCGACTTTACGCTACCTTATGGATAAAGCGGATGCCAAACCAAGGTTACTTAGATGGATTTTAATTCTACAAGAGTTTGACCTTGTGATTAAAGATAAGAAAGGTAGTGAGAATATTGTGGTGATCATTTATCTCGCTTAGTAAATGAGGGTGCGAGAAAATCACAATGATATAGGCATTGATTTTCCGACCGAGCAATTGATGAAGCTCAAACGGTTAGGCCGTGGTATCTTCGACTACGTCAACTATTTAGCGAGTGGTCATTTAGAGGATATGACGTATCGGGAGAAGAAAAGTTCTTTTCGATCTTAAATATCTCGTATGGGAAGATCCTTATTTGTTCGAGTCCAGTAAAGACGGGTTGCTTGAAGGTGTGTTCCTGAGCATGATCGATGGGATATCCTAGAACAATGCCACAGCCGGTCCTACCGGAGGTCATTATGGAACACCAAAGACGGTTGCAAAGATCCTTCAAGTTGGATTCTACTTGGCCGACTCTGTTTAAAGATGCGAAGCCTTTTGTAAAGGTTGTGATAGGTGCGAGAACTGGGACGGCAGAGTAGTCGGATGGAAATGCCACTTAAGCCCATTCTTGAATGCGAAGTTTTCGATGTATGGGGCATAGATTTTATGGGACCCTTTCCATCTTCATGTGGTAATAAGTATATCCTAAATCTGTGTGGATTATGTTTCCAAGTGGGTCGAGGCCATAACTACTCAAACTAATGATCACAAGGTTGTAAAGAAATTCTTGCAAAAGAATATCTTTACTAGATTCGGCTGTCCGAGAGCACTCATTAGTGATGAAGGTACTCACTTTTGCAATGCGCCGCTTGACAAGATCCTTGAGAAGTTTGGTGTCAAACATAAGATTGGTACACCATATCATCCTCAAAATAGTGGCCAAGTCGAGGTAAGCAACCGGACTGAAAAGAATTTTTAGAAGACCGTGAACAATAATAGATCTAATTGGAGTCTTAAGTGGATGACGCATTATGGGCCTATCGTACCGCATTCAAGACCCCGATGGGCACGTCACCCTTCCAAATGGTCTATGGCAAAGCTTGTCATTTACTGTCGAACTTGAACACAGAGCTTTCTGGGCAATTAAATTCTTAAATTTCGATAGCCAACTCTGTGGGGAGAAACGATTGTTACAATTGAGCGAGCTCGGATTTAATTCGGACTCGGAGCGCATTTGAGAAGGCTAAGCTTAGCAAGGAAAAGCGAAGATGCTCCATGACGCTAAGATCAAGGACCGAGAATTCAAAGTTGGTGAAATGGCTTTACTCTATAATACCAGACTTCATTTGTTTCCTGGTAAGCTAAAGTCTAGATGGTCTGGTCCATTTGAGATTCTCGAGGTTAATCCAAGTGGAGTAATTACTTTGAATGGGTATGGTAATCAAGCTTTTAAAGTGAATGGTCATAGACTTAAGAAATATTTTGGGCAACCAAAGGAAAAGCCTGAGATTCTTTATTTCCAAAGAAGAGATGAGAGTACATATGTCCTGATTTGTGAGGAGATTCCATCTTATTTCTTTGAGTCAGATGATGATGACGTTCCTATATCCACCCGTGAGGTACCTTCTACTAAAACTTCTGATCATACCACTATGTTTATGCCTATCGTGCGCAAGAACAAGAAGAAGAGAGTCAGTGTAGTTTGGAGAGAAAAGTTTAATGCTCTTATTGCACACTTGACTTGTTGTTGTGGTGAAAATCATTTCCGCCCCAATACTTCTGATTCTGATACTGAGGTGGCGGCTGTTAAACAAAAGTGGCCCGATCCGGGTTGATTCTTGAACTTTGTGTCCAGCTATTGACATTAAAAGAGCGCTCCTAGGAGGCAACCTAGTTTTCTTTGTTCGTTTCCTTTTCTTAGGTTGTTCTGTTTTATTGTTTTAGAAATAATACTTTAGTTGATTATGTGTTGATGGTTATTCCTCCTACCTTCATTGTAAGTGTTTTGTGTTATGTGTTGCTCATATACCCCGTGTACCCCGAGATTATATGGTATGTCGAGTGTTGCGAGATACTTTTGAGCGAGTTCGCAAGCTTTTATGTCAGTGTTGTCTATTCGAGTTGTCGCGGTATATTCATGCTCGGCCCTGACCTCCGCCAACTTTCATCCGACAACCATTTGTTGAAACCAAACTAAGTTTTCTTTTTCTTTATTCTGCACATTCTGAGGACATAATGTGATTTAAGTGTGGGGGGGTGTTTGGGTATGTTTTTATGCTATATCCTTTGAAATATGAGTGAATGTTAAATTTCTGCTAAATTTAAATTTTTGTGAATCTCGAGCATATGATTGAAACTGAATGCTTGCTAGTTGTAGTTTTCTAACGATGATAGTATGTGACTTAGTGAGATAATTATAGCATGTTTTACTTTTATGGAGATAGTTTCGTTTTTCACTCACGAAAGCCTTTGATTTTGAAGCAAGATTTTTGAACTATATCCTTTCATTGTTTTAGTGATTTATCTTAGGAAGGTCAGTATAGTTACACCTAAGTTAGACCGTGTACTGTGAATATCATAAAGTTTGAATGTGATAAGTGAGATGTAGCTTATGACTTGGAAAAGTGAATAAATAAAGTGAGTGAGCAATTATTAATAAATACGTTTGTCGGAAGCTGGTTTATGATTTGAGTGCGGTAGGGTATACCTCGTATGTCCTATTCCACTATGATGACCAATAGCTCACGATAGTCAGTTAGAAGAAGCTACCTTATGATTTGAGTAGGTAGGGGATTATCTTGAAATGTCCTATTCTGCTATGATGGGTAAGAGCTTATTCTGATATGCGTTACAATTGAAAATTTTGAAGAAATTGAAAATAAAAGTTAAGTCTTTGTTATCATGGATCTTATACCCAGTATAAACCGCATGATATCTTGTGTAGGATTATCCTACTTTGAGTGCGTGGGAAGGCTTGAGTGGAGCTATTACTGTCTGTACCTAGGATAGTCATTGGATTTTTGAAAGGATATTTCTTTGAAAGGCTTGTTAAGATTGAGAACGGCTTGTCACACTTACACCGAATCTATCTCTGTGATGGTATCATTTGCTATAGTTGTTGTATCTTTTGTTACGTGAGTTAGAGATCTATGTGGATTGCATGAAAGTTGAGCTATAGTTTTGATTGTTTTGCCCGAGGACGTACAAAAAGTTAAGTGTGGGGGAGTTGTTAAGGCCATATTTATATGATTATTAAAGGTTTATTTCATTATTATTTTCCCACATTTGCGTAATTTATATAAGAATTAAGGGTTTAAGTGTAATTATTTAATAAAGATGATTTTAAGAGGGTTGTATGCAAAATTGATGATTTTAAGTGTTTAATTTAATGGAATTATTATTATTTGGATTTTATTACATTTTTGCATTGTTTATTTAACATGTAGGTGTTGATTTTCGTGCATATAATGAGGATAAATGAAGCTCAAGTCGAATTATAAGAGATAGAGTTGGAATTGGCTTGAAGAAATTGGATAAAGATGAAGAGATCCGATCCTCGGCAGATTCAAACGGCGTCTCATCGATCTTGAAGCAGCGTCAGAATCGAATCGGCGTCGTGCAGCGGCGCCCGAATCGTATTTTACATTCGAGAGAGTTCAGACGGAGGATGAAGCAGCGTTTACTCAGCGTCCAGGCATTACGGACGGGCGTCGGATATTCGAGACGGCGTCCGTTGCCGACTTAGTCATAACCGACCCAAACTCTATATATATAAAGCAACCTCTTAACCCTAATTCATACCACATAATTGAGATCGCAATTTTACACCAAAAAGCTGCGGCCACAAGCCTTTTTACACAAAGATGAATTTCTCCAATCCAGCAATCTTGTTCACCATGATTGTTGGCTAGAAACCTTGCGGTGAGTCGACGGAGGAAGCTTATCAACAACACAACCAACTAGAGAGTTCGATGCTTATGTGTAGTGAGTTTATTTCGTAGTTTTTCATTACTTTGGATCTGTTTTGTGTTGTTTAAGTTTTATTGAATTAAGATTTGATGAAACGATCTATGTTTAATTTATGCTTGAATAAATTTATGAAAGTATGTTTATTTAAGTTCTCTTTTATTCAAAGTAATGCATCTAATTGTGTTTTAAGAGATTATGCATGATTAGTTGAGTAAGAGCTTGGAAACAATCTCGTGATTTCGTGTTGATTGCGTGTTTAGTTTGTTTGAAAAGATAAACGAAACCCTAGAATTTGGTTGAAGAAATTTAATTGAATTCGTGAAAATCACTACTAAAACTACATCTTTAGATCACCATCTAGTTGGGGGTTGTTGGTTGATGGGTGGAATCTAGTCGCCTTGTTGTGTTTTCCTCTATTGCCTGAATCAAATCGCTTAGGTTAAGTTTAGCTTAAGTTTTAGTTTTATAAACCCTAGTTTCCCGCTGTTTTCCTGCACTTTTCCTTTCGTTGCGTAATCGGACGCCGTCCGCAATAGCGACGCTTCGTCCCAAGTAGATTTAGTTTCCACGCTTTCGTTCATTAAAGTGAACGCCGTCCGTCTTTGTTTTCTTATTTTCGCTTGTTTTTATTCTTGTTTTAGTTTCAATTCTTAGGTTTAGGTTTTAGTTAGTTTCAGCCTTAGTTTAGTAGTTTAGTTTATAATCGTGACATAATTGATATAGATTTATATTTGAATTCGATAAACGTTCCACTCCCTTAGGACGACCCGATAACATCCGTTACTACAGATCCTTATACTTGGGGTGTTTCGGTTATAAATTGTAAAACTCGTTTTTACCGAACACCTTCTCCGCACCCTTTTCATCTTTAGAACTTGAGCTCAACATTTGACATTCCCCTGGCATATTCTTTAATGGCTCTAAGAACGTAAAAGTTGTGGCATCATTATTCGATCTTAGCGTAATTATGCCAGTATCCATGTCCATTATGGCTCGACTGGGGGCCAAGAATGGACGTCCGAGTAACACACCAGTGTTGGGGCCCTCGGGAACATCCAAAACTAAAAATTGAATTTGGTAGACGAAGCCACCTACCGTGACAGTGTAGTCTCTTAACTTACCAGCGAACATATTGTTAGTAATATCATCCACAACGGAAGCGATTTAAGGATCTAGATCTATAAATTATACGTAATAAAATAACTAGATCTACTCTACAAGGGGGTTGTAGAACATACCTCTTGGATCTTAAAATATAAGTTGAAGCAAATACCATAAACGATCTCTCGGAAAAGATAGGAACCGATGTAGGAAGAACGAGAGAAATTATGAAAAGCACCACGATCTTTCGTACGTGTGATCCAAGCAACTCCCGGTGGAAGGAAATTCTCGTCTCGAATCCTCCCGATATGCTACCCGGAAAACCTCCAAGATTTTCCCTATTCTCCCCTTGGCCGAAATTTCCTTCTCCTCTCTAAGAGGTAGAAGTCGAAATTATGTCTAGTGTTTTAGGCTTGGGAGAACACTCTTTATATAGGAGAGTAACCCTTGTCCTCCAAGGATTTTATTTTGCAAATAAATAAATCCAATAAATAAAAGATAATGCCATAATATTCTAGAACAAATCTAGAATAATATTTACCTTTATTTCTTACCATAAATATTTATCCAATAAATATTTTGTGCACATGTCTTATTAAATCACAAGAAAACAATTTCTTGTTGACTAAAAACATGTCTTGGCCGAAATTTTCATCATTGACCTAGTCAATGTTATTTTCGGCCATAACACTAATTTTGCCAAGATTATGAAAAATGCCTTTTTCACATATTTAATTATTTAGCCCAACTAATTGAATAGTTCACTAAACAATTAATTCAGATATCGTTTTAATTAAATTCTAATAAGAACTAAATTAATATTATTAGGATTCGACGTCCGAGAATAGCTATGCTATATTGGAGGCACGTCGGGGACCATGGACTAATAATCAGCGGCTCAGATAAATCAAATAAATAATTATCTTACGAACAGAATAATTATATTCGATAAATCAATCACAGGAATATGCCACCATAATCCCGTGACTGCACTCTTCCGATTATGAGATTATATTTTTCTCCTCACGAGAATAATAATAAGAGTCCATTGATATAATCATTACATATGGATTAATCCTCCATAGACTGTTCATTCTAAATCGGGAAGTTATTGTTAACCCTTTTTAGAACCTCTTATCCTTATTTACCATTAACCCCCTAGTGATCAATTAATTCATACAACTCACTGGTAGCTAATCAGTGTAATATGAACTCGCGCGATCGATCTGTTTCTAGGATTAACAAATGAGGGAACTGTCTATCTACTTCCATAAATGGAAGGAATGGATTCCGTATCTGTGATAACACAGACTACTCACTCAATCCAGTACAATGCCAAGATGAGGTAATTCAGATCACTGGACTCAATGTAATCCTTAACCGTCTAGTCAAACCTCATATGCGATTCAAGCGGTGATCGTGATCACCTCAGATTAAGATATATCCATAAATATGATCATCGATTGATTCGATAAGACTTCTCGACACGGAATTATATCGTGAACTCTAATCAAATCGGTCTACAGCCCTATATGATATATCTATCACATATAAATGCCCCACTAGGTTCTCTTAACCGAAAGTCCGGATAAGACAATCACACATATTGTGTTCTAGGCGCATTAATAGCACGTTAAAGGAGAGACCTAATACTCTCGATTAACTTCACTACGGGCTAATTGTATTTTAAGTACATCTTCACTAACTCAATCCTCCCGTGTATATCCCATACACTGAGTTAAGTGATTACATAAACGATATACTTTTGGGTTTTCTGTAGTGTAAATACTATTGTCACATCGGTGAATATGAGAATAATAAATATGAATAATAATATCATTTCATTTATTAAATAAAACAATTACAAAATTGTCTTTCGGGCATTACACCTAACAATCTCCCACTTGCACGAAAGCATGTGATTAATTGTTTTAGAGCACACCCTATTATTTAAAATACAACAAACTACATCTCCCACTTGCTATAAAACAATGGAGACCCATCCCGTATTCTAGTACCCATTAAGCATATTTTAACCATTGCCAGATGACAAAGTACACTCCGAGTGTGCCATCGTAGGATAGGTCAGTGACTCGAGGAGTACCTACATCTAAATGTCATGGGTCTTAATTATTAGTCAGGTTGTCGGCTCGAGACGATCCGTAGAATCGAAACGTTACCGGTCCATCTAATCATGTGGTACCTTCGCAATATTCTTTTGACCTCTAGTGATTTCGAAAATCCTTTTAAGCTACCCTTTCATCGTTTGCACAATGATGTGGTATCGGCTTCCAAATCTAGAATCACTCCAGATATGAAAATGAAATCCTTAAGTTATATCGCCTCTCTAGCTACTACAAAAGCCGCTAATCACCCAACTAGTTAAAGTCGAGTTGGCGTTGCTGGATTCCTCCAGGCAATAGCTTTAACACAAGAGTAAACTCTGAGCCTGAGATCGACTTAACGATCATCCTCAATCTGACTTAAAGTCAAAATCAGTGTATCACACATATCCAAGTTCACACATGAATATGTCCGCATATTATTCCTCGTTCTCTTCAAGATACTAAAGGACATACTAAAACTTGCTTTGTTAACTGCCGAATCTAAGATTCGATCAAAGTTGACGTTCAATAACCTGACCATCTCTTACTAGAAAGATAATCTATCCTATTTCTCTTGATCCGAAGATTTAGAGAGTCATTCCTGAGGCATAGGGTAGAACTTCCTTGTTGAATGTTGCATACACAGATGCATCATCTTAACCAATAAGATTGATGGGAAACCAGTGACTGATTCTAATGAATTCGACCAAGTCAAACTCTTCAGAATGTTGTCCAAATCTCTGTTGCAGAGAATTGTGGCCTTGTCAGATTCTGACTTTAGATAACACACCCATGTTGATTCCAACTGGTGCAGTGTTATCCTTCATAAACACTAATGTATGTATATATTCACTACTGTACTAAAATTGATATCCAGTCTACAAAAGACTTATCAATATTCTGGTCAAATCCACATATTGTAGAAATATATGACTTCCAGTGACCGAGAGGTTTGCTTTTTATCCACAAAGAATATAAGCCTTGACAGTCATCCTGTCATAAGTTCATAAGGCAATACCCTTCTATTCCGAATGAATCCAGAATCCGTTTGTTCGGCAAGAAAGTCTCAGGGAATCACCCTATTTTTTGCTTTTGAACGAAATCATGCAATACTAAGTGGTAAAAGAGTCCAAGGACTGATTAACTCTCTACTTCTTAGGGAATTACCCCTAGACCACTCAATCTTTGCTATGAAAGATAAACTTTCCTATTCATTCTACTCTTTTCCGTGTAGATCCAATTACTCCCACTAGGCCTAAGACGCTCAGGTGGTTCTACAAGAGTATGAACAGAACTGGAGTACCGAACTCCATTCACAGGGTTATGGCTATTAAACCAACCTCTATTATCAGAATCCGGTACTGCTCACAAAAGAGCCATAGGTCATCAATCGATCCTCAGACTACAAAGTCCGTAGAACCCGTAATAGGTAATGGATAAACCATACTCCTAATACTTACTGGGTGGATCGAAATTCTGATCTAGTTTAGTAGTATTTAGTGTTATCACCAACAACCGATGTTGGATGTAGTCTGATTTTAATCAGTTAGTAACTACCTTGAGTTAACGTACTTCAAGGTTCAAGGTTTTGCTGTTCATGGACTCTATCAGAGAATATGCAACAGTATAACTGTCCCTTACCGATTTCAAGAATCCTATATCTAACCTTTATACACAATAGCTTAAAAGATATATCACGAATGGTCATTGACCGAACGTATGCGCGAAATTCCCAGTCTTACCTTCAAGCACCGTGTGCTAAATGCTTATATTTATGGAAGTGGGGTGAACCGAGTCCACACCTTATCCGTAAATTCTAAAGCATATTGTAGGTAGACTTCTCGGTCTTACATTTCAATGTAAACCGTTATTTCGCTTCCAATATCTTTATTGATTTAAGCAGTGTATTGTAGCACATCTAAAATTATATAAGGCAATTTAACGGTTTCTTACTTAGTGAGAACATGTCACAATGAGGCAGGCTGAGCATCACTCTCGATGACTATGAATGGCCTATTCCGAGTATAGAATACTCTATCTCTGTTGAAAACAGAGAAACCTCAAAAGATTTTGGACAAACTTACCGGAGTGTTTGAATAGTTATCAGACAAGAAGTCACTACTCGGAAGCTCCTACTAGCTTGTATCTTTCATCAGACCCCGAAGGTCGTCATGAACAAGCTATGTTACTTCTTTATAACCATTATCCTTTCCCGATTGAAAGGAAACTTAGTCATTGAACCTTTGAGACAATATAACCAGACTGGGAGAAAGGAATCACCCTGAGCCAGTCTTCAGGTATTGTCTTTTAGGGACTATGCACTAACTATGAAGAAGCGTTTATCTTAATATAGAAACTAATTGCTTTTAATAGTTCTTAAGATGTGTTTTATATACATATTTCAGCAATTGTAAGTGGTTTTGACTTTATCAAACAAAATTCCGAGTCTTGGATTCGTACTACAAATGGTATATTCACTTTCTATATACGACAAACAAATTATCGAATAGAAGGTAAATCCTTTCGTTCAACGAATCTTAAACATAAAATAATTTTCCGCATAATATCCAAGGATTGAATCCGAGATTCATTTCTTATATCACTCCCACTATTCTAGCTAAAATTAACTGCCCGTTGTTTACTCTTTTAATCGTTAAATGCACCGCTACCTTGTTCTTCCAAAGAACTTAGCTTGAGAAAATCGCCAAGGATTCATAGGTTGGTGATCCAAAAATCACTGTCCTAATCCTATGATTTTCAGTTAATTAATTTTCGGTTCAGCCTTAAAGTTTTCTCAGTTTAGATGACTAACACTTTTAGACATATTCTCCCATTCTTGACTTTCCGTGAATGGAAACAGTCTTGAACCAGCGGTTCGTTTGAGTAGACACTACTCTTGAACCGTGGGATGTCTATTTCGAGTGTTACTCGTCGGGACTTCTCGGATTTTCTAATATACCAGAAAAACAATAAATCATAACATTGAAGCTCCCACTAGTTTATCGGTTCCAAATACCGTCTAACGAGCAATGCTTTATTTTTTATGATTTTCTGATTTTTTCGATTTAGAAAATCTTTCGTACATAGTTCCAATGTTTCCAGAAAAACAACAAATCATAGAACTCCCACTAGTTCATCGATTCCAAATATCGTCCAACTAGCAACATTTCATGACTTTCCGGTTTTTCAATTAGAATGGTTACGTGTGTAGTCAGTTACACTTTTCTAATGTTATAGAAAAACAACAAATCATAAAGCTCCCACTAGTTCATCGATTCCAAATTTCGTCCAACTAGTAACACTTCATGATTTTCCGATTTTTCAATTAGAAAATTACTCGTGTAATTACTACACACTCAAAATTCACTAGAAGAATTTCAAAGTCCGAAATCACCTTTGATCAAACTAAGTTTGTCTTCCGTTTGACACGAATGACACTAGTGACATACCTATATGTCACTCTGGTTTTTAAAAGACTTAAGAGAAAATATCTCTTTGAAAAATAATTGCATTATCGATTAACTAGTTCAACGTCCTAGTTACTTTCCACTTTTTAACGAAGTCAATACTAGTCAATTATTAATTTTTAAGCAATTTAGTAAGGGATATAATGCTGTAAATAAAATGACATATATTCATTCAAGTTTAACACTACTATATAAGTTTATTTTAGGAATTGTAAACTAAAATTAAGTCTACTCTACCATTCCAAGGTTTTAACCTCGCATCTCAGTGCCGCCTTAGGGTAGGTCAAAGAGATGATGGTTAAATCGAGACAATCTCATCAATGAATAACTTGTGAGAATCGAACATCCCTTTATTCATTGACTACCTTCCTTTTTTAGCCTAGATATTATCAAGAATATCCTTTATGAGTGTGACCTACTATATCGGATCTCTTAGGTACGCCCCGAGTGTGCCGTCTTAGGATAGGTCAGTGACCCGACGAGTACCCGGAAATCCTATCCTTTCGGAGACCAAGCCATGAATGTTGATAGGGGTGAACACCATCCTTAGGGGGACGAAATCAAAGCGCCACGAGGCGCCACCCTTCTCTCACTTACTTGTATCTATAGTAGAGGCCGTGGGATTGGCTGTCGCCTCCCCCGCTCCCACTCAATATTTTGGAAGTGGTGGTGGGTTAACTAACCACGTCTTTTTGATGTTAACATAAAAGCACATCAAATCAAGGATTCCGAATAGTGTCGGTAAAGTAGGCAAGCCTACCCGTCCTATTCGTTGGAACATATGTGACAGTCGGACGAAGTCGGGTCAAGAGAGCTCCATTGAGATAAGAAGGAATCACCCCTCCGCTCGCTGGTGTAGCTTAGTCTTGCCGGACCCCCGTGCATACATCACACTAGGAGGCTTCAGTCGGTCGAGCACACTCGATTGACCACCCAACCTATAGGCGAACCGTTTTATCCAAGATTTATTGTTCTTTTACCATCATTCAATCTAAGTAGACACAACGAATCGAAAACGTGATCTCGTTTGTGCTTTTAAGGCGGTTCACCGAGAACACACACCGAAAAGGCTTAACGATTTCATAACCCGTCCTCGGATCTTTAATTAGTTACTAAATTAATTAAGGGACAATTATCTAAAAGGACATATATTGGACTTAATTATGTAAAAAGGACATCCAAAACAAACACTTAGTTATAAGGACAAAAAATAGATAGATAGACCCAAATACCCTTAATGAAGAAAAAACTAAAATAAAAATAAAAAAGAGGGACGCGGAATGAGAGCTAAGTGCTAATGTTTTTTTTTTTTTTTTTTTTTTTTGGTATGAAGCGTTAGTTGTTGTTATGTTTTGCTTTTTTTTTTATTTTATTTATTATTTATTTATTTGTTTTCTGGACGATAAAGTGGTTTTTTTTTTTTTTTTTTTTTTGTTTTTGTTTTTTTGTTTTTTTGTTTTGTTTTTTTTCTGGACGGAATAAGTTGATTTATTCTTTTTTTAAACATTGACCACCGCGATGAAGTGACACCGTAATGCATCGACAACGCGATCAAGTGACCACCACGATGCGAGAGACACCGCGATGAAATGACACCGCGATGCATTGACATCGGCAATCATATATCACGATGACATCAACATTTTATGTAGTGACATCGGCAATCATATATCGCGTGACATCAACAATTTATGCAGTGACATCGGCAATCATATATGCAGTGACATCAACATTTTATGCAGTGACATCAACAATCATATATGAATGACATCAACAATTTATGTAGTGACATCGGCAATCATATATGCAGAGACATCGCGATGAAGTGACACCGCGATGGAGTGGCCACCCCCGATGCAGAGACACCGCGATGAAGTGGCCACCCCGATGCAGAGACACCGCGATGTAGAGACCTTCGAGATGCAATGATCATCGGGATGCAGTGACATTTGATAAAGCAATACCGTGATGACATTTGATATTTTTCCGACTTAATTTCATAAAATCGATTTCTTTTCTTCATAAAATCGACTTCAAATGGCTATATCTTTTGATATAAAACTACGATCAACATAAATCTTTCATCTTAATTCATATTTTTATGCAGTGACATCGGCAATCATATATACGCGACATCAACAATTTATGCATTGACCACCGTGATGCATCGACCTCCTCGATGCAGAGAAACCGCGATGCACTAACAACCGCGCTGCATTGACCACCGTGATGCATTGACCTCCTCGATGTAGAGACACCGCGATGCACTAACAAATCGCTATTTGCATTGACCACGCGATGCATTGACATCGACAATTATATATCAAAGTGACATCGACAATCATATATGTGTGACATCGACAATTTATGCGGTGACATCGCGATAAAGTGGCCACCCACGATGCAGAGACACACGCGATGAAGTGGCCACTCCCGATGCGAGAGACACCGCGATGAAGTGGCCACTCCCGATCTGAGACACACGCGATCGAGACCATCGGGATGCATTGATCACCGGGATGCAGTGACATTTGATGAAGCAACACCGTGATGACATTTGATATTTTTTCGACTAAATTTCATAAAATCGATTTCTTTTTTTTTTCTTCATAAAATCGACTTCAAATGGCTATATCTTTTGATATAAATCTACGATCAACATAAATCTTTCACCTTAATTCATATTTTTATGTAGTGACATCGGCAATCATATATGCAGTGATATCAATATTTTATGCAGTGACATCGGCAATCATATATGCGTGACATCAACAATTTATGCAGTGACATCGGCAATCAGAAATGCAGTGACATCAACATTTTATGCAGTGACATCGGCAATTTATGTAGTGACATCGGTATTTTATGCAGTGACATCAACAATTTATGCAGTGACATCGGCAATTTATGCAGTGACATCGTCATTTTATTTAGTGACATCGACAATAAATATGCGTGACATCAACAATTTATGCAGTGACATCGGCCAAGAGTTTGGTCACTATGAATGTGGTTTTTAAGCCATTATGCATCGTATGACAAGAAATTCTACACATTGCATGATGCCGTTGAATTTCAAGAATGTATACTCTATAAAGTGAATTTCAAGAATGTATACTCTACAATGTAGGCAAAAATACAAACATCATAGGCCCATGTCTTGTTAGTTACAATAGATAGATAAAAAAGAAAGTACATAATTGAGTGAACAAAAGAAACTGAGGTAGAATGAAAAGCAGGAGAAACAAGATGATATGAAGACAGAATGAGAAGCAGAGAAACGAAACTGACAACAATTTAAAGGCCTCAGATTACAAGAATTTTCATCATCAGAATCACAATGTAGGCAATGGTACAAATCATTGGCCTCGACTTGTGTGCATGCGTTTCTTTAGTATATATGATATTTACAAATATGAGGAAGCACAAGTAAAAAAAATAAAAAATCAAAGCATGAAGTTACAAATAAATTTAAGAGCCCCGGTTATCCACTTTACAAAAACTACTAATCAAGAGGAGAAGAACACACATTTTCACATCTGAGGAAGAAAAGTCTATTCTCCTTTGATAATCTTTAATATCGAGACTATTGCAACCATTACAAATAACATATTCATCTGGCACACCACTAAAAAGCAGATCAAAACATTAATCATATACGAATATGTCTAATAAAGGTCTTCTGCAGTTAAATATTAAAAAGAAAAACATAACCTACGTAGCAGTTTCTCCATTTCTTTATCAAGCACCAAGACAGGGGAAGAAGGGCGACTCACCAAGCTCTCTTGCAAATGAAAATCAAGCCTAAAGTAATAGAAAGATATTACCGAATAACTGAGAACAAATAACTGTAGTCATTTCTTGATGCTGGATAAAGAAATGGAGAAACTCTGTAAAACCATTAAAACCATTAAAACTCTGTAAAACTCTGAGAAACTTTGCTGCTAAATAAGAAACGGAACAATTAAAACCATCAAATTAAAGCTCTGTAATAATTATTTTCCTCCATTAGATCAGCCCCTTTTTGCAATGGATGAACCAAATCAAAGCCAGAGTGGAGTTTTCTCTTGGATGAACAAATTAAGAACGGATTTGACACATTGGTTGCTGCTATATACTTTCGTTTGATTAACAGTTGTTGCATTGCATCTGCTCAAGAACAATTGTAAAACAAAACCAAAAGATTTAACACAAATCATAGAAAGCAAATGAAATGTATGCACGTAATACAAAACAAAACAAAAAGGAATTCAAAGGTAGAGCAACTACAAATCGGCGGGAGGGCTCAGATCGCCGGAGTTGTTTGAAACCGACCTGAATCGGAAAAGCTAAAAGCCATGCCGGACGGAAGCTGATAGTAAAAAGAGGGCTCGGGACTCGTCGGAGATGGCTGAAATCGCAGGAGTTCAGGTCGGAACTCAGATCGACGGTGGCAGTTGTCTCAAGCCGGCCGGAATCGACCATGTAAGTTACCGGGCCAGTGAGTTTGTTTTCCACAGGCTGAAACAAGCAAAATGGTTTAAAGGGATTAATCTTTGGGTTTGTAAGAGAGGGTAATGTAGGAAACATAGAAAAATATGTCTTATAAGCGATGATCTTTTTGGATGTCCTAAATGTCTAATTAAGTCCCAAAACATATCCTTATAAACAAATAACACATTAATTAATTACCACGTATTAATTAAATTTCAACTAATTACGCGAGTTTTTATACATGCATATTTTAATTACCAAAATTAAAATTTTACATGTATGCATGGAGTGGATTTATGATATGATGCATGTCATGGCAATTCCGATTTTATATCTATTTTATGATCAAACACATAAAAAATAAATTACGGAAAATTTAAACACCGAGATGGATTGTTGGTACCCCCGTATCTAATCTATCCTAGGAAAGTAGTAAATTACATAATCTATGTCTTTGAGTCTTGATCTTCGAATCTTGAACTCGAACCGTCGGATCATGAACCACGAACACCCGAGAGAATAAAAGACCTTTTTTAATTAAATAAACTCAATTTATTATAATTAAATTTTTTTTTATTGTTACATGCGGCTGTTGAATAAATTATTTTCCAAAAATAATTTTTTTTTTCGTTTTCTACCTAACGGCAGTTTTAGGTTTTAAAAAAAAAAAAAAAAGGTTTTAAAAAATAATTTATGCAGCCGCAACATAAACCCTAGCCGCAATTTTTTATTAAACAGGACTTATAGCGACGCTTTTCAGCGTCGCAAAAAGTCCTGTAGCAGTTTTTAAAAAAAAAAAACTTTTAACCGTTTCTCCTCGTTCATAACTTGGGTTTCGCCTTGATCTTCAATTTTCCAGCAAGATCTTCATCTTTTCGAGCCCGGAATTACAAAATTACAATAAAAGATGCTACTTTTACATGGAATTTTCAAAAATTGACATAAATAAAATACAATTCCTATGCTCAATTGTTACTAAACAAAAGAGCTACAAAAATAGATCTAACGAGTAAACAGTACCAACCCCAATCCATCACTTAAACCAAGACATTCATAACATAAAAAATTACATATATGCATCGGCCCTTTTTTTAAAAAAATTAGGACAAAAAATCTACATGTTTACCACTCCTAGATCTAATATTTTATACGTATAAATATAGATCACCTTGGCTCCGATACCACTATTAGTAATACCATCCGCAACGAAAGCGATTTAAGGATCTAGATCTATAAATTACACGTAATAAAATAACTAGATCTACTCTACAAGGGGGTTGTAGAACATACCTCTTGGATCTTAAAATCCAAGTTGAAGAACCGCTATAGGAAGAACGAGAGAAAGTATGAAGAGCACCACGATCTTCCGTCACGTGTGATCAAGCAACTCCGGTGGAAGGAAATTCTCGTATCGAATCCTCTCAATATGCTACCGGAAAACCTCCAAGATTTTCCTATTCTCCCCTTGGCCGAAATTTCCTTCTCCTCTCTAAGAGGTAGAAGTCGAAATTATGTCTAGTGTTTTAGGCTTGGGAGAACTCTCTTTATATAGGAAAGCAACCCTTGTCCTCGAAGGATTTTATTTTGCAAATAAATAAATTCAATAAATAAAAGATAATGCCATAATATTCTAGAACAAATCTAGAATAATATTTACCTTTATTTCTTACCATAAATATTTCTCCAATGAATATTTTGTGCACATGTCTTATTAAATCACAAGAAAAAAATTTCTTGTTGACTAAAAACATGTCTTGGCCGAAATTTTCATCATTGACCTAGTCAATGTTATTTTTGGCCATAACACTAATTTTGCCAAGATTATGAAAAATGCCTTTTTCACATATTTAATTATTTAGCCCAACTAATTTAATAGTTCACTAAACAATTAATTCACATATCGTTTTAATTAAATTCTAATAAGAACTAAATTAATATTATTAGGATTCGGCGTCCGAGAATAGCTATGCTATATTGAAGGCACGTCGGGGACCATGGACTAATAATCAGTGACTCACGATAAATCAAATAAATAATTATCTTACGAGCAGAATAATTATATTCGATAAATCAATCACGAGAATATACGGCATAATCCCGTATTGCACTCCTCCGATTATGAGATTATATTTATCTCCTCACGAGAATAATAATAAGCGTCCATTGATATAATCATTACATATGGATTAATCCTCCATGCATTTATTCATTCTAAATCGGGAAGTTACCGTTAACCCTTTTTAAAACCTCTTATCCTTATTTATCATTAACCCTTAGTGATCAATTAATTCATACAACTCACCTTTGGTAGCTAATCGATTGTAATATGAACTCGCGCGATCGATCGAGTTTCTAGGATTAACAAATAAGAGAAGCGTCTATCTACTTCCATAAATGGAAGGAATGGATTTCGTATCTGTGATAACACATACAACTCACTCAATCGGTACAATGCCAAGGCGGGTAATTGAGATCACAGACTCGGTGTAATCCTTAACCGTCAATTCAAAACTCTCATCTTTGTTTCAAGCGGTTGATTGTGATCACCTCGAGATTAAGATATATCCATAAATATGATCATCGATTGATTCGATAAGACTTTCGATTACGGAATTATATCGTGAACTCTAATCAAATCGGTCCGATTACTATATGATATATCTATCACATATAAATGCCCCACTAGGTTCTCTTAACCGAAAGTCCGGATAAGACAATCACACTATTATTGTGTTCAGGCGCATTAATAGCACGTTAAAGGAGAGACCCGATACTCGATTAACTTCAATACGGGCTAATTGTATTTTAAGTACATCTTCACTAACTCAATCCTCCCGTGTATATCCCATACACTGAGTTAAGTGATTACATAAACGATATACTTTTGGGTTTTTCTGTAGTGTAAATACTATTGTCACATCGGTGAATATGAGAATAATAAATATGAATAATAATATCATTTCAATTATTAAATAAAACAATTACAAAATTGTCTTTCGGGCATTACACCTAACACATATCGACCTGGTGATCTACGAATCACATGGTGATGTTTGGCTTAGGACAACCGAGAAATGTACCTTTCGGCAGAGGGAAAGCGGGATGATGTTTCTACTAGACCCAGAATTGCATAGACCTAACCCTACATATATGGCATCAACCGAGATAGAGAGCCTAAAACTACCAGGATCTTCTAACTTCTCAATCACATCAAAGTCTGGGTAATCCTAATATGATGGAATGTAGTTAGGATCCTCCCCGGGGCCGGATTCAGAAGAAATTTCATGCACCGAATTCATCTAACGTCCTCGTACTCGTCTCCTAAAGTCCTCGTATTCGTCCAGGCAGATTTTTATGGATCTCCTGGTACTAGTATCTTCATCCTCTACCTACATCCTTTTTTTATCCTTGTCATTCGGCGTCGAACTTCTTGTTCTTGGAATGGGGTAGATTGAGATGGGTTTGACCTTCAATACGAAGCGACCTTTCGGAGGCACTGTGCTTAGTTTGGGATCTAATAAAGAAAAACTAACTGAATAAAGATCAAAAGCGTTCTACACGTCCTGCAAAATAATCAAAAGGAAAAACAAAAAAACGCGGTTAGTGAACATCCGCTTCAGTTGGGTTTAACCCCAACTATTGCAGACCTACTAACTAAAACTAACAGGATTAAACACAGAACACGTCGGGAAAAATAAGAATCAGGTTTTCTAGATCTCGTTTTTGCAGTAGGGTGTCCCCAATTACGAGTCCCGATTCCTTCTTTATGATTTTTTAAACGATGCAGGAATATGTAAGGTGACTCATGACTCAAATAAAATAAATAATAGAAAATTGAAAGATCATAATTAGGGTTAGTAAATTTATTATCAACAATTGGCCATTTTCCCCGACAGCGGCACCAAAAACTTGATGTCGCGCTTGTGTAAGTCGCTTATACTAGCAAGAGTACTAGGTCAATCGTAGTATAGCAAAAGGTGAATCAAGGTCGATCCCACAGAGACAATGCAATATTGATATTAATCATACGAATCTAATTAAGAACACATATAGTGGTCTACGACCAACGTAATGATGAAAAATAAAAATGGTGTTCCTCCTCCTAACCGATCTCCTAGCTTGGTGTAGTTAATCATTATGTTTACTTTCCCCGTAAATCCCCGAGTCAATATGAACTTATGTTTTAATTTAGTTTTAGCTACGAGTGCAGTCACCAAACCTTGTTTACTTTCATGGGACGGACAATAAATGTCTATGTGCATTTAACCTACTTACTTGGTTGTATTAAGACACACGCAATACGTTCTAGAAAGTGCAGGCTCAAATCCGAGAACCTCCTCCCTGAATTTCCACAGCTTTTTGAGGTCGCGCTTGTTATTTCTTTATCGATCCTCTCTTGGAGGATTTCGATCCTCTCTTGGTAGATTGGTATCGACCTTGTTTTTTTCTTATGATATTCGACGATGTAGGACCCGGCTCCGATATGTTAAATTTTTGGGCTCTATTGAGCAGTTTTTGCATGTTTACGGCGGGCCGCCATATGAACTCAGTTTTGAGACCGCCCCTTATCAAACCTGTTTGGAAGCTGGTGATGACCTCCATGTCCTTTATGCCTCTGGTTTGCTCGAATACTTTAGTTAATCGCTCATAATAACTTTGAGCCGATTCATTATCTCCTTGGCAGACCTCGTAGAGATCATCGATTACTTTTTTGGCCTGCCTTCTAATTTGAACTCATCCACAAACTTACATTGCATATCTTCCCAAGAGCAGATCGATCGAGGAGGTAGGCTTCGAATCAATGTCACCGCCTAGTCTTGCATAGTTCCTACTAAAGCGATGCACCAAGCAGATTCATTCTGTGTTGCCAAAGAGATTTTGCTCTGAAAAGCGGAAAGCCAGTCATAATGGCAAGATGTAATGTTGAAGTTTTGGAAATTAGGATAGTGGATGCCTCATCATGGTTCCCTTTTCAGAATATTCTTAGAGAGGACGCTAGTTCCCCAAGTCGGCCTGGCCACTCTCTCGGGTTTTACCCTTTCCATATCCTCAAGCCTCTTCTCGATCATTTTGAACTTATTTCTCCATGTTGGTGGTTCGGGGGAGTGTCTAGGCATGTGCTCTGATCGAGCTTCTCTTCCAGCGCTATTTTGAGACTCTGCATGTGGGTCCCCGAGTCTTTCCCTGACATTTTGGTGATTAGCACAGCGTCCTCCACCTACTCGCCTCGGAGCCACATTACACTCATTGCGATCATCGTTTCTTGGCCCGAGTCTATTTAGTGACGACCCTTTTGTTCGTGTTCTCCCAATACAGGAATGAACACTCCCTTCTCTTTGGGAGTGTCCCTCTCTGTTTGAATGTTGAGAATGTTGAGGAGGATCATTAATGCTTGGAGCTAGCTGGCGGTGCTATCGGGGCAGCATGAGTAGCAACACATGGAACGGACATGCCTTTGATTTGTTATGGAGGTAGACCAATGAAGATGAGGTATTGGCTCCCTTAATCCATCCTTTTGACATACTCCATGTAAGGCAGAGCAGCATTTGCGTTTGGGACATGTGGGGCAGTCGGCTCCTGGATTGGGTTTGGCTCGTGGGTTTGTCGTTGTTCGGAAGGACCCGCTACTTATTTTCCTTTGTTGGCGGTTACAACCTCGAGTGTTTTTCGAGCATTGTTCCTTTCATTAATGAATAGGCGAACATCCTTGTGCTCGCTCTCATCTCCACACTGACGGCCTATCGGGTCAGACATGGAAGCTGTACGTATCGATTTGTGAGCGGCTTTCAGAATAGGGGGTCACTGGCACCAAAAACTTACTTCCAGTCATGTTTGACTTGGTAACTAACTTTTCGATAATATCTTTGGGTATTTGTTTATAAGGACTAGTTTGAGTACTTAATTAGGCACTTAGGACACACTTAGATCTTATTTGGTTATAAGGACATAAAATTACATAGACCAAACTACCCTAAAATTTTTTGGACGCTAAAAAATGTTTTTTTTTTCTTTTTTGTGGACGCTAAAAAAAATTTGGACGCTAAAAAGACACCGCAATGCATCGGGGGTGGTCAATGCATCGTGGTGTCACTTCATCCCAGTGCCTCTGCATCACGGTGTCTCTGCATCGGGGGTGGTCACTGCATTGCGGTGTCTCTGAATCAGGGGTGGATACTGCATCGGGGTGGCCACTTCATAGCGGTGGTCAATGGATCGGGGGTGGTCAATACATCGAGATAGTCACTGCATCGGAGGTGGTCACTGCATCGCGGTGTCACTTCATCCCGGTGTTTCGGCATCGCGTTGTCTCTGCATCGGGGGTGGTCAATGCATCGCGGTGTCTCTGCATCGTGGTAACACTTCATCCCGGTGTCTATGCATCACGGTGTCTCTACATCGGGGGTGGTCACTGCATCGGAGGTGGTAACTGTTGGAAGTAGCGCCCGAAAGACAATTTCTGTAATTGTTTTTATAATTAATAATTGACAGATTTATTCTCATCTTATTATTTGCTTCGTGCTTATATTTAATACACTACTGAAAACCCCAAGTCGTATCATATGTAGCCATATAACTCAGTGTGTGACACACATGAGGATTAAGTTTATGGTGATACACTTGAACTATTAGTCCGTGGTGAACTTAATCAAAGTATGTGGTCTATTTATTAAACCACCATTAATGTGCCCAGAACACTTTAAGGTGTGACCGTCATATTCGGACCGTTAATATTGGTTATCTAAGTAGGGCATTTATATGATGTAGTCATATAGGACTGGACCGATTTGATCTGCATTTCTCATATAATTCCGTGATTGAGAAATATTATTAAATCATAAGATGATCATTTATGGATTAACCTTAATCCTGAAGTGATTACATACTCCTACTTGTTTCAGGATAGGGTTTGATGTGTTCGTTAAGAATCGCTTAGAGGCGCGGTCCGAATCACTTTCACGTTGGCACTATTCTGGAATGAGTGAGAAGTGTGTGTCTCACAGATATGGAATCCATTCATTCTTGCGGGAAGTAGAAAGACGATCCCTTTATTCGTTGATCCTAGAAACTGATCGATCCGTGGAGTTCGTATTGGTTATGAACTAATTGATCACTAGTGGGTTAATTGTAAATAAGGATAAGATGTATTGAAGAAGGTTTACGGAAATAATCCCGCTTCATTACGGATAGTCTATAGAGGGTTAGTTTATATGTAATGATTACATCAATGGACACTTATCGACTCGACTCGACGTTTTGAGAATAAGTTATATCTATAATCGATAGAGTTCAGTTTCGGATTTAAGGTGGCGTAATTCCGGGAATTAATGAATTAAGTAGAAATATTATGTTCGATGAATTTTTATTTAATTTATTGTAGCTACTGGTTATAGGTCCATGGTCCCCGGGTTGGCTCCTAACACGTGAGTGTTTTCTAATTTTATGGAACCTCGAGAATAAATTAAATAGTTGGTCTATTTCATGAATATGCAATATTATAAAATTGGTAAATAATATGTAAAATAGAAAATACATTTTCTATTAGAAATTTGACAAAAGTGGCGCCCCCTATTGTGATAAATTAGGAAAAGAAATTTTTCTAGATTATGTCATATGTGTGATTAATTAATTATCTATTTTTTGGATAATTAATGGAAAATTAAGAGATTGATATTTTGGGAATTATCTCTTATTTTGTGGGAAAAATATTTTTTTCCTTATGGGAATAAGTTTTGGTGGTGTGAAAATGATAACTCTCTTGACTAATTATTTTCCTATATAAAGAGAGTTCCTCCCAACACAATACACACTTGAAAATTGTGCCACACATCAAATAAAAGGAAGAAAAATTAGTTTCTTGCCTTAGTCATTAAGAGAAGAAAAACCAAGGGTTTTTCTTGTGCATATTCGAGGAGGTTCTACGGCGAGGATCGACGTCCACCAGTCGTCGCTAGGAGATACAATCTGGAAGATTGTGGCTTCTCCATCTGTCGATTTACTGTTCCTCTATAATAAGGTAAATCTTCAACTTTTTTGTAGTTATTAATTAATTAATCATGCGAATCGAATCGTGGTAAAATCGCATGCGAATTTAATTCGTAGCTTCCGTTGTGCATGATCAAGTGTCTCGATCGGTGCTATGAATCAGATCTGACGATCCAATTAAGGATCGGATCCAGATTCGGGTTTCTGTATATCCAGCATATGGTATCAGAGCGGGTTAAAGCGATTTTGCGATCTTGATTTCAAAATTAATTTATAAGAAGTGGAATTGAATAAATATTGCATCTTTTATATATTCGTTATATATATGCGTGATTGAATGATTTGGTTGACGAGATGGATTGAAGTTGGTACTTGTTTACCATTAGATCTATTGTAAACCCGTTTTTCCGGGTATAGGATGACATGCAATTTAATTTTGCAATTTAATTTTCTGTTTTGATTTAATTTCAATTCGGCGGACCCCTTCTTTATTTAAATCGGATGAATTCTTCATCAAATCTGAACGCCGGCGCAGTGGTCGAGTCACAGTTTAATGGTTTGCAGACTTGAGTTCAAATCTCCTTGGCCAAATCAAATAATTTTTTTTTGTCCGAATTTTTTTTTCTGTTCAATTAAAATACACAAAAACTGTACGAAAAAAAAGGCGGGAATCGAACTCGGGTAGAGATGAAGGAAGAAGGAGCTTCAACCAATTCAGCTAGAATGGCCTTTTATTGAAGATATGGAGCATACAATTCTTATACCCGACGGCGGCTACAAATAATTTTGGGTTTATTTGTTTATTTATAGATTAGATACGGGGGTACCAACGATCCATCTCAGTGGTTTACTTTTATGCAATTATTTTCATGCTTGATAATTTATGTGAGATAACCATGCCATGACATGCATCATAGTCATGAATTCCACTTCTAGCATATGCATACATGTAGATAATTAATCGTGATATTAATTAGCCATGTATGAGACGTAATTAATTTAGATTAATTTAGGTACTTAAATTAAATTAATTAAAACGAATGGAATTTATCGGGATATAAAATCACATGATAGAATAAAATTTACTCGGTAAATTTAACTTTGGGATCTAAAAATCATTCATGGATTTTTATTATGTAGTGACTACATAAAAGAATTTTCATAATTGAAAAATCCGGAAAAGTTGGACACCAACTGAGCAAAAGGTTCGAAAATTGGTTTGGGCGGTCAACAGGGCTTCGGCTCGACTCGACTTGTCCGTCCAAGTGCGGGGTTAGCCACAGGGGTCCGGCAAGGACAAGCTATCCAGCGAGCTGAGGCTCAATGGGGCAACCTTAGCCCGATTTTCAACCCAGCACCCGCACACATGCGACATTAGCGTAGGGGGTCCGGCAAGGTCAAGCTATCCAGTGAGTTTCGGCTCAATGGGGCAGCCTTAGCCCGATTCATCCAGCAGTCGTATATGAACCAACGAAGAGGACGGGTCGGCTTAGCCAATCCCGACACCGTTCGGTGAACTCGGTTAATGCTCAGCCAGGGTTTAATACCGATAATTTGGTGATTGCCTTTCAAGATTTATTGTTTTCAAATTATTGAGATAAAATTGTACGATCCTAAAATTTTATCATGACTAAATAGGACTTTAAAATTATTTTGTGAATTTTAGTTGTGTAGTGTCTACACAAGAAATTTCTAATTATTCGAAAAATTGGAAAATCATGAATATAGTGTCACTAGTTAGACGGTATTTGGAACCGATTACTAGTGGGAGCTTTAAATTTTATGATTTATTGTTTTTTGAATTATTAGAAAATTCATAAAGTCCTAAAGTATTGGGATTATAAAATTCTTGGTGAATTTTAATTGTGTAGCGTCTAACGAGGAATTTTAGACCGTATTTGGAACCGATAAACTAGTGGAAGGATTAAATTAAATATTCATGATCTATTGTTTTTTGGATTGTTAGAAAATTCTAAAATCCTAATAAGACAACCTAATTTTCAAAATAACGAGTGGGAGCGGGGAAGGTGACAACCGACCCCACGGCCTCTACTGTTGACACAAGCATGTGAGAGAATGGTGACGCCTCGAGCCGCTTTGATTTTGGCCCCCTGAGGGTGGCTTTCACCGCTATCAAAATTCAAGGTTTGGTCTCCGAAAGTATAGGATTTTGGGTACTCGTCGAGTCACTGACCGACCCTGAGGCATCATAGTCGGGGCGTACTTTGAGATCTGAAATAGTATGCAACACTCTGAAGGATAATTTAGGAAATATCTTGGCTGAAAAATGAAGGTAATGATCGTGTGTAAGTTACTAACGTCGATATTACTAGCAAGAATACTAGGTACATCGTAGTATAGTAAATGCGAGTCAAGGTCGATCCTACAGAGACAATGCAACTATAAGTATAAACAATTCTAACATAATTACGAAGCAACATAGAGGCGGTCATTGACCAACAATAACATAAAAGAAAACAAATATGGTATACCTCTCCTCTCCTCACCTATCTACTAACTTGGATTAGTTAATCATTATGTTTACTTCCCCACATAATTTCCTTAGATTAATCATGAGCTTTTAATGATTATTATCATATTTATCACCACTGGTGCAATTCTACTCTATCTACTCCGACAATGGAAGTAGACAATCTATACGCAAGCTACCCTCCTTAATTGGTCCGTAATAGCCCATACGCATAAAGAAGTAGAACTGCCGATATTGAGCGCTAACTCATACCGCTAACCCACCTAGACAGCTGTCGACATTGACCAGCACGTTCCTAGGGTCCATCAAGACTATGTCCTAATTAAAACTTCACTAACAGTCCTTCATGTTAATTTACGAACTATGAATATTAGATTGGCCAGACCTACTACTCGTTTTAATTATTCCTGCCGATCAATGTAGCTATAGTGAGTCCCAGTTTAGGTTTTCTAAAACATGCCTCGGTAAACCGGTATAGACCGGCGGGTTACCGGGGGCGGCTTTTCCTAATTTCTGGATCTACATTGCTCAGTACGATTAAAATAAGTAAATCATGGGGTTGTTAAACATGCATATTAACTAAAACACATAAATACGAACAGATCTACCATATTGAAGACAATAAAGGAACGTTCAAAGCTTCATACCTTCAACAATGAAGATCTAGCTCGATATACTCAAGCTAGAGATGATGGAAGAAGGTAGGAAACCGAAAACAACTCTCCAAAGCTCAAGAAAACTTTATTGCATAATAATAATTGTAATGGAATATATAAAATTGAAGATTGTATTAAGCATATGAAAAATCTCAGTATATGCGGCTTTATATAGATACAATAGCCGACTTAAGACTCTCTAAAGCCCTACCGACCTAGATAAAGCGGCTAGAATCAGTTTCGTGTTCCACAAGACACCGGTTTACAGGGCCTAGCCCTCGGGTTACCGGGCCTACTTTTCTTCCTTTTCTTCAGCAGGCTTCTTCTTAGACTTCAATCACTTGGCCCAATGTACTTCTTTTGGTCCAGACCCATTCTCCAATGCTCCAGATTTGGTACATCCTATAAAACATGCAAAATGAGAAAAAACAGTACCAAAACATCAGGAAAATAGAATAGTGATGGGAGTCAACTTTACTGTACTTTGGTGTGCAGTTTAACCTCCGGTTATCACTATTTTGGCATGTTTTGGGTAGAATTAGTCCTAATTAAGAGTAATATCGAGAGTTATACATGCAGGCGATTAAAGCTGTCATATCGATAGAAAATTCTCCCTTTTTGACGATATTTACCTCTTTTTTGAGCACCTTTGTCTTGCGGAATTACGCGTGGTGTTTGTTCGTATATGTTATTTCAGGATTTAGGTGTCTCAAAGAGCCGGAGGGCGATGTTTTGGAGTGAGAAACATGTTCGTGGCACAAAAGTAGCATGAAAGTGGAGAAAAATCAAGTTTGGAGTGAAATCAAGGCAAACGGGCGTTTGCTCTACCCAAACCTGCGTTTGCGGCAAGGTTATAGCTGCGAGATGACACGTTGGCCAAATTAGCATTTGGCCAGTTCAAACGAGCATTTACAGAAGTGGCATTTGATTCTGAAAATTGGCTTAGATGATGAACGAGCATCCAAATTACCCCCCAAACTAGCGATTGGATGGGTTCAGCTCGAATACTGAGCTCATATTCAGCAAACGAGCGTTCAAGACAATCCAAACGGGTGTTCGGCCTCAAGACATGATCCATGAACTAGCGTTTAGGAGAAGCCAAACGCTGGTTTACTGAATAACAAGCCCTAATCAAGAACCGGATTTCCAGGCAAACGGGCGTTCGCCAGGAGGCAAACGGCGTTCGCCCTCGACAGCAGCGAATTTTAACCTACACTATAAATACGCAGCCCTATTATTTCATATGCGTGTTTTTACTGCCTTAGGCATATTTTGGGCGATTTTGGTGCGGTTTTGCTGTAGGATAAACATACTTTGATCCGTTGATTCCTTAGTTCACATCCTTTTATTCTACATACATTCTATAGCTTAGATTTACATTTTCGTTCCAAAGATTCGACTTTTAAGGCAATTATTTCTTCAATACTTTGTGGATCAGATTTTCGTCAGTTATATGGTAAGAATACTTTTTCCTTTATTGTTTTAGTTATGATTTCAATCTTTATTTCCGTTATTAGCGTAATCATGAGTAGCTAATCCGTTGTGTAGCCGAATTATGTGAAAGCGAGTGAAAACCTTAAGGGGGATGAGATAGGGAGTTGTGTAGTGCATAATATCATGTTTAAACGATTAATCCATGTCCTAAAACTTATTATAACAGCTTTGAATTCGAGTAGCTACCTAGTTCACTCACACACATCGAACTTATAGATGCATTTTCCGGTGAGATGTGGGAAAGGGGGTTTTGGGATCGTTGCATAAATTCGGCCTAGTTGTTAGCACCGTTTCCAATACAGAGGTTTGTCATCGTTGTTCGAGCGAATCTAGAGCGTAATCATGTTAGGTTAATCAGTTTTCTAAAGGGAGAATTAATTAACTTCACATAGGGTGGTTAGATCGAGTGTTCAGTCTAATCGCTAGAATAAGGAGTTGGCACCCGTGGATGTTGTTAAACTACATTGGATAGGTAGGTCGGTTAAGACATGCTCCCTGTTAAGTCCTTCCTAAGGGGTAAAAGTAACTCGTGGGATCATACTTCGGCTATACCCTTTAATACCTAGAAGTAAACTTGTTAGTATAATCTTTATTTCTGCATTAGTATAATATCTTCCACCATCATTTTGGCCTGAACTAAGTTTTACGTCAGCTTTGGTACCTAGACATTACTCCTTGTGGATTCGACCTTGTGACCACTATACTCCCATTGACCCGATACTCTGTCGGTGAAAGTTAGCAGTTAAGTATTTTGCTATCAAGAATTTTGGTGCCGTTGCTGGGGATTAACGTCTAATATCCCTTAAGTTGACAGAAAGCTTGGGCTTAGGTCATTTTTATTTCATTTTTTGTTGTTTCCTATTTTACAATGCATGACCCGAAGTTCAAAAAAACCTCTTATCGATCCGATTGAAGAGATTTGAAGCTTTTGCACACCACAGAATTAGTCAACACCGAAGAGAGATCCTGATTGCTAGTCCGAACCCTCTGTTTACAGAAAAAAGGGTAGTAGAAAGCTCTATCTCAGATTCCTCTGAAGAAATGGATGATATAACGAATGATAGATATGGCAAAGACCCCATTACTGAACATAATGCACCAGGGCAAACCTCGAACACTACTGGTGCTAATGCAACACTGCCGTTGCAAACTCCACCGAGAGATCCTTGTGTAGAACAATTAAGGGGGGACGATACAGTGTTACACCAGTTGGTTACCCCAAAATTTAATCAGAGAACAGGGATTGGACTGAATAGGGGAGGATAGAATGCCCAGAACTTCAAACCAGAATTCGACCAAGCTACTGTAAACCGAGTACTGCATATGCTAAGGAATCAGGGAAACCAACAGGGGTTCCAAAACCCATATGCTCCACATCCACCTATGCAGCAGTTTAATCAATAGCAACCACAACAGGTAGTTCAACCCCAGAGAATGCAGCAAGCTCAAGCACCGAGAGTCTGTCGAGACTACGTCACTACACCATAGGAAGTCACGGGGCACAACCCAATCAGAGTGCCCTCAATCAATGCAAACAACATGGACATAAAGCAAAATATCCTAAACATGTTGGGGGAACATGCCTTGTTCCACGGGAGGTCAACTGAAAACCCGAATAGCTTTTTGGATCATTTTCTCCAAATTTGTGGGACGGTGAAGTATAATGGGGTTAGCGACGAGGCGATAAAAATGATGGTGTTCCCGTTTGCACTTAAAGGGGCTACTAAGGACTGGTACGACTCATTGCCTAATAATTCGTTACATACATGGGCAGATGTGGTGAGAGTGTTTCTGAGGAAGTACTTTCCTCCGGCTAAGATTCTGGATTTGAAAGAAGAAATGTCTTTGTTTGATGGTCTCGAGGGAGAGACACTGAAGGAGACGTATGAGAGATTTAGCGGTCTGCTGAAGAGATGCCCTCCACATGATTTTTCCACGGTTGAGCAGGTAATCATATTGTTTAGAGCCTTGGAGCCAGTGGACCAGAACATTCTGAATGCCGCAAGTGGTGGAGATATTATGAATCTTCCACCGGATCAAGCTATGAGACAGATTGAGAATATGGCTGATGGAGAAGGGCAATGTGGGTCATCTAGGAAGAAGAATAAGGCTCCAATGGAAAGTGTGAAGTCTTTGAAAGAAGAGTTAGATAGAGAGACAACCATGCATGACAAGATGCAAGAAATGGTACTGAAGATGGACCAAATGGAGTTGGATAGAAAGAAGGCACATCAATGCCAACTTTGTGGGGATGGACACTCAGCACTGGAGTGTACATCATCGAAAAAGTTCACTTACCCACACTAGTTGAAATCTACCCCAGCACAACAGTTTGGAAACCAGAATGATCAGCAGAAGATGAATGTGTACGTGATGGGGCAGATGAATATGAATCAGTAAGAGTTTGGTTAGCAACAGCAGTATCAGAACTTTGAGAATCAGCAAGAGCCACCAATGAAGTATGCCATGGGTGAGGATTCACAGAAATATGATGTGAGCTATGTTGGACAAGGTGGTGGGGGACAGTGGAATCAGAATCAACAAGGTCAAGGTTGGAATCAGGGGCAGAATCAAAAATGGAATCGTAACAATAATCAAAGCAAAGGTTTTAGACAAAACCATAGCTCATACAACCGACCTTGGAACCAAAATCCCCAGAATCAGAATTCCTACCAGAATCAAAACCAAGGAAACTATCAGAATAACCAGAATCAACAATCTCAATCACAAGGCCAACAACAACAGCATGGTCAGAATTGGGGCCAGAATCAAGGATGGAATCAGAATCAGGGCCAGCAGAACAATAACAATCAGCAAGCTAGCCAGCCGCCCAGAATAATAATTCCGGCACCTACCAGTATCCGAATGCTCATCTCCACCAGAGCAATCAAAATAATCAGCAATCGAACAATTCTGGTTCTTAGAAGACATCTACTAAGATGCTCCTGGAAAGACTGGAGAAGAGTGTGCTGAGTTGAACAAAAATGCTGTGGAGCAAAAAGTGGCCACCCATTCTGCTATTTAGAATTTGGAGACCCAAGTAGGGCAAATCACTGACACTTTAAAGACAAATTTGAGTGGTGGTCTCCCGAGTAATACTGAGAGAAACCTGGAGAGCGTGAAAGCTGTGTTCACAATAAGTGGTAAAGAGGTTGGGCCAAGTGACAAGAAGAAGGAACTGTGGGCAGAGAAAGCTGAGAAAGAAAAGATGGCTGAGCAAGAAGGAGCTATGTATGGTGAAGTAGAAATTGAAGATTTAGAGAAAGGCAGTGTTGAGAAAGAAATGGCTGCAATGAAGAAAGAGTTGGAAGCAACAAAGAAAGCATTGTTAGAGGCAACGAAGAAGGCGTTAGAAGAGGCAATACTGAAGAAAGACTATGTGGTCTTGGACATCAAAGAAGAAGAGCCCTCGCCGCCTAAAGTAAAAGGTAAAAAAAATAGAATTCCTCATCCTCCCCATGATTTTGATGTTAATACTTTACCCTACCCTCCTAAAGGACCCAGAAAGGACATAATGACCCATGGTCAGGCAAAATTTCTGAATCTCCTAAGGAAGGTAGAGGTAAACATTCCCCTATTAGAGGCCATTTTGAGCATTCCCCTATATTTTAAATTTTTAAAAGGAATGTTGTCGAATAAACAGAAGATGCAACAGATGGTGCATTTGAGTGAAGAGTGTTCTGTGATTTTTGAAAATAGGATACCTCCTAAGTTGCAGGATAGAGGTAGCTTTACCATCCTAATTACCATTGGAGAGACAGTGTTTACAATTGTACAGTGTGATCTAGGGGCTTCTGTGAGCCTGATGCCGAGAGGAATTTATGAGAAGTTGGGATTGGGTAAGTTGGAACCGACAGGGATGACCCTACAGATGGCGGATAGGTCTGTTAGGACACCTATGGGGGTAGCTGAAGATGTGTTAGTGCAAGTTGAAAAGTTTGTATTTCCCGTTGATTTCGTAGTTTTAGATATGGACATGGATGCAAAAACTCCTCTTTTGTTAGGTCAGTCTTTCTTGAATACAGAAGAGACCTTGATAGACGTTAAGAGGGGGTAAATCATACTATGAGTCGGGAAAGAGAGTGTGTCCATTAATGTGTATAATGCAATGAAACATCCTGAGGATGAAAAGAGCGATTGTTTTTTTGTTGATGTTATATATCCTTGTATTTTGGAGCACACTAACCTGCAGGGATACCAAGAGCCGTTGGAGGAATGCTCGATGAAGTCAAGCACCGTGGAAGATGATGATCAGAGAATGAGAATTCAGGCATACCATTTGGAGTCGAAAGCCTATGTCCATGCGGAATGGAACAAGAAGGTAGAGCTCGGTTTGACTGGCAAGCTACCAAAGCCATCAATCGAGGAACCACCGACTGATCTTTAGTTGAAGCCACTTCCTGAGCATTTAAAGTACGTATTTTTAGAACCTAATAAATTACTTCCTCTTATTATTTCATCTGCACTAACCGTTTTGCAGGAAGTTAAGTTGATTCACGTTTTAAAGAAACACTAAAAGGCCTTCGGATGGAAGATGGTTGATATCAAGGGGATTAGTGCTGATATCTGCAAGCACAAAATAACCCTTGAAGAGGGTACCAAGCCGGTCCGGTAGTTTCAGAGACGGTTGAACCCGCATTTGCAAGAAGTGGTGAGGAAAGACGTGGTGAAGATGCTGGAACTAGGGATAATCTACTCGATATCCGATAGTGAGTGGGTGAGCCCCACATAAGTTGTGCCCAAGAAAGGAGGCATCCTTTGTTGGTGAATGATAAAGGTGAGCCCATTCCTCTCGGCAATTCTTGGTAATAGGGTGTGTATTTAATTTCGCATGCTTAATGATAAAACTAGGAAAGATCATTTCCCCCTCCCTTTTATTGATCAAATGCTAGAGCGTCTAAGTGGTCATGCGTTTTACTGCTTTTTAGATGGTTTTAGTGGATACTATCAGATCCACATTGATATACATGACCAGGATAAGACTTCCTTCACATGTCCTTATGGCACCTTCGCATTCAAAAGAATGATGTTCGGGTTGTATAATGCACCCGCAACATTCGAGCGATGCATGGTCGCCATTGTTGCTGACATGATAGAACGGTTTATGGAAGTCTTTATGGATGACTTTAGTGTTTTTTTGACACTTTTGAGGAGTGTTTGTCTAACATTGATAAGGTGCTGAAGCGTTGTGAAGAGACAAACCTAGTTCTAAATTGGGAGAAGTGTCATTTCATGGTCACTGAGGGAATTGTGTTAGGCCATAAAGTGTTGGGGAAGGGAATAGAGGTGGATAGAGCTAAGATAGAGGCGATAGCTAAGCTTCATATGCCCACAAATCTGAAGACCCTGAGATCATTCCTGGGTCATGCAGGTTTTTATCGTAGGTTCATCCCGGGGTTTTCCCGAATTGCTAGACCTCTTACCCTTCAGTTGATGAAGGGAGCTCCCGGTGTTTTTGATGCGGCATGTGTAGATGCTTTTAGAACACTCAAGATCAAGATGCATGTGTAGTCACTGACCGACCCTGAGGCGTCATAGTCGGGGCGTACTTTGAGATCTGAAATAGTAGGTAACACTCTGAAGGATAATTTAGGAAATATCTTGCCTGAAAAAGGAAGGTAATGATCGCGTGTAAGTTACTAACGTCGATATTACTAGCAAGAATACTAGGTACATCGTAGTATAGTAAATGTGAGTAAAGGTCGATCCTACAGAGACAATGCAACTATAAGTATAAATGATTCTAACATAATTACGAAGCAACATAGAGGCGGTCATTGACCAACAATAACATAAAAGAAAACAAATATGGTATACCTCTCCTCTCCTCACCTATCTACTAACTTGGATTAGTTAATCGTTATGTTTACTTCCCCACATAATTTCCTTAGATTAATCGCGAGCTTTTAATGATTATTATCATATTTATCAACCACGGGTGCAATTCTACTCTATCTACTCCGACAATGGCGTTAGACAATCTATCATAAGCTACCCTCCTTAATTGGTCCGTAATAGCCCATAAGCATAAAAAGTAGAAGCGCCGATATTGACCGCTAACTCATACCGCTAACCCACCTAGGCAATTTATCGACATTGACCAGCACGTTCCTAGGGTCCATCAAGACTATATCCTAATTAAAACTTCACTAACAGTCCTTCATGTTAATTTACGAATTACGAATATTAGATTGGCCAGACCTACTACTCGTTTTAATTATTCCTGCCAATCAACGTAGCTGTAGTGAATCCTAGTTTAGGTTTTCTAAAACATGCCTCGGTAAACCGGTATAGACGGCGGGTTACCGGGCGGCTTTCTAATTTACGGATCTACATTGCTCAAGTGCGATTAAAATTAGTAAATCATGGGGTTGTTAAACATGCATATTAACTAAAACACATAAATACGAATAGATCTACCATATTGGAAACAATAAAGGAACATTCAAAGCTTCATCCCTTCAACGATGAAGATCAAGGTCGATATACTCAAGCTAGAGATGATGGAAGAAGGGAGGAAACCGAAAACAACTCTCCAAAGCTCAAGAAAACATTATTGCATAATATTAATTGTAATGGAATATATAAAATTGAAGATTGTATTAAGCATATGAAAACTCTCAGTATATGCGGCTTTATATAGATACAATTGCTGACTTAAGACTCTCTAAAACCCTAACCGACCTAAACAATGCGGCAGAATCAGTTTCGTGTTCCACAAGACGTCGGTTTACTGGGCCTAGCCCTTAGGTTACCGGGCCTACTTTCTTCCTTTTCTTCCGCTGGCTTCTTCTTAGACTTCAATCACTTGGCCCAATGTACTTCTTTTGGTCTAGACCCATTCTCTAATGCTCCAGATTTGGTACATCGGGAAAATAGAATAGTGATGGGAGTCAACTTTAATGTACTTTGGTGTGCAGTTTAACCCCCGGTTATCACTATTCTGGAATGTTTTAGGTAGAATTAGTCCTAATAAAGAGTAATATCGAGAGTTATACGCACGGGGAGTTAAACTGTCATATCGATAGAAAATTCTGCCTTTTTGACAATATTTACCTCTTTCTCCGAGCACCTTTGTCTTGCAGAATTACGCGTGGTGTTTGTTCGTATATGTTATTTCAGGATTTAGGTGTCTCGAAGAGCCGAAGGGTGATGTTTGGGAGTGAGAAACATGTTCGTGGCACGAAAGTAGCATGAAAGTGGAGAAAAATCAAGTTTGGGGTGAAATCAAGGCAAACGGGTTTTTCCTCTACCCAAACCTGCGTTTGCGGCAAGGTTAAAGCTGAGAGATGACACGTTGGCCAAATTGGTGAAGGATGCAGGTTCTTAGATATAAACGAGTTAGATCTACGCGCAGCGGATGTATCACGACTTATACATCACAATACATAATTAAAGGACTTAAACTACTACAAGGGGGTTAAGATCATGTTACCAATAGTAGGAAGAGAAGCCTAGATCTTCCGATGTGTTCTCCAAACGGCGGTTGGTGGACACCCTTCTTGATAAAAGCACCTCCTTGATATGCAACACCATGAAAAACTTGTAGTTTTTCTTCTTCTAAAACCCAAGACAAGAAAACTAATTTTTTTTCTCTCTTTTTGGTGATATGAAGTGAAATTTTCCTTGTCTTTTTACACTTGGAATAACTCTCCTTTTATAGGAGAGTAAATCATAGTCTCAAGTTTTAATTAATTAAATAAAATAAAAGATATTTTCCTTAATGAATAATTGTGACATATTATTGACCAATAGGAAACCAAATAATATGTCATCCAACCAATCACATAACAAAAATATCTTTTATTTTCCATAACACAAGAAAATTAATTCTTGTGCTAATTAGAACATAAATGGCGCCACCTTGTAGGGTTTTTAGCCCACATAAAATGTCTTTTATGTGTATTATATTATTTAGCCCAACTAAATAATATACATGCATATCAATTAATTAGATGACCAATTAATTATCATGAGGCCCAAATAACAAGATTATTAGTCAATTACGAAGCCACATCGGGGACCATGGACTATAACCGAGTAGCTCAATAATTAATTATTCATCGAGCGAGAATAAGTACATTAATTATTAATTCGGGATTACGCCACTATAAACCCGGCCCGAACTCTACCGATTATAGATGTATACTTATACTCAACCCATAGAGTGAATAAGCGTCCATTGATATAATCTTTGCATCACGGATTAACCCTCCATAGATTGTCCATTACGGTGGGAAGTCTCCGTGAACCCGACTCGAGAATGTCTTATCCTTATTTACCATCAACCCACGATGATCAATTAGTACACATATCGACTAGTAGCTAATTAGTCAAATGTGAACTTCCGGGATCGATCACTTTCTTAGGGCTAACAAATAAGAGGATTTGTCTCTCTACTTCCCTTGCAGGAAGGAATGGATTCCATGTCTGTGAAAATCAGAACTACTCACTCATTTGGAGATAGTGCCAATGAGAAGTGGCTTGGAACACATATTTAAGTGAACCGTAACTAACACATCAAACACTACCCCGGGACAAGCAGCACCCTGTGATCACCTCAGGATTAAGGTTGATCCATATATGATCATCTAATGATTTAATAAGATTCCTCGATTACGGAATTATACCGAGAAATTCAGATTAAATCGGTCGATCTATATGAAAGCCATCATATATAAATGCCCCACGTAGGTACCCTCTACCGGCGAGTTCGGATAAGACTATCACACCCTAAGGTGTTAGGCGCATTATTGGTGTTTTAATCAAGAGACCCTAAACTCTGATTAAGTTCACCACGGACTAACAGTTTAAGTATATCACCACTAACTCAATCCTCACGTGCATGCCATACACTGAGTTAAGCGGTTACATACTGATATACTTAGGGTTTGCAGCAGTGTATTATTTACAAGCACAAATCAATTAATAAGGTGAGATAAAATCTGTCATCCATTACTAAAAACAATTACACAAATTGTCTTTCGGGCACTACACCTAACAATTGGCGTTTGTCCAGTTCAAACGAGCGTTTGCAGAAGTGGCGTTTGATGCTGGAAGTTGGCTTAGATGACGAACGAGCATCCAAATTACCCCCAAACTAGCGTTTGGATGGGTTCAGCTCGAATACTGAGCTCATATTTAGCAAACGGGCGTCAAGACAATCCAAACGGGCGTTTGCCCTCAGGACTTGATCCATGAACTAGCGTTTAGAAGAATCCAAATGCTAGCTTACTGAAGAACAAGCCCTAATCAAGAACTAGATTTCCAGGCAAACGGGTGTTTGCCCTCGACAGCAGCGAATTTTAACCTACACTATAAATACGCAGCCCTATTCTTTCATACGCGTGTTTTTACTGCCTTAGGCATATTTTGGGCGATTTTGGTGCGGTTTTGGCGTTGATTCCTTAGTTCACATCCTTTGATTCTACATACATTCTATAGCTTAGATTTACGTTTTCGTTCCAAAGATTCAACTTTTAGAGCAATTATTTCTTCAATACTTTGTGGAACAGATTTTAAATCGATTATATGGTAATGAATAATTTTTCCTTTATTGTTTTAGTTATGATTTCAATCTTTATTTACATTATTAGCGTAATCATGAGTAGCTAATCCGTTGTGTAACCGAATTATGTTAAAGCGAGTGAAAACCCTAAGAAGGATGAGATAGGGAGGTGTGTAGTGCGTAATATCATGTTTAAACGATTAATCCACGTCATAAAACTTATTATAACAGCTTTGAATTAGAGTAGTTACCTATTTCACTCACACACATCGAACTTATAGATGCATTTTGCGGTGAGATGTGGGAAAAGGGGTTTTGGGATCGTTGCGTAGATTTGGCCTAGTTGTTAAGACCATTTCCAATACAGAGGTTTGTCATCGTTGTTCGAGCGACTCTAGAGCGTAATCATGTTAGGTTAATCAGTTTTATAAAAGGAGAATTAATTAACTTCACATAGGGTGGTTAGATCGAGTTGTTCAGTCTAATCACTAGAATTAGAAGTTGGCACCCCTGGATGTCGTTAAACTACATTGGATAGGTAGGTCGGTTATGACGCGCTCCCTGTTAAGTCCTTCCTAAGGGGTAAAAGTAACTCGTGGGATCATAGTTCGGCTATACCCTTTAATACCTAGAAGTAAACTTGTTAGTATAATCTTTATTTCTGCATTAGTATAATATCTTCCACCATCATTTTGGCTTTGAACTAAGTTCTACGTCGACTTTGGTGCTTAGACATTACTCCTTGTGGATGTTAAGGGTGAAACTATATGTTTTATAAGGTTATATTTTGTGATGTTTTCCCCTTTTATTTGTATAATTTGCATAATAATAAGGTCTTATATGGAAATATTTAGTAAACGATATTTTTAAGGGCTTAATCGCAATATTGATGTAATTATGTGATTTTATGGTTGAATTATAATTATTTGAATATTATTACTGTTTGCAATGTTTTCCCATGTCTCATAGGTATTATTATGAGGTTCAACTAATGATAAAAAGAGATGAAATTCGAGATATGGTGATTAGAGAAAGAGATAATGATGAGGTGGATTGAAGAGAAGAGATAGAGATGCAAAAATCACATTCAGGCCATATTGGACGAGCGTCCAGGTCCCGTCCAGAGCGGACGGGTGTTTGATAAAACAGACGGGCGTCCTGAAGAGCGATTTTGATACAGAGAGCATGAACGGAAGCTGGACGAGCGTCTGAGGAGAGTTCAATAATTGCGAACGAGCGTCCATCCGACCGACTTAGAGAAACCGACTTTGGAGGCTATAAATACCCATCTATTTTCACACACTAGGGATACCAATTGACATTATTGAAACCCTAATATCGAGGCGGCTTTAGGCTGCATCTTTCTTTGCTTTTATTACGGTTTTCATACACTTTAATTCTAGATAAAAGTAGGTAGTTTTATGTTCTTAATTCTGCACTTTTGAGTTCTACGAGGAGGTTGAGAGGCTAAGCTTCTACAAGCGAGCATTGTGAAGCCATCCAACACTTGTTGACCGTTTTCTTCGATTATATTGTAAGTTTCTAATCAAAGTTGTTCCCTTTATCATGTTTTATGATGTTAATTGCATTTATATCGAAAGATGTGCATGTATGAGGTTTTATATTTGATGAAAGTCTTTATAAACATTAGATCACCATGATTTAGGAATGGATCTTTAATCTATGTCAAGCGAAAGTTGATAGGTTGAATATCTAGGTTAAATCGTTAAAGTTTACATCTTTGCTTATTTTATGGCGCGTTAATTTCCGTAAATCGAAAGATAGGAATTAATAGGCGAATTATCTACGAAAGTAGGAATTCATACCTTTGATAAGATGCATCACAACTTGTTAGAAACGAAAATATAATCAAGATAGGAAGTTAATAATTGTTGGATAGGTGGATCAACTCATTTCGTTTGTCCGTTTTAAATTTGATCTAATCCTTAGAACTTGAATTTGTTTAGTTTAGATTCTTGTTTTCCACATTAGTTTAGTTTGTTCGCAACCAATTCTTCCTAGCTTTGGATTTCATCCTCTGTCTAGTTTATTTTCAGCATATTTGTCTAGTTTAGTTCCTGTTTAGTTAAGTTTTCGTGACATCGTTTAGGTAGGCAAAAACTAGGATTAACAACCATCGTTCCCGTAGGATCGACCGGCATTAACCACTAGTACTACGATCCTTATACTTGGGGTTAACGGATTATAAATTATATTACTTGTTTATTTCATTAGCAATAATCCGTGGACAAGTTTTTGGCGCCGTTGCCGGGGACCGGACGGTTGTCTAGTTTTTGTTTAGTAGTTAGGTTAGATTTTCATTTTTATTTTTTACTTTTTTCGTAATATCTTAATTGTTAATATTAAATGTTTAGTCTGTTTTATTTATGTGTGTTTCTGTGAGTAATTAGTATAGATTTTAGTCATCAAGTTTATATCTCTGTTTTTGCTGTTTTTGTACTCTGTTTTCTTTGTTATCCCCTTTCTTTTCTACAAATTTTCGATTCCTCCCTGAATTTTTTGGCATCACGGGCAGCGTTTAGTTTCTTTGGGCCCCGTCCGTAAAACTCTTCAATCTGTATCAATTTCCGACTGTGAAGGCGGCGTTCATACCTCACGGGCGCCCGTCCAGAGGATATTTAATGAACCAGGCAGCGTTCGGTTTTACGACGCCCGCCCGTCAAATCTCAAGCTCGAGGCGAGCAGCTTCGTTCACATTTTTGGACGCCCGTCCGTCTGCGTCTTTCCTTCTCTTCTCTTTCTTTTTCCTAGATCTTGATACTAGTTTTAGGCTTTTAATCTCTTAGATAGTTTTTTTGACAATATTTACCTCTTTTTCCGAGCACCTTTGTCTTGCAGAATTACGCGTGGTGTTTGTTCGTATATGTTATTTCAGGATTTAGGTGTCTCGAAGAGCCGAAGGGTGATGTTTTGGAGTGAGAAACATGTTCGTGGCACGAAAGTAGCATGAAAGTGGAGAAAAATCAAGTTTGGGGTGAAATCAAGGCAAACGGGCGATTCCTCTACCCAAACCTGCGTTTGCGGCAAGGTTAAAGCTGAGAGATGACACGTTGGCCAAATTGGTGAAGGATGCAGGTTCTTAGATATAAACGAGTTAGATCTACGCGCAGCGGATGGATCACGACTTATACATCACAATACATAATTAAAGGACTTAAACTACTACAAGGGGGTTAAGATCATGTTACCAATAGTAGGAAGAGAAGCCAAGATCTTCCGATGTGTTCTCCAAACGGCGGTTGGTGGACACCCTTCTTGATAAAAGCACCTCCTTGATATGCAACACCATGAAAAACTTGTAGTTTTTCTTCTTCTAAAACCCAAGACAAGAAAACTAATTTTTTTTTCTCTCTTTTTGGTGATATGGGGCGAAATTTTCCTTGTCTTTTTACACTTGGAATAACTCTCCTTTTATAGGAGAGTAAATCCTTGGTCTCCAAGTTTTAATTAATTAAATAAAATAAAAAGATATTTTCCTTAATGAATAATTGTGACATATTATTGACCAATAGGAAACCAAATAATATGTCATCCAACCAATCACATAACAAAAATATCTTTTATTTTCCATAACACAAGAAAATTAATTCTTGTGCTAATTAGAGACATAAATGGCGCCACCTTGTAGGGTTTTTAGCCCACATAAAATGTCTTTTATGTGTATTATATTATTTAGCCCAACTAAATAATATCCATGCATATCAATTAATTAGCCCGACCAATTAATTATCACTTTGAGGCCCAAATAACAAGATTATTAGTCCAATTACTGAAGCCACATCGGGGACCATGGACCTATAACCGGTAGCTCAATAATTAATTATTCATCGAGCAGAATAAGTACATTAATTATTAATTCCGGGATTACGCCACCATAAACCCGAAGCCCGAACTCTACCGAATATAGATGTATACTTATACTCAACCCATAGAGTGAATAAGCGTCCATTGATATAATCACTTTGCATACGGATTAACCCTCCATAGACTATCCATTACAGGTGGGAAGTCTCCGTGAACCCGACTCGAGAATGTCTTATCCTTATTTACCATCAACCCACGATGATCAATTAGTACACATATCGACTAGTAGCTAATTAGTCAAATGTGAACTCCGGGATCGATCACTTTCTTAGGGCTAACAAATAAGGGATGTCTCTCTACTTCCCGAGGAAGGAATGGATTCCATGTCTGTGAAAATCGAACTACTCACTCATTTGGAGATAGTGCCAATGAGAAGTGGCTTGGAACACATATTTAAGTGAACCGTAACTAACACATCAAACACTACCCGGGACAAGCGGCACCTGTGATCACCTCGGGATTAAGGTTGATCCATATATGATCATCTAATGATTTAATAAGATTCCTCGATTACGGAATTATACCGAGAAATTGATTAAATCGGTCGATCTATATGAAAGCCATCATATATAAATGCCCAGCGTAGGTACCCTCTACCCGATGAGTTCGGATAAGACTATCACACCCTAAGGTGTTTCAGGCGCATTATTGGTGTTTTAATCAAGAGACCCCTAAACTCGATTAAGTTCACCACGGATCTATGATTTAAGTATATCACCACTAACTCAATCCTCACGTGCATGCCATACCTTTGAGTTAAGCGGTTTATCTTGATATACTTAGGGTTTGCGGCGATGTATTATTTACAAGCACAAATCAATTAATAAGGTGAGATAAAATCTGTCATCCATTACTAAAAACAATTACACAAATTGTCTTTCGGGCACTACACCTAACAATTGGCGTTTGTCCAGTTCAAACGAGCGTTTGCAGAAGTGGCGTTTGATGCTGGAAGTTGGCTTAGATGACGAACGAGCATCCAAATTACCCCCAAACTAGCGTTTGGATGGGTTCAGCTCGAATACTGAGCTCATATTTAGCAAACAGGCGTCAAGACAATCCAAACGGGCGTTTGCCCTCAGGACTTGATCCATGAACTAGCGTTTAGAAGAATCCAAATTCTAGCTTACTGAAGAACAAGCCCTAATCAAGAACTAGATTTCCAGGCAAATGGGTGTTTGCCTCTAATAAACAGCCAATTTTAACCTACACTATAAATACGCGACCCCTATTCTTTCATCACGCGTGTTTTTTCTTGCCTTAGGCATATTTTGGGCGATTTTGGTGCGGTTTTTGCGTTGATTCCTTAGTTCACATCCTTTGATTCTACATACATTCTATAGCTTAGATTTACGTTTTCGTTCCAAAGATTCAACTTTTAGAGCAATTATTTCTTCAATACTTTGTGGAACAGATTTTCGTCAGTTATATGGTAATGAATAATTTTTCCTTTATTGTTTTAGTTATGATTTCAATCTTTATTTCTGTTATTAGCGTAATCATGAGTAGCTAATCCGTTGTGTAGCCGAATTATGTTAAAGCGAGTGAAAACCCTAAGAAGTATGAGATAGGGAGGTGTGTAGTGCGTAATATCATGTTTAAACGATTAATCCACGTCCTAAAACTTATTATAACAGCTTTGAATTAGAGTAGTTACCTATTTCACTCACACACATCGAACTTATAGATGCATTTTGCGGTGAGATGTGGGAAAAGGGGTTTTGGGATCGTTGCGTAGATTTGGCCTAGTTGTTAAGACCATTTCCAATATAGAGGTTTGTCATCGTTGTTCGAGCGACTCTAGAGTGTAATCATGTTAGGTTAATCAGTTTTATAAAAGGAGAATTAATTAACTTCACATAGGGTGGTTAGATCGAGTTGTTCAGTCTAATCACTAGAATTAGAAGTTGGCACCCCTGGATGTCGTTAAACTACATTGGATAGGTAGGTCGGTTATGACGCGCTCCCTGTTAAGTCCTTCCTAAGGGGTAAAAGTAACTCGTGGGATCATAGTTCGGCTATACCCTTTAATACCTAGAAGTAAACTTGTTAGTATAATCTTTATTTCTGCATTAGTATAATATCTTCCACCATCATTTTGGCCTGAACTAAGTTCTACGTCAGCTTTGGTGCTTAGACATTACTCCTTGTGGATGTTAAGGGTGAAACTATATGTTTTATAAGGTTATATTTTGTGATGTTTTCCCCTTTTATTTGTATAATTTGCATAATAATAAGGTCTTATATGGAAATATTTAGTAAATGATATTTTTAAGGGCTTAATCGCAATATTGATGTAATTATGTGATTTTATGGTTGAATTATAATTATTTGAATATTATTACAGTTTGCAATGTTTTCCCATGTCTCATAGGTATTATTATGAGGTTCAACTAATGATAAAAAGAGATGAAATTCGAGATATGGTGATTAGAGAAAGAGATAATGATGAGGTGGATTGAAGAGAAGAGATAGAGATGCAAAAATCACATTCAGGCCATATTGGGCGGCGTCGAGTCCCGTCAGAGCGGACGGGTGTTTGATAAAAGCAGACGGGCGTCCAAGAGCGATTTTGATCTGAAGAGCATGAGCGGAAGTGGGCGGCGTCGAGGAGAGTTCAATAATTGCGAACGAGCGTCCATCCGACCGACTTAGAGAAACCGACTTTGGAGGCTATAAATACCCATCTATTTTCACACACTAGGGATACCAATTGACATTATTCGAAACCCTAATATCAAGGGCGGCTTTAGGTTGCATCTTTCTTGCTTTTATTACAGGTTTTCATACACTTTAATTCTAGATAAAAGTAGGTAGTTTTATGTTCTTAATTCTGCACTTTTGAGTTCTACGAGGATGTTCGGAGGCTAAGCTTCTACAAGCGAGCATTGTGAAGCCATCCAACACTTGTTGACCGTTTTCTTCGATTATATTGTAAGTTTCTAATCAAAGTTGTTCCCTTTATCATGTTTTATGATGTTAATTGCATTTATATCGAAAGATGTGCATGTATGAGGTTTTATATTTGATGAAAGTCTTTATAAACATTAGATCACCATGATTTAGGAATGGATCTTTAATCTATGTCAAGCGAAAGTTGATAGGTTGAATATCTAGGTTAAATCGTTAAAGTTTACATCTTTGCTTATTTTATGACGCGTTAATTTCCGTAAATCGAAGATAGGAATTAATAGGTAATTATCTCTGAAAGTAGGAATTCATACCTTTGATAAGATGCATCACAACTTGTTAGAAACGAAAATATAATCAAGATAGGAAGTTAATAATTGTTGGATAGGTGGATCAACTCGCTCGTTTGTCCGTTTTAAATTTGATCTAATCCTTAGAACTTGAATTTGTTTAGTTTAGATTACTGTTTTTCCACATTAGTTTAGTTTGTTCGCAACCAATTCTTCCTAGCTTTGGATTTCGTCCTCTGTCTAGTTTATTTTCAGCATATTTGTCTAGTTTAGTTCCCTGTTTAGTTAAGTTTTCGTGACATCGTTTAGGTAGGCAAAAACTAGGATTAACAACCATCAGTTCCCCGTAGGATCGACCCGGCATTAACCACTAGTACTATGATCCTTATACTTGGGGTTAACCGGATTATAAATTATATTACTTGTTTATTTCATTAGCAATAATCCGTGGACAAGTTTTTGGCGCCGTTGCCGGGGACCGGACGGTTGCCTAGTTTTTGTTTAGTAGTTAGGTTAGATTTTCATTTTTATTTTTCTGTTTTTCGTAATATCTTAATTGTTAATATTAATTGTTTAGTCTGTTTTATTTATGTGTGTTTCTGTGAGTAATTAGTATACATTTTAGTCATCAAGTTTATATCTCTGTTTTTGCTGTTTTTGTACTCTGTTTTCTTTGTTATCCCCTTTCTTTTCTGCAAATTTTCGATTCCTCCCTGAATTTTTTTCAGCATCTGGACGAGCATTTAGTTTACTGGACGCCCGTCCGCTGAAAACTCTTCAATCCTGTATCAATTTCCGACTGTGACGAGCGGCGTTCATACCTCGGGCGCCCGTCCAGGATATTCAATGACTGCAGGCAGCGTTCGTTTTCGAACGCCCGTCCGTCTCAAGCTTCGGCGAGGCCTTTCGTTCACATTTTGGGCGCCGTCCGTCCGTCTGTCTTTTCCTTCTCTTCTCTTTCTTTTTCCTAGATCTTGATACTAGTTTTAGGCTTTTAATCTCTTAGATAGTTTTTTCTTTTCTTTTCTTTTTCTTTAGTTTTTAAGTTCAATATCTTGATTTGGGCCTCGGTTTATACAAACTCGTAGTCATAAGGGACCACTAATCTATTCCCCCGACCCGAAGCGGACCATAGTCCGACCCAATAGGCGGAGACCGTTTCGACGAGGAAACGCCTAGATCAAGAATTTGAGCAATATCTTGCAGGAGAGATCGAAAAAAATAGTAATAATGGCTGCGAGAAGGCAGACGGACGTTGGCCGACTATGCCATGCACAGTGCAGTCACAATCAACCCGGCTATCATCATGCCGGCCATTTACACTCAACTTTCGAGCTTAAACCGGACTTATACGAGATGATGCGGCATGCATCCATTTTCCATAGGTTCCAATCGAAAACCCCACACTCACTACACACATTTCTACACATATGCGGTACTACCCGTATCCAAGGTGTAAGTGAGGACGCAATCAAGCTCAAACTCTTCCCATTTTTCCTTGCGAGGGAAGCACTAGAGTGGTATCACTCTCTCGCCGGAATCCATTACGACTGGGCCGAACTTGAAAAGAATTTTTGAGTCAATATTTTCCTCCATCAAAGACGGCCCAAGATATTGAAATGAAATCTTCACATTCGTCGGCGAGGAAAATGAGTCTTTCTTTGATTCTTTGGAAAAGGTTCAAGTCCCTCTCGGAAAATGTCCCCACCATGGCTTGCCAATGCAAAGGCAAGTCAATACATTCTTTAGCGGATTGACCGAGAGCTCACTAAGGGCATGGTCAATAGTTCATCAGTGGGGCGTTTTGAAGAAGACACTGATGAGGATGGGCCTTTGTTTGAAGACATTGCCAAATACAACTATGCCCCATCCTATCGAGGCCATCCAGCGCCTCTTCCTCCCAAGGTGGAGGAAGTAAATGTCAAAGTCGATTGCCATGCCGCAGCGGATGGCAAGTCCTCAAGTTCAAACACGATTAATCGAGACTCTTCGTTTTCCGCAGAACCCTCGGGTTACGTATTATAAAATTCTTTGTCAAGCGGTCACATGTTTGGCCAATGTCAATTCAGATCCCCTCTGTTCATCAAGTCAATGCTGTTCATAACAATGGACAGTATAATCCAATCACATGCCAAGTATGTGATGATCCGAAACCTTTGCTAAATACATCCCATGATTGGACATAATGCGAGAAGTGAATGCTTTTTCTCGCGATCTAATCTGCGGTTCAATAACCAATTCTCGCCGAATAATTCTCAAAACCAGGGCTTGGCCGAATCCGAGCTTTAATTCAAATCCAAATTTCAATCCGAGCTTTAATCGAATCCAAACTTCACTTGAAACCCTGGATTCAATCAGAACCAGAACTCAAATTTTTCAAATAATACTCAGAGGTTCAATCAGAATTGGCCCGCCAATTCCAACTCTCAATTTGAGAATCGGCCCGACCACCATACTCTCAAAATCCCCAAAACTCTCAAGGCCCTCGGTCCAACAATCTCGAAGCTAAGTTGGAGGAGAAAAGAAAAAGTATTCAACTTCTAATGAATTCGAACAAGAGCCTTGAGAGGCAAATAGAACAATGGTGGAGATTAGCTTCCAGACCGTCAGGCATTTGCCTGACTTTACGGAAAAGAATCCAAAAAGCGGTCAAGTTGCTCAAAGCGAGGCGAGTAGCGACCAATGCTGCGACTGGTACCTTCAACTCCGTATGGTAAAGAAGAGGCCAGTGCAATGATTTAAGAAGTGGCACTCAGCTGAGTGGTCCCCCTGGCTTCCAGGGAAACCACTAGCCCCTCCTGCCATGATAAGGCGGGAGGGAAGCCGAGCACCAAGAATCCCTTTCTTTGCAAGAAAAGACTCAGTGGGTGATCCACGAGAGGTGCGGAAAAGCAGATCCTCGTGTGGCTAACCCTCGAGGTGAGAATTCAAGTGAAAGTCAGGAAGTTGATCCACGACTAAGAAAGATTCGAAAAGGCATTCGGTGGAAAGACCTGGAGGATAAAGCCGTAAGTGCATCCTCAAAGAAAATTTTTTCTGAGAGTGATCTAAAGAAACTCCCTTTTCCACCGAGGAAGAGCAACATCCCTCTGAGTGAAGATAAGAAATATGAAAAGGTGCTTAACCTTTTGAAAAATACTCAGGTAAATCTGCCATTATCCGAGGTCTTGGTCGAGATGCCTAAGTATACAAAATTCATCAAGGATGTTGTGTCTTCGAAAAAGAAATTAGCAGGCATGGAAAGGCAAATTGGTGAGGATTGTTCCTTGATAAATTATCAAGACTTACCAACCAAGAGGGGCGACCCAGGCAAATTTGTGCTCACATTGCAGATGGGAGGCCTAGTCTTCCCAAATTCCTTATGTGACACTGGGTGCATCCATCGACTTGATGTCGTTGTCATTTGCAATCGGCTTGGTTTACAAGATCGTCTAGAACCGCCACCATGAACCTTCGGTTCAGCGATAGATCTTCCAAGAAAGCTTGGGGATCACGAGAGCGTATTAGTTCAAATTGATAGGTTTACCTTTCCGGTTGACTAGTACGTCTTAGATATGGAGAAAGGTGAGAATGTTCCCTGATTCTTGGAAGACCTTTCCTTTCTCTGACTAGAGCCCTCATCGATTGTGATGGTGGGCAAGTAACTATTCGAGTTGGTGACAAGAGGTGAGCTATAGTGTCTCTAAATCTATTCAAGTACCCTCGGTTCTCCAACCGGCTTTTCCATTTGAGGAGTCATTTAATGACTTCAATGACTGTATGGAAGAGCAAGTCAAAGGCGTGGAAGCGGAATATGAGCGATTGATCGATAATCTGAATAGTCATGGTGTGGTTAATCTAGATCAATTGGCGGTGACCTTGAGGATGAGTTATTAAGAGAAGAAGCTTTGGCGGTGGAGCCACTAAGTAAGCTCGATGTTGAGTTGAAAAGTGGAGGGCTTAAATCGAGTTTAGAGGATCCCCTGCAGATCTAGTTACGAAGCCGTTGCCTAAACATCTTAAGTATGTGTTCTACGGGAAGGTGACAAGCTTCCCGGCTGGGGACCGCCTCCCTAAGGAAGGCCTTCACCGCTTATCAAAATTCAAGGCTTGGTCTCCGAAAGGATAGGATTTTGCAGGTACTAAATGGTCACCTGACAGACCACTAGCAGCGGCACACTCAGGGTCTACCTAAAGATCCTCGAGACAGAGGTCACACTCATAAAGGGTATTTTTGGTAGTACCTTGGCTGAAAAAGGAAAGGTGATTGACGATCACAAATGAGATGTTCGATTCTCAACTCGATCTTCAATATTAATCGAAACCTCTTTGACCTACCCTAAGGCGCAATAATCGAGGCATTAGATTAAATCCTTGGAACGGTAGGATAGACTATAAGCACTAGTTTATGTTCCTAAAATTTTAGTAGTGTATGATTTGGATTTATTTTCTGTCAATTTTATTTACAATCAAGTATATATATCTCTAAGGTGCTAGGCGCTAGTGTAAAATTGACTAGTAATGACTTAGTTAAAAGTGGTAAGTAACTAGAACGTTGTATTTATTAATCTCACATGCGATTAATTTTTCGGAAGAGATATTTCTCTTGAAGCCTTCAAAACTTAAGTGGCGTAAATAGACATGTCAACATGCTCGTCACTAGAGCGAACGAGACAACCGTAGTTAGTTTGAAAGATGATTGGGACGATAAAATTCTTCTAGTGAATTTTAATGGTGTGAGTGTACACACGAGAAATTTTCTAAAAGAAAAATTAGAGAATCATAAATTAAAGTGTGTCATTAGTTAGACGGTATTTGGAACCGATAAACCAGTGGGAGCTTTTGTCTTATGTTTTTTCTAATTTAGAAAATTAGTCCCACTGGTAACGCTTTCATTAGACATCCTACAGCTCACTAGTAGTGTCTACTCAATTGAACTCGCTAGTTCAAGACTATTTCTTTTAAGGAAAGTCAAGAATGGGAAAGAATGTCTACAAGTGTTAATCATCTAAACTAAGATTGAGGCTAAACCGAAATATTAATTAAAGAAAGTATAGGATAAGAAAGTGATTTCGGATCACTAACCAATGAATCCTTAGCTTACTTTCTTAACCGAGTAACTTGACTCGCAGCTTAGTTCTTTGGAAGAACAAGGAAGGCGTGCATTAACGACACGAGAGTAACAACGGGCGTAATTTCAGCTATAATAGTGGGAGTGATATAAGGAAATGAATTTCGATTCTATCCTTGAATATCACGAAAAATTTATTTTATGTTTACGATTCGTTGAAACAAATGGATTCACTTTCATCTCGATACTACGATTTGCCTTAAACAAAGTGAAGATGACATTTGTAGTATGAATCGGTGACTCGGACTTTGTTTGATAAAGACAAGAATCCACTAAGAAAAGTTTCGAATAGGTATGTGTAACACATCTAAAACTATTAAAGGTAAAAGGCTTCGTATTCAGATAAACGACCCTTCAATATCTATTAATTAGTGCATATATCCTGTAGATAAGACTCGACGATCGGGCTAAGGGGTGATTCCTATCTCGGGCCTAAGAACACTATCTCAAAGGAACAATGACTAAGTTTCCTTTCAATCGGAAAGGGTAATAGATTTGAAGAGGTAACATAGCTTGTTCACAGTGACCTTCGGGTCTAAGTGAGAGATACAAGCTAGTGGGAGTTTTTGAGTGGTGACATTTTGTCTCGATAACTACTCCAAGCGTGATTTAGTTTATCAAAAAAGAATATGAGGAGGAGTCTCTCGATTTTAGCGAGAGAATAGAGTATTCCAAGCTCATAAATAGGCTATAGCATAGTCTTGGGACCGATGCTCACCGCCTCCTAAGTGGAATGTTTCTCAATCGAGAAAGAAACCATAGACTTGCCCTATATAGTTATTGATGTGCTACAATACTTCTCGCTAGACTCGATTAAGATAATTGGTTGCAAAATAACGAATAACATTATTATGTAAAACCGAGAAGTCTACCTAGAAGATGCCATGGTGAATTTATGGATAATGAGTGAATTCGGTTCACACCACTTCCATAAATGTAGGCATTTAGCATTTAATGCTTGAAGGTGGGATCGAGATTTTGCGATACGCTCGGGATTGGACTGTTCGTGAAATATCTTAATGAGACGAGTGAAGGTTGATTATAAGATTCTTGAGATCATAAAGTGACGGTTGAATCTGGCCACAAGCCTTCGATAGAATCTATAAGTAACAACCTTAAACTCTTAGAGTACGGTTACCCAAAGGTAGTTACTATCCGATTTAATCGGACCACGCCCAACATTAGTTGTTGGTGATTACACCGATAAATACTACTAGATCGAATGTCAATCCACCCAAGACATCGTGGGAGTATGGTTTAACCGCTGACCCATTGTGATTTTGTGGACTTTATAATCACTAGTGGTGATTGATAACCTATGGCTCTTGGTGGGAGTGAGATAGATTCTGATTATAGAGGTTGGTTTGAAAACCTTAACCCCTGTGAATGGAGTTTTGGTACTCCAGGATTGCATTCAACCCTCTTGTAGAACCACCGAGTGTCTCAGCCAGTGGAGCAGTGGGAGCAATTGGATCTACACGGAAAAGAGTCGAATGAATAGGAAAGTTTAAACTTTAGCGCAAAGTTGAGTGGTATAGGGGTGATTCCCCGACAACTAGAGAGTTAACTGCACCTTGAACTCTCTCACCACTCCAGCCTTGCTAGATTTCATTAGAGCGAGTAAAATAGGGGTGATTCCCCGAGACTTTCTTGCCGAACAACGAATCAATTCATTCGTAAGCGTATGGTTTTAGCTAAGAATGAATAACGGATTCTACAAAGCGTAAGATAGGGTGATTCCCAAGACGCTTTTAAGTAGACTAACGATATCTTAATTCATTCGTAAAGAACCTTTGGTAGAGGCCTGCCATGGCTTATATCCTTTGTGGATTTAAGAGAACCTCACGGTCATTTAAAAGTCACATGTTTTAAAATATGTGGACTTGACCAAAATATTGATAAGTCTTTCAGACTGGATGTCAATATTGGTAAAGTAGTAGTATTAGTGTTCATGAATGATAACATCGAAACGGGGTTGGAAACAACATGTGTGTGCTATCTCAAGTCGAACCGACACGCCAAGATTCTCTGGATTAGAATTGGACTATATTCTAAGAATTTGATTCGGTCAAATTCACGAGAATGAGTCATTGGATATCCCACCGATCTTATTGAATAAGATGATTATGCATATACTGGTGCAAAAGATTCAACGAGTAGTCCTACCTTACCTCTAGAATGATTATCTAAATCTCGGATTAAAGAAAATGGGATGTAGTCTCTCTTCGATAACGGCAAGTCAGGTTGTCACAAGTCAATAGTAGTCGAATCTGATTCGAGCATAAAATAGCGGTTTAGTACGCCCTCAAGTATCGTTAGAGAACGAGGAAACAAATGCTTGTATATTCCAGTGCAAACTTGAATATGGTTGACTATAATCGATTCTCGACTTGTAGTCGATTAAGGATGATCATTACGCTGATCTCGGGCTCTGTTTACTCATGGTGCTTAGAATTTCCTTTTTTGGTCTCCGAGTAATTCCAAACCGATAAGCCGATATCACTTCATTGTGAAAACAGTGAAGAGATAGCTTAGAAGGATCTTCTCGGTTACCGTGAGGTCAAAAGCATATTGAGAGAGTACGCCTGATTGACAGGACCGGGACACGTTTCAATCCTAAAGATCGTCTCAGTCGACAACCAAATCGATCAAGTGTACCAAGTCTAGTGCTTGGAGTGGTACGGCATTGAGGAATATATCTCATCTCGCTTTTAGAGCAAGTGGAGAGTGTTGTGAATAAGATGAGAAAGGTGTGCTCTAAAAACAATCATTACTTGTCATTTCGTGCAAGTGGGAGATTGTTAGGTGTAAGGCCCGAAAAGACAATTTGTGTAATTGTTTTTAGTAATGGATGACAGATTTTATCTCACCTTATTACTTGCTTTGTGCTTGTAACAATACACCGCTAACACGAAACTCCTATGTATATCAAGATGTAACCGCTTAACCAGTCAGTATGGCATGCACGTGAGGATTGAGCTTGATCATATCTGCCAAGCTATCTCGAATAGAAGAGAAGAAATCGTTAAACGTCTTGCGAAAAAGCGAAAGAGCCTTTGGATGGCGGAGGTGGGAGATATCCGAGGAATACCTCTCGACATCTGCATGCACAAGATCAAGACTAGTGAGGAGCCAAATGTAAGACAGCCCCAAGGAGGCTTAACCCTCACATGCAAGAAGTAGTCAAGAAGGAAATCATTAAGCTTCTAGATATGGGTATCATATACGCCATCGCCGAAAGTGAATGGGTATCCCTACTCAAGTAGTCCCCAAAAAGGAGGGATTACTATTGAGAAGAAGAGCGAGAAGGAGAAGAGATAGCATTGAGGCTCAATTCACAGGCTATAGAGTCTGTATTGACTATAGAAAACTCAATGAGGTCACAATGAAAGATCATTTCCCCCTTCCTTCATTGACCGGATGCTTGAGCGTCACGGCGGGGCATGCCTTCTCATCTGTTTCCTCGATGGATATTAGGATACTTCCAGATACCCATCGATCCTATTGACCAAGAGAAGACCACTTTCACCGCCTTATGGTACATTCGCTACAGCGGATGCCATTTAGTCTCTGTAATGCCCCAGCCACCTTTCAAAGGTGTATGATGGCTATCTTTGATGGGCTAGTTGAAAAGTGTGTATGAGATTTTCATGGGCGAATTTTCGGTCTTTGGTCAATCCTTCGATGATTGCCTCGATAATCTTGATCAGGTGTTATCTAGGTGTGTGGAAAAGAACTTGGTGCTCAATTGGGAGAAATGCCATTTTATGGTAGATGAGGGGATAATTCTTGGCCACAAAGTGTCCGCCAAAGGTATTGAGGTAGATAGGGCTAAGGTGGAAGCTATCGAGAAGATGAGTTATCCTAAGAATGTTCGCGAAGTCAGAGGTTTTCTCGGACATGTCCGGCTTCTATAGGAGATTCATTCAGGACTTTTCAAAGATCGCCAAGCCCCTGTCTACCTTACTTAAGGAAGGCGTTGAGTTCGCCTTTGATGATAGCTGCAGCACAGCGTTTGAGGAGCTCAAATATCGCGATCGATCTGCGCTCCAATACTTATATCTCTCGATTGGAACCTACCGTTTGAGCTTATGTGCGACGCATCAAACTATCTTTGTTGGTCTTTGTTCTAGGGCAAAAGATCAAGGAAGTTCCATCCTATCTATTACGCTTGATCCACACATTGAACCCTCTCAAGTTAACTATACCACTCTTGAAAAGGAGCTTTTGGCCGTAGTTTTGCTATGGACAAGTTCCGTAGTTACTTGTTGGGAGCTCAAGTGATTGTGTGGGTGATCACGCCGCTTTGCTTGCGGTATCGATGACTAAGAAAGAGGCTTAACGCGCCTACTACGTTGGATCTCGACCTACAAGAGTTTGACGTTCAAATTAAGGACAAAAGAGGCGGTGAAAGCGTAGTGGCTGATCATGTTTCTAGAATGTTAAGTGAGGAAAGGATGCTCCAGATGATATAGATCTTTACTTTCCTCTAGAAAACATTATGTTGATAGACGGTTGTCCTCCTGATGTTCCATGGTATTCTTCCATTGTAAACTACCTTCATGCCCGTTATCTCGATCCAGAGATGTCTTATCAGGAGAAGAAAAAGTTCTTCTCTGATTTGAAATACTTCGTTTGGGATGAACCTTATCTTTTTAAGATCTGTAAAGATGGTCTGCTTAGAAGATGTGTTCCTGAATCTGAGCAACGGGATATTATTGAGCAGAGCCACAGTGGACCCACTGGCGGTCATTTTGGTCCGTGGAAAACCGTGGCTAAGATCTTTCAATCCGGTTTCTATTGGCCTACGATCTTTAAAGATACAGAAGCTTTTCTATAAAGCCTGTGATAGGTGCCAAAGAACCGGTGCTCTGACAAGGCGTTTTGACATGCCTTTGAAACACATTCTCGAATGCGAAGTCTTTGATGTATGGGGTATCGATTTTATGGGACCATTCCCATCATCTTGCGGTAACAAATACATCTTAGTCTGCGTAGACTATGTGTCTAAATGGGTGGAGGCTCAAGCCACTCCTCACAATGATCATAAGACGGTAATGAAATTTCTAAAAAAGAATATCTTCGTGAGGTTTGGATATCCACGTGCCTTGATCAGTGATGAAGGGACGCACTTCTGCAACCAACCCCTAGAGAAAGTCCTTGAGAAGTATGGTGTCCGTCATAAAACTGGCACACCATATCATCCGATGACTAGTGGTCAAGTTGAAAGAAGCAACCAAAGCATCAAGAAAATCCTGGAGAAAGCGGTGCTTGATCATAGAAAGGATTTGGAGTTTGAAATTGGATGATGTACTTTGGGCTTACAGAACTGCCTATAAAACCCCTATGGGGACATCTCCATATCAAATGGTCTACGGGAAACCATGTCATCTGCCTGTAGAGTTAGAGCATAGAGCTTATTGGGCTACAAAGTTTCTGAACTTTGATTCCCAATCTTGTGGAAAACATCGACTACAAAGCGATTACATGAGCTGAGACAATTGGACTCCAGGCTTACGAAAGTGCCAGGATCGATGAAGATAAGATGAAGCTACTCCACGATGCCAAGATCAAGAAGAGAGAATTTCAAGTTGGAGAGCGAGTGTTACTATACAATTCCAGGTTACATTTGTTTCCTGGGAAGTTGAGGACACGTTGGTCTGGTCCATTTGAGATTCTCCAAATCATTCTGGAGGTTCTAGAACTACTCGGTTATAAAGACCAACCGTTTCAAGTTAATGGTCAAAGGTGCAAACACTACATTGGTGAACCTCTGAGACAAGCCTTTGATTGTTAAATTTCTCGATATCCTTGGATGTGATGTTAATGAAGTCGATGACTCGGCGAGGTCTCACCCAATCTTTTCTCACGAGGATGGCGGTAGTGGTCTATCACAAGAAGTTCTAGCGGTAGTTGGGATATGGAGGAATATGAAAGGAGCAACAACTTAAACGTCATCGAGAGGACTCTACGAAGGAGAAAGTCAACCATGGGAAAGGTTCAGCGTATCACGAAAAGCGTCAAAGCATTAATCCCATGCGCGTTAAGTGTCGCGTTTCGCGCCACAATCTGATCGATCGAACTTAAAGCGAGGTAATGGGTGGCGAGAAAAGTCAAATGGCTTTGATCCAGGTGAGCTTCAAGCGTGTCGAGCTAACGACATAAACCAATAGCGCTACTAGGAGGCATCCTAGATATCCGTATTATATTAGTTACTCTCTTTGTGTGTTTATTTTTGTTTTAGTTGTTAATGCCTTAAGCTAAGTCTAATTAAGTTTTTGTCTGTTTCTATCGTTTAGCATTCGATTAGATATAGAGTACGGTATTTTGCCGGAGGAGTTCCCTCTCATTAGTAGGATTTCCCTTCTCACCGTTTCGGATGGACACTGGGGGCACGATAGTTACGGATATAGATATAGATATTCTTACCCGCATCGGGATCATCACTTATGTTCTCATTGTTCCCGATGCTCGGGGTGGAGATTTTACCATTGAGGAGTTGCATGCGGCTTTAGGGCGACCATATCGGATCTGAGCGATCCGATCTTGATCGATTAGCCCCTAATCTTGCAGGATGAGCACTTTCGAGGGTGTAGAGGCGGTGATGAGCGATTGGGGTGTTCGGGATGACTATGACTTTCCTCCATTTGTTGATTTACTCCGTCGTTTTATCGGGGTTATAGATCGGGTGAGCTTTATGATGACTAGCTATTGTTACTTAGGTTTTGTTACGTCGAGCCCGACGTTAAACGAAAAGCGAAGCGAGTGGGAGGCAACCCTTTGTTTTAGTTATGTTTTTTTATTTTTCTAAGTTATTTTGTGTTTTGATCTTTCATCATTGTACTTTTGAATTTTATTTGATATTAATAAGAGTTGCACTTTGATTTTAATTTAGCATATGTGTGAAAAGTTATGATTTTTATCACCTTTTTACGGTGGGCGCCCGTTCATGAATATGGGCGCCCGTCCGAACTAAATATTTTATGGGCGTTCGTCCAATATAGTGGGCGCCGTCTGCAAAAATCCCTCCTATCCTGTATTCAAATATGCCTTATGGACGCGTCTCGAATTTATGGGCGCCCGTCCGGTTCATCTTGATTACTAGTGAGCGCTCGTCCGTCGAGATGGACGAGCGTCCACTCTGAGCCTATATATATACACGTTACAGACACGAACCCTCATTCTTTCTGCGATTTCAAAAGTGAACCCGACTTTCCCCCTTCTCCAAACCTAAAATCCTTGTTTTTGAACCAAATTGGGTGATTCAAGTTGCATTAGCACGCTCTAAACACCCTCTTTTCACTTCCATAACCCAAATTCTCCAACAACCAACCAGAATTTCAAGAATCAGAGATTCTTCAGTCGGCCTCTTTGACAAAAGTTCACATTTTGGTGGCCAATCTTGGTGTTTCTGGGCTTCAAATCTATTCGATCATCATCCTTACGTAGCGTTTGGTAAGCCTATAGCAACTTTTCTCGATTCCATTCAAGTTTTTGTGAGTTCGATCTTCGGCTCGACTCATTTTCTTGAATATGCACTCATAATGTTTTATTTTCTGTTTGTTGCTCTTTTCTTCCCCAAATTCTGGTTATGATGATGATGTGGTGTTTTTGTGGTGGTTATTGGTGGTGTGCTTTGCTTGAAATCCCGATTTGGACGATAAACAGGTAACCATTTGTGTGAATTATTTGGTTTAGATATAAGTTTGACAATGGTGCGTGAGAAGGCAGTTGTGAAACGTTATGGTAAAGGGTTGGCCCGTGAGAAGAGTAAACGTAAACGTCCTGAGTTTGATCCATCCCAATTGGACCCTAACAGAGGCGTAGTCATTAGAGATCAACCCCCTAGAACATCTCAACAAGCTAGAACTAATTTACGGGATGATTCTTCCTCCAATTCTGACACTGAGGATGATGATGTTGTCCCCCTGAGTAGGATGTCTCGAGGTACCCGTGGTGAGGAGTCGTCTAGAGCACAGCCATCTAGAGTTGAGGGTGGTGAGGAGGATGTTGTGCAAGAAGAACTGAAGGCGAGAGCACCTCCAAGAAAAAGTCTAAGGCTGTTATCCTCTTTCGATGCCTCGTCGGTTTGTAAATCCTTTAGCACATGAAGCCTACACTGAGCATTACTCAACCAGAGTCTTATTTTTGATAGAGAGGTGACAAAGTGTCTCAAGTTGATCTGCTGCCATTTCGGATGTTAAAGGCTAGGAAGTAGTGCGCCTTAACAAAAATTCCTCCTACTCCTCTCATCAATGACTCTATTGTCCGAGAGTTCTATGCAAACTTCTACGAGGCGGACTTAGATGAAAAGTACGTTATGGTGCGCGGTGTTAAGGTTCCTTTTTATTGCTAAGGTCATAAATGAGAAATACAAGTTACCGACTTTTGAGGGTTTAGATTATAAAGAGAGGAAGTGCGAGAAGGCAGCGTGAGGATGGTCGTGACCCGATGGAGGAGTTGAGATTACGAGTTTGTCGGATGTGGCTTGGACATTGAGACCCAATGGCCAAAGAAAGGAGTTGATCACTACGACATGGACCGAGGATTGGAGAGTCCAATGCCGTTTTATTGAGTCGTTTGATCCCGAAGAATAATCTCACACATTTCCATATTAGTGATCTTGGGATGTTATATGCTTTGACGTTCGGGTTAAATGTAGATGTAGGTCAAGCCTTATTCGATGAGATTTCCATGAACGAAGGTATACACACGGAGTTTGATAGTTCCACATTTGATTCATCGAGTTATGTCTCGATCGGGAGTTTTGGAGTATGCGGCGGACCATAAGACCAAGAGTTACCCCCTATTCGTAGAGAGAGAGGTTTGTTCCCGTTTACGAGCCTGGTTCCACATCGACACCGCCTCGAGCTTCAGATTCTTTCAGGATTATCTTCTTCCGAGATTACTCGGCATAGTATGGCTCATAGTTTGAGGGCGATGTTGAGTGATATCCGGGATGGCCAAGATAATATCTTATCGGTTTTGGAATGTATAGTTGATGGAAGGAAACCGAGAGATAGGAGGGTTTTCAATGCAAGTAATATGGATTATGTCTTCTCCGAGCGAGATAGAGCGGGTGATAGTGAGGTGGTCAAGTTAGAGGAGAAACCCGAGTGCGGTGATGAGGAGACTCAAAGTGGATCCGAGGCTGCGAGAGTTCCTACTGATAGAGATGCTGAGCCGACCACTGCTGATCCTGTTGCACAGCCAGACCCTACACAGACTGCATCTACAGCTGATGTTCCTTCTTCAGATCCTTCTCCAGTTGATGCTCCGGCTGATGATGCTATTGACGATGCTGCTGAGACGACTCCGGGGCTGCCTTGAGTTATTATTTTTCTATATCTATCTTTCTGGTTGTTGTTGCACTTTCTGATACATTTAATTTGATTTGGCTGTACCTCTACATTTTGCTACTTTCTAGTTTCTCGTTCTTTGACTTGTGTTGACATATTTATCGAGGACCTTTTCTTTTTATTCCATTTTGATTTATTATCTCTACTGCCGTATTGTATTCCGTTGTCCCCCGAGTTTTCTGTTTCTCGAGTTTTGCAGCAATAGTTTTTGTCGAGATCCGATTGAGTTAGTTTTGGGACGTTTTTCCATGCTTTTTGCGAGCGTTGGCCTTTTCATGCTCCAGCCTGACCAACGGCTCGGTTTTCCACGCGAATTCAGCTAAGTTTCTTATCCTTTTTACTTTCTACACAACATGAGGACATGTTGAATTTATAAGTGTGGGGGAGGGGATAGTTCGATTTAATCCTATGCATATGAGTTTGCTTAATACGTTAGAATGTTTTATTATGCAAAATGAGCTATAATTTTCAAAAATTTTCGACACTTTTGTTTTTGTTTTGTCCCGAGTAAGCAATTCAATTCAATGTTCGTTATTTTTATAGTCATTTAAGCTATACATCATATGTTTGATAAGTTAGTTGTTTCACCTGACACTATTTCACGAGCCATAGTGAATGATGAGCTATTTTATAAAGCTATACCCCGGTTTGGATTAGTGATTTTTGATTTTCTTATAAGTCATGTGCTTAGTGCTACGTATATATCTTGAGATTTATGATAGTTTGTATTTAGTTCCGAGTATGACATACTGTGAATATCTAGAAGTTTGAATGTGATAAGTAACACGTAACTAATGTCAAAATGAAAAAGTTGAATTAATAGTGAATTAATTGGGTGTGTCGAAAGCCAGTCGATGATTTGAGTGAGGTAGGGTGTACCACGTATGTCCTATACCACCATGATGACTAAAAGCTCACGACAGTTAGGAAGAGCTGCCTTATGATTGGAGTAAGGTAGGGTATTATCTCGAAATGTCCTATTCTGCTATGAGGGCAATAGCTTCTTCTAATGTGTGTTTAGAAAGTGAATGAATTCGATCAACTTAAGATATGTTATGAAATGAATAAGGCTTAGTTTCCGTTAGTCTTATCCCCAGTATAAACTGAAAGATATGAGGTAGGGATTATCCTCTGAGTATTTCAGAAAGACCCTAAATTCATTCGATCATTCTTTTCGGGATATGTCACGTTTGTAGGGTACATCTTATGAGTGTCATTTATTACTATTCTACGAGGGGGTATTAGCTAGTTTTACTTTGAGTGCCTCAAGTTTGGATTTAGTGGAAGTTTTCTATGGCTATGCACACACACAATGGTGAACTTCAAGTTATTGAATATATGTTATATTTGTTGAGATGTCTATACTATCTCGAGCCTAATTTTCAAGTTATTTTGCTCGGGACGAGCAAAAGCTAAGTGTGGGGGAGTTGTTAAGGGTGAAACTATATGTTTTATAAGGTTATATTTTGTGATGTTTTCCCCTTTTATTTGTATAATTTGCATAATAATAAGGTCTTATATGGAAATATTTAGTAAACGATATTTTTAAGGGCTTAATCGCAATATTGATGTAATTATGTGATTTTATGGTTGAATTATAATTATTTGAATATTATTACTGTTTGCAATGTTTTCCCATGTCTCATAGGTATTATTATGAGGTTCAACTAATGATAAAAAGAGATGAAATTCGAGATATGGTGATTTAGAAAGAGATAATGATGAGGTGGATTGAAGAGAAGAGATAGAGATGCAAAAATCACATTCGAGGCCATATTGGAATGGCGTCGAGTCCCGCCCCAGAGCGGACGGGCGTTTGATAAAGCAGACGGGCGCCCCAAGAGCGATTTTGATCTGAGAGCATGAGCGGAAGGCTGGACGGCAGCGTCGAGAGAGTTCAATAATTGCGAACGAGCGTCCATTATAGTGAACGCTCGTCCATCCGACCGACTTAGAGAAACCGACTTTGGAGGCTATAAATACCCATCTATTTTCACACACTAGGGATACCAATTGACATTATTCGAAACCCTAATATCAGGGGCGGCTTTAGGCTGCATCTTTACTGCTTTTATTACAGTTTTCATACACTTTAATTCTAGATAAAAGTAGGTAGTTTTATGTTCTTAATTCCTGCACTTTTGAGTTCTCTGAGGATGTTCAGAGGCTAAGCTTCTACAAACGAGCATTTTGAAGCCATCCAACACTTGTTGACTTCATTTTCTTCGATTATATTGTAAGTTTCTAATCAAAGTTGTTCCCTTTATCATGTTTTATGATGTTAATTGCATTTATATCGAAAGATGTGCATGTATGAGGTTTTATATTTGATGAAAGTCTTTATAAACATTAGATCACCATGATTTAGGAATGGATCTTTAATCTATGTCAAACGAAAGTTGATAGGTTGAATATCTAGGTTAAATCGTTAAAGTTTACATCTTTGCTTATTTTATGACGCGTTAATTTCCGTAAATCGAAAGATAGGAATTAATAGGCAAATTATCTACGAAAGTAGGAATTCATACCTTTGATAAGATGCAGCACAACTTGTTAGAAACGAAAATATAATCAAGATAGGAAGTTAATAATTGTTGGATAGGTGGATCAACTCGCTCGTTTGTCCGTTTTAAATTTGATCTAATCCTTAGAACTTGAATTTGTTTAGTTTAGATTACTGTTTTTCCACATTAGTTTAGTTTGTTCGCAACCAATTCTTCCTAGCTTTGGATTTCGTCCTCTGTCTAGTTTATTTTCAGCATATTTGTCTAGTTTAGTTCCCTGTTTAGTTAAGTTTTCGTGACATCGTTTAGGTAGGCAAAAACTAGGATTAACAACCATCAGTTCCCTGTAGGATCGACCCGGCATTAACCACTAGTACTACGATCCTTATACTTGGGTCAACCGGATTATAAATTATATTACTTGTTTATTTCATTAGCAATAATCCGTGGACAGTGGATTCGACCTTGTGACCACTATACTCCTGTTGACCCGATACTCTGTCGGTGAAAGTTAGTGGTTAAGTATTTTGCTATCATATAGATGCAGAATTACGATCCTGGAAACACTCATATAGCATTTAACATATATTCCACATAATAACAAGCCTGTCTATCCTCTCTTGAGCAGAATTTGGGGTGAATATAGGTATAATTATTGGTACCATTTAGAGCGTCATCAACTACCCCCCACTTAGCTTTTGATCTTCCCGAGCAAAAAGGCGAAAAGAAAACAACACTATGATCAGTATACAAGTTAATTAAAACCAACCATGCTTCACAAAGTCAAGATTAAGATCATGCCTCTCATATCCATCAGCAACGCATTAAATAATATTCATGTCATGAGCTAATGTGTGTGTGTGTGTGCGATAACTTTCACAACCGCTTAGTAATGCAGACTATCTCACATTACGTCAACCCGTAGTCGTACTAACTAGTCTCGAACATGTTATTTATTAATTAATTGAGCTGGCAAGGCGGATCGAGAATCGAGCATATATTACTCTTAGGCTCACGTTTATCGGTCTATGCAAAAGTCGTGCGTCTTACGCTCCATCGACTAAGATATTGCCAAAGAGAATATAGATGTATATATTTCAATGCACTTCTCTTTCTTGGCGGGTAAACTCTCATTGATTTAACTATCCTCACCTCCCCAGTCATGATAAACTACCGAATCTGAAATTCCATTGCCTTTTTGAGCATTGGTGGAACATGATTCTTGATAAAGCCAGGGTCAACTCTAGTCAAAACAATATGTTATCGACTACACACCAAGGGAAGTGAGTTATACGTGCTTAAAATGGTGGCTTATAACAGAATATGCGTTTAATACGCCACTACTTCAGAAGTGGGCATTTTCTCTCACTCGTACAAAGTAAAAAAAAATTTGAAATCAATTAACTCGAAAAGATCAAAGATATCATAATTTTTCAAAATTCTGTCGAAACGAATCAAATTCTAAGTGGGGAATCGTGCATCAAAGAGAATCAAGACAATCATGCAATTCATGGAATATAATGCTAAGAAGCTAAGTGGCGTTCCCTTACCCCCCCCCCACTTAATCGAAACATTGTCCCCAATGTGAGATGGAAAATAAATGAAAAGGAACTTAGCTTCGGTTAAGTGTGAAACCATACAAGAAACGGATCGTCGTACAAATCATCGGGCTCATGTAAGTAATCCATGAAGAATCTGCGCTAAGGAACTCAAAAAAACCAAGAAGAATAGTGGTGACAAGAAACTGTATAATAAAGATGTGACAGAAACAGAGAAAATAAATTACTCCAAAAAAAATTAAGCCGACAAAATCATTATATTAATAATATTCTGCTATATCAACTAAGTAGGAAAGAAAAATAAAAAGAAGAAAAACAATAAAATGGAAAACAACAAATAAAAGAAAGAAAATCTAATCCTCATCAGAATAGTCCTCCCAGTCATCTATATGCTCAAAACCGGGAGGTGGACCAGAACTGGAGGCAGCGGTGGCCGAAGATGAGGTTCCATGACGAGGCAGTCCTAGGTGGCGGGGTCGAGGAAGGTATGCCAAAGTAATCGATAATCCTATCCATCTTGCAGTGCAAACTCACAATCTCCCGCGAGTGCTCCTCAAGCAAGGCTCTCTGAGTCCTCGGTGCTCCAAGAACAGGAGTATGCTCCCTTTCAGCTCATCCAACCCGTCTTTGGACTCTTGAAACTGACTGCGAACTGATCTTCGGATAAGGTTCTTCCTAATCATCACTGAGGAGCATCTTAACCTCGTCTTCCAAAGCAAACATATCAATCATCGGCCGGTAGGGAAATAGCTCGTGCTCGGAAGCGGCAGCAAGCTCGTGGATACGGCTATGCATCAGTAGACCGATGTTGATTGGAGATCCCTGCTCCAGATAAAACTCCAGATAAAACATCAACTCCGCCCTCTTTATAGTGATAGAGACCGTGTACTTGGTCGGTAGAAGGCGGGCACAAACAAATCTGTTTACCATCTTCCAGTCCCAGGATAGCTCATTCTCTAGGAAGATGGTAGGGGCTCCAACCGATTGCGCTTCCATTGCACCCCAAAGAAATCAGCAATCATGTCCATCCTCTCGAGATCTTCAGTGTTACTCGATGATGTGTACTCATCCGGGCCCACCGGTGGATGTCTAACCCAAAATAAGCGTTGATCCGCTCAATAGAAAAGTCAACATTGATACCGCGAACAATAGCATATGTGGCTCCGAGGTTATGTGAAATATATGCATAGAATTCTCTGACCACCGTGGCATTGAACCGGGCCGGTGCCTCTGCCATGTCCAATATGTCTTGTTCTTGTAAGGCTCCGGGCAAAATCGAGCCGTAATCATCCAAGTCTCCCCCCTCGTTCTCGAGCCACTGGTCTTGTGTTCCAATAGCCTCGGAATGACTCGTAGATAGCTAAATAATGGAACTGCTCAACCCCGTCTATCAAGGGATTGGTATCTCCATACACTGTCTGATAGCCACTGGGATGAATAGCTGATCGTTGATGCTTAGGACCCATCCTGGATGTGTATAGAAACTGATTTTGAAGCTGAGTTTGAAAAATAACCCTCGGTAAACCGGAGGTGGGGTACGGTTTACCGGCCTGAAATTTCCGGATTTCTTTCTGGACTGTGCTTCTGGTAATGGAAGAAGAAGAACTGCAGCACTTCACTGTTGCAGCAGCAATACAAATAGCAACAGGGGTGTTGGATGTGGTGTTTAGGGTTTGGAACAATGTAAGGAAATGGTTTGGTTGTGGTGGTGATTTGGTGGTTTGGTGGTGATAGTGGTGGTGATGGTGGCCGAAATATATGAAGAAGGAAGAAATGGAAGAATTAGAATGGAATGATAAGAGTGATGATATTGATGATGAAGGGGTGGTTTAAATAGGAAGAAATGAGTGAATTTGGATGGTTTTAGTGGGATAGTGGGTAGAGAAGTTATTAGGGTAAGGGATTTGAGGAGGTGATTGATGGGATTGAGGTGGAGTTATGGTGGAGTGTGGGAAAGGATGAAATTTTTGAAAAGAGGGAGAAAGGGGACGGTTTCTGCTGACTGACCGTATTTGGTGCAACGTGTGTCCTCCACGTGTCTCTAAAAATTCAGCTTTATAACCTGACGTTCAGAAATCTGAAAATCAAGCCTCGGTAACCCGGAGGTTACCCTCGAGATACCGGGGGTTCTTTTTCCCCAGATTCTTTTTCTGCCTTCACTGCACACTTTGCTCAACCTCTCTGCTCAATTCTGATCTCAAATTGACTAGACCTTCACTCTTCAATTGTTATTTCCGACTCAAAACCTAACCTACTTCACTAGAATCCGTAACAAGTAAAAAAACCTTTCCACAACCATCGGTTTCAAGCCTAAGGGTGCGGTAGGATGAAAAAAAGCTCATCCCTTCATCTGGCTACCTTTTATTCATTCCTAATCTACCTAAGGGTTTGAAGAATTTGTTTTGAGTTTATAGTCGCTAGCTCGACTTTCTTCAGATCTCAGATCTTTCAAGGGTTGGAGCTTTAACTCGCCAAACTTTCGCTCCAGAGGTTTGCGTTTTTAAAGAACCCTTTTGAGCTCGCTTCCTAGCACGCCTCTCTCTCTTAGCTTGCATACTAGGTCTGCCTCTGCGTCGAGATTTAGACTTTAGACCCAAAGACTCCACGTTTTCCATTTTTAGCTCAACTTGTTCACTACGCAGCATGGAAAGGCTAGCTTCCGTGAGCATCTTGTTGTGGTCCTTATCTTCTTTCTCTCTCAACATTAATCTGATAAACTCTTGCTCAACGGTTTCTATGACAACCTCTCTATTCTTATGCCCCTCAACTTCCATAATTTCCACCTTTCCTGAAGCATACGTCATCTTACAACTCTCCGGTCGGTTTTCTAGGGGTTCTAAAATCCTAAAAGATACAACATCATATTCATCCTCAAAGTAATCTCCCTTTTATCAAAATACATAACTGCCCTACTCGTCGCTAAGAAAGGTCTCCCTAAGAGGACTGGGCCACTCGGGTCCTCAGGTACATCTATGAGCGTAAAATCAATAGGATACGTGAACCCTCATGCCTTAATTGTACATTTTCTAAGCAGACCAGCAGGCGTGTCTCTAGTTCTATCAACGAAAGTCATGGTCCTAGTTTGATTCATTACGACCGGAAGCTTGATCTTTTGATAGAGGGAAAAGGGTAGAATGTCGCAACTCGAGCCAGAGTCGCAGAGACCTAATCCTATGGATATTCCATTAACATAAATCGGGAGTCTGAACGTGCCAGGATCTCCTAACTTTACCATGGTGTCTGAGTCTGGGTAATCCTCATGCTCAGAAAACATCATGTCAGGATCCTCTTTAGTATCATCATAATCATAATCTGAAGACGATATATCAATTAACTCACAAGGAAACTCACCCGGACGATACGTGCTATACTCCTTTAAGTTCTCTTCAGGCTCTTGCTTAATCGCTTCTTTCTCCTTTTCAAACCGTTTTTTTATAGTCTCATAATGCCCTCGTGCTTCAGATCCAGGATACATGGAAATCGGTATGATGTTCAATATCGTTCTAGGCATTTTGCTTTACTTGTTTGCTCTTTTTCAACTCTGAATGGATCAAATTTCTGAAGTGTTCTAATCTTCCTGCAAAAAGAAAAAATAAAACAAAGAGAAGGTTAGCAACTTCCGCTTCAGCTGGGTGTGATCCCAATTGTTGTGGACCTACTAACTAAAATCAACAGGGAATAACACAGAATAACAGGAACGGTTCAGAAATCGATTTTCCACGCCTCGGTAACTTGGAGGTTACCTTCGGGAAACCGGCCCTGAATTTTCTCTTTCTGGCAGTTTAACATGTGCAGGTTTGATACAGAACGACTCAAGACTCAAAATAAAATAAAATAAAATAAAAACGACTTCTTAATTAGAATTAAAACGTTTACATTTAAAATTGGCCATTGTCCCGGCAGCGGCGCCAAAAATCTTGATCTCGTGTAAGTTACTAACGTTGATATTACTAGCAAGAATACCAGGTACATCGTAGTATAGTAAATGCGAGTCAAGATCGATCCCACAGAGACAATGCAACTATAAGTATAAATGATTCTAACCTAATTATGAAGCAACAGTAGGGCGGTCAATGACCAACAATAACATAAAAGAAAACAAATATGGTATACCTCTCCTCTCCTCACCTATCTACTAACTTGGATTAATTAATCGTTATGTTTACTTCCCCACATAATTTCCTTAGATTAATCGCGAGTGATTATTATCATATTTATCAGCTACGGATGCAATTCCTACTCCTATCTACTCCGACAATGGCAGTATACGATCTACACGCAAGCTACCCTCCTTAATTGGTCCGTAATAGCCCATACGCATAAAGAACTAGAACTGCCGATATTGAGCGCTAACTCATACCGCTTAACTCTTTGCTAGAGCGGTTGTCAACATTGACCAAAGACGTTCACAGGGTCCATCAAGACTATGTCCTAATTAAAACTTCACTAACAGTCCTTCATGTTAATTTATGAATTACGAATATTAGATTGGCCAGACCTACTACTCGTTTTAATTATTCATGCCGATCAATGTAGCTGTAATGAATCCCAGTTTAGGTTCTCTAAAACATGCCTTCCTAAACCGGTATAGACCGCCGGGTTACCGGGGGCGGCTTTTCCTAATTTCTGGATCTACATTGCTCAGTACGATCAAAATAAGTAAATCATGGGGTTGTTAAACATGCAGATTAACTAAAACACATAAATACGAACAGATCTACCATATTGAAGACAATAAAGGAACGTTCAAAGCTTCATACCATCAACAATGGAGATCTAGCTCGATCTACTCAAGCTAGAGTCTCTAGAAGAAGGGAGGAAACCGAAAACAACTCTCCAAAGCTCAAGAAAACTTTATTGCATTATAATAATTGTAATGGAATATATAAAATTGAAGATTGTATTAAGCATATGAAAACTCTCAGTATATGCGGCTTTATATAGATACAATAGCTGACTTAAGACTCTCTAAAACCCTAACCGACCTAGATAATGCGGCAGAAGCAGTTTCATGTTCCACAATACGCCGGTTTACCGGGCCTACTTTTCTTCCTTTTCTTCAGCAGGCTTCTTCTTAGACTTCAATCACTTGGCCTAATGTACTTTTGGTTCAGACCCGTTTTCCAATGCTCCTGATTTGGTACATCCTATAAAACATGCAAAACAGTACCAAAACATCGGGAAAATAGCATAGATGTAGAATTACGATCCTAGAAACACTCATATAGCATTGAACATATATTCCACATAATAACGAGCCTACCTATCCTCTCTTGAGCAGAATTCGGGGTGCATATAGGTATAATTATTGGTACCATTTAGAGCGCCATCAGGTAATCAGCAATTAAATAGAGATGTCTGATTCTCAGTTAGTTGTTGAGAGAGAACGTCTCAAATTTAATCGTCACCTCTTTGACCTACCCTGAGGCGGCACTATAGGTGTGAGATTAAATCCAAGGAATGGTAGGATAAACTGCATGCATGACATCACGTTTATAATTCCTAAAATTATTATATGTTGTGGTGTATGATTTGATTTACATTTCTGTCATGATTTATTGACTAATGATGACTTCGTAAAAGTGGAATAGTAACAAGAACGTTAAACTCAATAATCGAGAATGGAAATTAATTTTTCGGAAAAGGAAGTTTCTCTTGAGGCTACAAACTTAAGTGACATTGATGTGATTGCTGTCACTCGTGTTGAGTGAGAGACAAAACAAAATTAGTTCAAAGATGACGAGAATGATTTGGAAAGTGTCTACTCACCAGACATCCCACAGTTTATGAGTAGTGTCTACTCTTATAAACTGCTAGTTCAAGGCCATTTCCTTTAAAGAAATCCAAGAATGGGAAGGTAAATGTCTACAAGCTCAAGTCATATAAACTAAATAAGTTAAAGGCTAAACCGAAATATTAATAAAAGAAAGTAAAGGATAAGGAAAGTGATTTCAGAACACCAACCCATGAATCCTTAAAGACTTTCTTAACCGAGTAATTTGACTCAGAAGCTAAAGTTCTTTTGTAAGAACAAGGTAGCTGGGCATTCATGATGAAGAGTAGACAACGGGCAGTTATTTCAGCTAAGATAGTGGGAGTGATATAAGGAAATAAATTTCGGATTTTAATCCTTGAATATCAAAGAAATATAATTTCTGTTTTCAGATTCGTTGGAACAAATGGATTCACTTTCACATCGATAATATAGTTTCCTTAAAGAAAGTGAATATGACATTTGTATACGATTCTGAGACTCGGACTTTTTTCTAATAAAGTCAAAACCACTAAGTAATGCTGAAAAAGTATATGTAACACATCTAAACTATTAAGACAAATGGTATCCGTATTTAGATAAACGATTCTTCAGAATCTATTAATTAGTGCATATATCCTAGAGATAAGATCGGAAGACTGGCTAAGGGTGATTCCTATCTCCCAGACTAAGAACACTATATCCAAGGAAAAATGACTAAGTAAACTTTCAATTAGGAAAGGTTAATAGAGCTAAAGAAGCATCATAGCTTGTTCATATTGACCTTCGGGTCTTATAAAGGATACAAGCTAGTGGGAGCTTTTGAGTAATAGACATTTTTGTCTATTGACTACTCGAAACGCCGATTAGTTTGTCTAAATATTTGGAGGAATCTCTGATATTACCAGAGAAATGAGTATTCAATGCTCAGATATAAGCTATGGCATGGTTTTGTCACCGATGCTTGGCAAACCTCCGAGTGAAATGATTTCACTGAAAGGATAAACCATAGACTGTCTTGTATAGTTATTGATATGCTACAATACACTGCTTAACTCAATTAAGATATTGGTTTCAAAATAATGGTTTACATTATTATGTAATACCGAGAAGTCTACCTAGAAAATGCTTATGAATTTATGGATAAAGAGTGAATAACATTTACTCCACTTCCGCAAATAGAGGCATTTAGCACTAGTGCTTGAAGGAAGGACTGCACGCATGTTCAGATGATGACTGTTCGTGAAATAGCTTAGTGCAATGAGTAATGGTTGGTTATAATATTCTTAAGATCATATGGTGACGGTTACACCGCTACATCCTTTCTAAAAGAATGCTTAAATAACAACAATAGACCTTGAAGTACAGTTACTCAAGGAGTTACTATATGATCAAATCAGACCATATCCAATATTGGTTTTTGGGGTTTAAGATGATTAATACTACTAAACCAGATCAGAACATCAATCCACCCAAATGCAGTGGGAGTATGGTCCAACCATTGATCCGCTGTGATTATGTAGACTTTACAGCCTGCTGGGGTGATTGATAACCTACGGTCCTCTGGAAGGACTGTATAGGATTATGATAAATAGAGTTGGTTTAAAGCCATAAACCTGTAAATGTTGTCTTGGTACTCCAGTTCTGTTCACACTCTTGTAGAACCACCTAAGTGTCTCAGGCCCAGTGGGAGAAATTGGATCTACATGAAAAGAGTCAAATGAATGAGAAAGTTTAACTTTCAAAGCAAAGCCAAGTGGTCTAACGGTAATTCCCTGTGACGAAGAGAGTTAACCAAGGGTGATGCCCTAATACTCTCTCACCATTTAGCCTTGCTTGACTCCATGGAAAGCAGGAAGATTACCAAGGGTGATGCCCTGAAACTTCCTTGCCGAACAAAGGAGCTTGAATTCATTCAGAACGGAAGGGTTTTAGCTTAAATCCAATGATAAATGCTTATATCCATTGGTGGATTAAAGAAAACCTCTAGGTCATTAAAAGTCATATGTTTTTAAATGTGTGGGCTTGACCAAAGTATTGATGAGTCTTTTGTAGACTTGAAAATCAATATTGATAAAGTAGTTGGCATTAGTGTTTATAAAGGATAACACTGCAACAGCTGAGAACAACATGAGTGTGTTATCTAAAGTCAAGAACTGACGAGCCAAAGCTTCTCTGAATCAGAGTAGTGGACTATATTCTCAGAAATTGATTAGGTCAAGTTCATGAGAACAAGTTGTGGCAGTGTCCCATCCATCTTATTGGTTAAGATGTTGATGCATTTCTTTGCATGCTAGATTCAACGAGAGGTTTCCTACCTAACCCCTCACGGAATAATTCTCTAAATCTTTGGATATAGAGAAAATAGGATAAATTCTCTTTTGGATAGAGAAAGTCAGGTTATTAAAAGTCAATAACAGTCGAATCTTAGATTCGGACATTGAGCAGCAGTATAGTGCATCCTCAAGTACATTTAAAGAACGAGGAGTTGAATGCTTGAGTATTCGGGTACAAACCTGAGTATTGTTGAGTACACTATTTCTGATTTTTGTCGGATTAAGGATGATCGTGAATCGATCTCAAGCTCAGTGTTTACTCATTGTGATAGAGCTACAGTCTGGAGCAATCCAGCACTGCCAATTTGACTCTGTTAGTCAAATACATAGCATCTTTCGGAACAGCTAAAGAGGTAGTGTGGCTTGAGAAGTTCTTTGTTGGATCGGGAAGTGATTCCAGGTCTCGATGAGCCGATACCATATTACTGTGAAAACAGTTGAGAGGTAGCTCATGCAAAGGATCTTCGCAATCATAATATTTCAAAAGCATATTGAAAGTAAGTACCACCTGGTCAGACAGATCGTGTAGAGAGGCGACGTTTCGGTCCTAAAGATCACCTCGAGTCGACAACCTAGCTGATCAGTTTACCAAGTTATGTGGCATCTAGTGTCACTGAAAAGCACTTGGCGGGTATGAATTAAGGAGATATGTCTCATCTGCTTTAGAGCAAGTGGGAGAATGTTGTGGATAGAAGAATAAGGGTGTGGTGCTCTAAAAACAATCATTGCTTGTCTTTATGGGCAAGTGGGAGATTGTTAGACATAGTGTGCACGAAAGACAATTGTTGCTTGTCCTTACGGGCAAGTGGGAGATTGTTGGAAGTAGCGACCGCAAGACAATTTTGTAATTGTTTTTATAATTAATAAATGAAAGATTTATTCTCATATTATTATTTGCTTCGTGCTTATATTTATTACACTGCTGAAAACCCCAAGTCGTATCATATGTAGCCATATAACTTAGTGTGTGACACACATGAGGATTAAGTTTATGGTGATACACTTGAACTATTAGTCCGTGGTGAACTTAATCAAAGTATGGGCTTTATTGATTAAACCACCATTAATGCTCCCAGAACACTTTAAGGTGTGACCGTCTTATCCGGACCGTCGATATTGGTTATTTAAGTGGGGCATTTATATATGATGTAGTCATATAGGACTGGACCGATTTGATCTGCATTTCTCATATAATTCCATGATTGAGAAATCTTATTAAATCACAAGATGATCATATATGGATTAACCTTAATCCTGAAGTGATTACAGAGTCCTACTTGTTTCAGGATACGGTTTGATGTGTTCGTTAAGAATCTCTAAAAGGCGCGGTCCGAATCACTTTCACATTGGCACTATTCTGGAATGAGTGAGAAGTGTTTTTCTCACAGATATGGAATCCATTCCTTCCTGCAGGAAGTAGAAAGACGATCCCCTTATTTGTTGATCCTAGAAACTGATCGATCCGCGGAGTTCGTATTGGTTATGAACTAATTGATCACTAGTGGGTTAATGGTAAATAAGGATAAGATGTATTGAAGAAGGTTTATGGAAATAATCTTGCTTCATTACGGATAGTATATGGAGGGTTAGTTTATATGTAATGATTATATCAATGGACACTTATCGACTCGACTCGATGTTTTGAGAATAAGTTATATCTATAATCGATAAAGTTCAGTTTCGGATTTATGGTGGCGTAATTCCGAAATTAATGAATTAAGTAGAAATATTTTGTTTGATGAATATTTTATTTAATTTATTGTAGCTACTGGTTATAGGTCCATGGTCCCAGGGTTGGCTCCTAACACGCGGGTGTTTTCTCGTTTTATGGAACCTCGAAAATAAATTAAATAGTTAGTATATTTAATGAATATGCAATATTATTTATTTGATAAATAATATGTAAAATAGAAAAGACATTTTCTATTAAAAATTTGACAAAAGTGGCGCCCCCTATTGTGATAAATTAGGAAAAGAAATTTTTCTACATTATGTCACATGTGTGATTAACTAATTATATATTTGTTGGATAATTAATAGAAAATAAAGAGATTGATTTTTTGGGAATTATCTCTTATTTTGTGGGGAAAATATCTTTTCCTTATGGGAAAAGGTTTTTGTGGTGTGAAAAGGATAACTCTGTTGACTGGTTATTTTCCTATTTAAAGAGAGTTCCTCCCAACACAATACACACTTGAAAATTGCGCCACACATCAAATAAAAGGAAGAAAAATTAGTTTCTTGCCTTAGTCATTAAGAGAAGAAAAACCTAGGGTTTTTCTTGTGCATATTCGATGAGGTTCTACGGTGAGGATCGACATCCATCAGTCGTCGCTAGGAGATACAATCCGGAAGATTGTGGCTTCTCCATCTGTCAATTTACTGTTCCTCATTAATAAGGTAGATCTTCAACTTTCTTGTAGTTATTAATTAATCATGCGAATCAAATCGTGGTAAAATCGCATGCGAATTTAATTCGTAGCTTCCACTGTGCATGATGGAGTGTCTTGATCGGTGCTGTGAATCACATCTGACGATCCAGATATGGATCGGATCCGGATTCAGGTTTCTGTATATCCAACAGTAACTGCATCGGGATGGTCACTGCATCGCGGTGTCACTTCATCCCAGTGTCTATGCATCGCGATGTCTCATGCATCGGGGGTGGTCACTGCATCGGGGGTGGCCAATGCATCATGGTGGCCACTGAATCACGGTGGTCAATGGATCGGGGTGGTTAAAACATCACGGTGGTCAATGCACCGTGATAGTCACTACATCGAAGGGGGTCACAACATCGGGATGGTCACTGTATCGCTGGTTGCACTTCATCTCAGTGTCTCTGCATCACGGTGTCTCTGCATCGAGGGTGGTCACTGCATCGCGGTGTCTCTACATCGGGGGTGGCCACTGCATCACGGTGCTCAATGGATCAGGGGTGGACAATTCATCAGAGGTGGTCAATGCATTGTGGTGTCACTTCATCCCGATGTCTCTGCATCGGGGGTGGTCACTGCATCATGATGTCTCTACATCGGAGGTTGTCACTGCACCGGGATGGTCACTGCATCGCAGTGTCACTTCATCCCGGTGTCTATGCATCGCGGTGTCTCTGCATCGGGGGTGGTCACTGCATCGGAGGTGGTCACTACATTGGGATGGTCACTACATCACGGTTGTCAGTGCATCGCGGTGTCACTTCATCAAGGTGTCTCTGGATTACGGTGTCTCTGCATCAGGGGTGCTCACTGCATCGCGGTGTCTCTGCATCGGGGGTGCCTACTGCATTGCGGTGGTCAATGCATCGAGGTGGTTACAGAAAAAAAATTATTTTTTTCATCTTGAAAAAAATGGTAGTTTGGTCGGTCTACGTACTAATTTTGGGTCCTTATAACCAAATAAGATTTATGTGTGTCATATTTTCCTAATTAAGTCTATTATGTGTCCTTTTGGACAATTGCCCCTAATATCTTTTGACACCTTTGACTAGTACCTTCTGAGACACTTTATGAATATCTTCTGACAGAACTATCCATTCGCACAAATATCTTCTGACACGTCTTGTATAAATATCCATACAAATATCAACACAAATATCTTGCTATTTCTAGTGACGTCGATGTTGATTCCGGCGAGTGGGAGTTAGAGATCCGATGAGAGTGATGATTACTCAAACGCATATTCAAAGGGTCTTATCTCTAACTTTTTTATACTTGCACGTAGGTTGAAAGTAGGAAATTCAGACATAGTTTGGGCGAAAGATCATGGAAAAAGGCGATGTTTCAAGTGCAATTTCTAAGATTTCTTACTAAACTAATAGAGTTTGATATCAACTTGTTGATATAGTACGGATTTCGTAGGAAATCTTGATCTTAAAAGACTTTTGATGAAGAATTTGATCTCAGAGAACCAACAAAAGAAGTGATTTCCTTCCCGGCGCCGCTGAGAAAATGATTTCTGGGTGGCGCTCTTCGTCGGAGAGAGTTGAATGGCATGATTTTCCTGATAATTGAGCCTACTGATGATGCTGAGAAAAGCAAGGTGGCGGCAACGGTTGTTTATTAAGGATATCTGGCTGTTTGTATATTATTTCACTAGCGATGTGTGGTGGTGCTTTCGAGTAGGTGGTGGTCAAACTTAAGCAATAAAAAAAAGCTAGATAGTTGACAAATTGGCAGAGTGTTGTTTGCTTTGTATATTACTCGATCCCTTTAGGGTTACAATGAGCCCTTGTATATGTAGGCAAGCCACTAAGTATGATTAAGATGATGACGACAAGACATAGTAAAGTGTGATATGACACTAAGTAGACTAGACAGCAGTTAGATCGGACTAATGAAGGGCAGACCCAGCATACGGTCCCCTAGCTGAGTCTTCATCTTATGATCGCCATATAATAGCAGGCTCGCATAATAGTACGGGCTTCGTAAATGAAGAGCGGACTGCTCTACTCCAGTTGCTTCTAGACATGCCAATGAGATGGCGGATAGAAGGCTTGTCGATGAGTTCGTGGCCTATGTCCGGCTTAGGATAATGCGGACTCGGTGGACCCAGAACATTGTTTACTATTTAGTCCATCGGACGGACCCGATTGTGGATCCGCATACCCTTTTATAGGTTAGGCGTATCGATCTGTTATCAAGATTAATTTGAATATATGATTGAAGTGAAGGATTAATATTGGGCGTATGTTCAAGCACTCAATCAATGACCAAGCTTAAATGAATGTTGCTAGGATTTTCAGTACCAGAATAATCAAGAAATTCCATTGGTTGACAAGTTGTCATTTTCAGACGAACACTGTCACTGACACATAATCAGACAGCAGAGAATTCAGAGAATAATCATGCATATCTCATAAGAGGTCATTTGAATTTAAAATTTGAGCATTGGATATGTTCCTATAAATAGAGGACTTAGCAACTAGAAGAAATAACAATAAAGAACGAAGCGAACACTACAATTTGAGCAATTAAGTTAAACATATGAGTTCTTCAATTCTCTAAAATCTCATAAGGCATGCCTTGCAAGATCAAGAAACGTCAAGTGTTGCATTTAATCAAGATCAATCTAGCATTCACACTTGAAGCTTGAGCTACTGAACTTCATATATAAATCAGGAATTAAGCTCAACCAGAATCTAAGGATTGATAACACCTCAAACATTGTTTTACAAAGCTTTTGGAACAGTGAAGCACTGCTGAGAGTGAAAGACTATGGTCAGCTAAATCAAGGCATCCGAGAATGAGCTGAGTTTTGTGGTAAAGCTGTTGAAGAGGAAATCCTACCTTTGAAGGTCAGTGGAACAACTTCAGTGAAGCAGCAGAGACAACAGTAAAGGATTGATTGTTCAGATTGTGAAGCTGAGCTGAGATCAGCCAAGGACAATCCTTTGAAATCTATTGTACTTGTGTAACCAAGAACATTAGTGAATTCCTCCAACATCACGGGAGAAGGGAAGACATAAAGGATTGCACCACCTCGAACTTCCATAAACAAATTCAGTGTTTTTACTTTCTGCATTTACTTTTCAGTACTTTACTTTCTTTTTATCAACTTACCAAACACATCACAAACACAGCATTGCTGAGCTCATAACAGTTAACTCATTCAGTTTCAGAACAACAATTTTCAAAGGCTTTTATCCACTACATAAACATAGTTGAGTTGAGCCAGTCAGCAGACTTGCCATTCAACTGGGTTTTTAAAACTATAAAAGTAAAAAGTTAATTCAACCCCCCTCTAAACATGTTGCAAGCCTTTCCTAAGGGCCAACAATGCATGTTGAGCAAGAGGTTGGCTAGTTGCATGGAAGACCATCGCTATGTTTGTTGTATGAATGATTAAGGCCGGCGTACGAGCTCTATTACGCTGAGATCGAGCTCTGCTATTTTGAGACCGAACTCTAGACTTTTTTATGAAATTATAAGCAGATGATGTTGGGAGATAGACCTAGACGGTACGTACTGTGTGAGTGCCACGTGTATGGCCTATGTTATCATCCATTAAATGTAAGGATTATATAACTGAAGGCTAGGATAATTTTATGAATTTAATTGATTTTTTTCGCACTTAATTTTATGAATTAATTATTTAATGCACGAATTTAGAATTAATACATTTACTAACAAATGTGGATTGATCTACGGAGAAAAAAGAACTCTAAACCACCAAATCAGTGGCAGGACCACCACCTAAGCGGCAGGGCTACCGAGTCAGCGGTTCCAATGTCGACTCGGCAATAGACTCAATTTCCAATTCTTTTCCCAATAGATTGTCATTTGCATTACGCATGTAAGACAAGTATTGGTTAAACATTGGCATACCCACATTTTTTCTATGAGTCCTCAAGAATTCTCAACGTCCAATGTCATGCCCCACGTCCGTGAGTCAATAATAATTCTGCTGAGTGTTGTGACGGTATTTAGGTGCTCATCTATGGGTTGAAATAAATAGAAAATCTCTTCGATTTCCATTTATTTATTATTTGGCTAATGGAAAAAATGACAAGCTTTTCCTTTGTAGGTAAGATAAATGCATAATACATTAAAATCATCTGACAACATTTTTCACGTAGGGACACTATTATTCCACTCATTGTGCTCATTTAATTAATTTATTTAAGGGAATATTAGGGTTTAGTCCACTTTTCGTCATGTAAATAAATTTTAATCCACATTTATTTTTTCTTTTGATTTAAGGACAAAACATTTTTTTTCGGACTAAACTACCCCTAATATAATATATGGGAAATTAGGGATAAGACACAATCCGGAATATTATTAAGAATAGGACAACTACATATTTTATAGGGAGAATGACAACTGCATAATTTTATAGCGGAAGAATGACAGTGAATCCCAGAAAATCGGTGAATCTCCCTAGTGAATCCCGAAATCGGTGAATTTCGACGGTGAATTTTGATGATGAATCAGAAAATCGGTGAATAAAATGATGAATTTTGAAAATTAGTGAATTCGACAAATGAATTTTGGCGGTGAATTCAAACAATGAATTTGAACACAAGTGAATTTCGATAGTGGATAAATAGTTTTGTCCTTTATGCAAAAGTTACAAAAGACTGTCCTTCTACTCAATTGATGAAATATTTTTGTCATTCTCCCTCATTCCCCCTATAATATAACGCACCTAATTTCAATCCCCCTAATATTAAAGCACCCAGTGCATAAAGCCTCTTACTCCGGCACCTATTTCTCCGGAAACCATGGCCATCACCGCCAATGACCACTCTCATCTCTGCGTGTCTTTTTGCGATAACAAATCTCCTGTTTCGTTTCTTCGGAATTCGTGGTTTCACTTTCTCGGTGATTTGCAAATCAAGTTGGCGGAAATTTGTTTATTTGAGCGGAATGCAAAATCGATCTCCTCGACGATCTCCTTTCACCCATATTTTATATGTTTCAGATCAGATTTGATATGTTTCAGATTTCCCGGGAGATATCAGAAGCTCGATTTCCCGATCGGATTTCAGATGCTTCGACCCCATTGGACACCATGGTAGCCATGTTTAAGGTTTGAAAATGAAAGAACGAGCCCAAGATCTGAAATTCTGAGGTAAATGCTTTCATTCCTCATTTGTTTCTGTGTGTGATGATTTTCATGATTCAGTTAGTTTTTCCTAGAATTTCGCTGTTTTGATTTTGGATTAGTTTTCAAGCAGTTAAATATGAGTGACAAAAGTGGGCTAGGGATCAAAGGTGAAAGCTTGGAGGATCACAATGGAGCCGTATACTCAAAGTTGAAGGGCACAGGAAATGTCAGTGGGAAAATGCTTTTAGGCACCGGTGTAGGAAGCATAAGTTCCAAAGATATGATATTCCTGGCTGATAAAATTGATCTAAAAATTTTGGATGTTCAGTTGGAGAAGCATTTGAGCCGAGTTTGATTTTTTGCTCCATTTTTTTTTGTTGATTCGACGATCACAAGCTCAGTACAATAAACAGATCAATATGAACTTTGGTGTGTGTTACTGTGCTGATATTCATTTTGTGATCCTGTATTTCATTTTGGATTGAAAAAAGAGTATTCATTTGCTTGCATTTTCTGTGTTTATTTTTACTTTTATTCCTTGATGTGGTCTCATTGTATGAAATTATGTTGTTGTGTGTAGAATAGATTGATCACAACCTTGATGAATGATGATACAAGTAGTAAAAATCATTGTCAATTCATAATATGTTCAAATGTTCAAAGTGATTTTTTAGCAGAGATTGAAAAAAGAGTATTCATTTGGGTTTGGAATAGCAATAGCTCTTTAGCATGTTACAGGTGTTTTAAATTAAGCTGCTTGTTACATTTCTCATTGAACTTGCTGTAGCATCTTGGCTTGTTAGTGTGTTACTGTTACTGTGTAAACGCTGCGATAAAATTCGGCTTTCAAATACTACGTCGAAAAGGTATCAAATGCGGTCTCAAAATGAAGATAAAATAAATATATGAACTTTGGTGAAACAATTTTGATAATCGGTGTTCTAAATCAAAAGTTACGGTCGTTTATAAGAAAACATGTTCCGGTTAATACAAATATTTTTTTGGTTTTCAAAATATACATCGGAAGGGTATCGTGTTTGGACTCAAATTAAAGAGTTAAAAAAAATATGAATTTTGGTGAAATTTTTTTTGACGATTGGAGTTGTAAATCAAAAGTTACGGATGTTTAAAAAAAAAAACAAGAAAACAAAACAACAACAAAGCTGGATGACCTGGATCAAACGGACCTGATGCACTCTTACCATAGGACGCGCGGTGCTGTGTGTAGGGTCAATTTTGTCCGTGTCAAATTTTTTTGTCCTTTTTACAACTAAAAAAAGGAATGTGTCATATTTATTCATTTTGTAAATATTTTTATCATTTTGCCTCAATCCCTCATTATTTAATGTAATAGAAATTAATATTAATTTTGGAAACCGGTTATTAAAAACAAAAATGGTTTCCTAATTATTAAGATAAACTTATTATTGGAAACGAAATTGGTTTCCCAACTCATGCCTTAGTAGTTCAGGATTTATTAAATTATGTCACCTCCCAATTTCCCAATCCCAATTTTCATATGTCGCATTTAATTATCCTATAAAATTTAATTTGCTATTTTGAATGTATAATAGCATTAAAAGAGTTTTTTTGGTTTATTTAACAGAGACTACTGTTACTCCTTTTTGATTATTTTTTCTTTATCGGGCCGTCGTGCTTACATCCTTAAAGAAATACAATGGCTACTGCATTAGAAGATAAGATCATTTACAATCATTGTGTAGTGTTCAAGCTTACACATTATATCACCAAAGATACTAACAAACCTTATCCTCCTTGGGATATACATTAAATATCCAATGGTCTGTGATTGCACACATGTAAAACAGAAAAGTGACACTTGTCACAATCACAGCACTACTACAAGATAAGACACTCTACTTATCAATAACTTTATCATCCCCCTTCAAACGAAACTTGGTATCTACTAAGTTGAGTTTGTTTCTAGCTGTTGTGAAAGTTGTAGTACCAAGAGGCTTGGTTAGTGTATCAGCCAGCTGTGAATGAGAAGGAACATATCTGACATATAGCTGTTTGTCCAGAACTTGATTTCGAACAAAATGCACATCCACCTCAATGTGCTTAGTCCTAGCATGGAACATGGGATTGTGAGCAAGAAATGTAGCACTAGTGTTATCACACCAGAGAATAGGAGTCTGAGGCAGTGGTAGATGCAGGTCATGCAGCAGGAACTTCAGCCAAGTAATTTCAGCAGCAGCTTGGGCCAGTGATCTATATTCAGCTTCAGTGCTTGATCTAGCAACAACATGTTGCTTCTTGGATGTCCAGGAAATAAGAGAATTCCCCAAATAGATACAATAGCCACTAACAGACTTCCTATCATGAGGTGAAGTGGCCCAATCAGCATCAGAATAGCCTTGAATTTGCAGATCAGTAGATGGTTTGAACTGCAACCCTAGATGGAGGGTGCCCTTAACATATCTGAGAAGCCTTTTCACCCCCTGCCACTGAATCTCTGTAGGAGAAGCCATAAATTGACTAAGAGTGTTGACACTGTAAGCAAGATCAGGCCTAGTGAGTGTAAGATATTGCAAAGCACCAATGGTACTTCTGTATAAGGTAGGATTTGTCATGACAGGCCCAACACCAGGAAGAAGCTCTTTGTGAGTCACCATAGAGTCTTTGCGAGGTTTAACATTGTCCATACCAAGTCTATGCAAAAGCTGGGCTGCATAATGAGCTTGTGTAAGATAGAGACCTGAGGTATCCCTATAGGCTTCAATCCCCAGAAAATGACTGACTGAACCAAGAGACTTAAGAGCAAACTTCTGATCCAGTTTATGAATAAAGGCAGCAATAGCAGAATTAGAATTCCCTGTGATCAAGATATCATCCACATATACAAGTACATAGAGCACAACAGTAGAATCTTTAAACACAAACAAAGATGTATCAGAAGGGGACTGTTTGAAACACAGAGAAAAAAGGTAAGTCTTTAGAGCATCAAACCATGCCCTAGGGGCCTGCTTTAACCCATACAATGCCTTTTTAAGGTGACAAACATGATGAGGCTTATCAGGATCAACAAAACCAATGGCCGTGTGGCATGTAGATGTCCTCTCAGTGGTGACCATTGAGAAAGGCATTGTTCACATCAATGTGTTGAATATCCCACTTCATATGAACAATTTATGGCCATAATAACCACGATAGTGGCGGGTTTGATGGTGGTGAAGGTATGATGAAAATCAATACCATAAGTCGGTGAAGCCTTGAGCCACAAGTCCGGCCTTGTGCTTGTTAATAGATCCATCTGGATTTAGCTTCAATTTAAAAATCCACTGTTACCAATCAATTTCGGTTTTTGCCGGGAGGAACAAGATCCCATGTCTTATTATCTTTGAAGGGGCCTGGAACTCGGACCTCATAGCATCCAACCACTGAGGTTGATTCAATGCCTCAGTCACTGTAGTAGGTTCTGGTTTGGATGAAGAAGAAGCAGCAAGATAAGAATAGGTCTTAGGTTTATAGATCCCACTTTTGGATCTGGTTTGCATAGGATGGCCAACAATAGGAGGCTCAGAAGTAGGTGATGGAGATGGAGAACTCTCAGGATTAGGAGAAGGAGATGGAGAAAACTCAGAATTGGGTGTAGGAGGAGACAAAACTGGGACAGGACTTGTTGTGATGGGAGAAGGATTAGGAGAGTCAGGACTAATGCTAGAGTCAGGATTAGACACTGAAATTTCAGGAGATGCTGAAGTTGATAGTGCAGGGGAAACAGGAAAAGAAGAGGAGCTTTGAGCCTGGAAAGGGTGCAAGAACTCAGTATAAGTTGGAAGATTAAGAGAGACAGTGGAAGACATGGTAGGAGTAGAAGAACCAGCAGCAGACTGAGAAAACCCTACCTGATAAGGAAATTCAGTCTCATTAAAAACAACATGTCTAGACACATAGACTCCTCCAGTAGGATCTAGACACTTGAACCCCTTATGACTATCACTAAATCCAATAAACACACACTTGCTGGTGTGAAAATCAAACTTATGTTTGTTATAAGGTCTAAGAAAGGGAAAACAAGCACATCCAAAAACTCTCAGGTTACTGTAAGGAGGCTTGATGTTATACAGTTTTTCAAAAGGGGATAGGAGATTCAGGACAGGTGTTGGCATATAATTAATTAAGAGGACAGCATGTTGAAAACTCTCCCACCAAAGCTTAAGGGGCATGCTAGCTTGAGCCATCAAAGTGAGGCCTAATTCAGTAATGTGCCTATGTTTTCTTTCTGCTTTGCCATTTTGCTCATGAATATGAGGACAAGGATGTCTAAAGTGTATTCCACTATCTTTCAAGACTGAGACAAATGACCTATACTCTCCTCCCCAATCAGATTGCACAATTTTAATTTTAGAGGAGAACTGGTTTTCCACAAGTTTTTTGAAATGCAAGAATGCCTGTAGAGCATCTGATTTAAGTTTTAGGGGATAAATCCAGGTAAATCGAGTATAGTCATCCACAAAGTGTATGTAATAGGTGAAACCAAAGAATGATTGGATCTGGTCTTTGGTCCCCATGAATCGGTGTGTATAAGCTCAAGGGACAAGTAATATGATTTCAAAATTTGAAAAAGGCAAAGCATGATTTTTTCCATCTTGTGAGCATCACAGAATGTCATTTCATTACCAAAAGAAACATTACAACCTTTTAAAACATGACTCATAACTTTAAGCGAGGATGTCCTAGCCTCATATGCCATAGGACATCACTATTAGGTCTAGTTACACTCTTGACATAAGACTAGGGTTCCGAGAACCGGTCTCTTTGGTTTGACACAGTCTTGTAGCTGGAATTGAAGGACTTGTTTTCGGATTGAAGGAGTTCGAATCGAGAAAGGGCAAGCGATAGAGGCCATTGATCACTCTACCTTTGAGAAGAACTTGACCTGTTGTTTTGTCCTTAACAATACAATCAAGATCAGTAAATTCCACAGAAACAGGATTATCAGAAGTTAGTTTGGAAATGCTAACAAGATCTTTTGTGATGGCTGGAACATGTAATATGTGTTTTAGGTGTAATGTGGAATTAGAAACAGGAAACATACTAGAACCAGAATGAGCAATCTTAAGTTGAGAACCATTACCTACACCAACAGTGTCTGATCCATTGTACTCATTCCCCAGTTGAATTTTGCCAAGATCTGAAGTGATATGGTTGGTAGCACCACTATCAGCATACCAATTAGGATCAGCAACAATGTCAGGTCCAGCCAAATAAGCAGCAGCAGAAGATTGACCATTTCCTTGACCACCCTGATTCTGAGGAGGATTGAAATTGGTGTCAAACCTGTACCAACATTCTATCACAGTATGTCCTGACTTGTTGCACAGTTGACAGGTAGGTCTAGCATTGCTGTTATTGTTGTATCCTGATCTACCTCTTCCTCTAGACCTTCCCCTCTGATTTGCACCTCTGCCTCTATTCTGATTTTGATAGTTATTGCCTCCTCTTCCTCTACCTTGATAAGAATCAGATGCAGTGGTTCTAACTGCAGCATTAGCAGAAGGATGAGAACCATCCAGATTCATGGCAGGATTAAATCTAGCCAGCAATCTCTCATGAGTAATCAACTGGGCTTGTACCTCAGGCCATGACAAAGCTCCCATCCTAGAGGTCAGATTAACAATTACAGATTCATACTCCTTGCTCAATCCTCCAAGTGTAGCCAAAATAAGTTCTGATCGTGTAATAGGATAACCAGCAGCACTAAGTTTATCAGAATATGTTTTCATTTGAGCAAGGTAATCAGCCATAGTCTTAGATCCCTTCTCTGCTTTAGTTAATGCATCTTTATATTCTAACATCTGAGCTTCACATTGGTTATTAAACAGTAATTCCAACGTTTGCCAAATTTCATGTGATGTAGTGCAACCAACAACCTCAACAAGGGCTTGTTCAGTCATAGAGGCTAATAACCAACCAGTTAACAGTGCATCCTTAGCCATCCATTCATCATAAGCAGGATTAACAGACATAATAACTGCTGAGGTCACATTTGGAGAACCTAGATACTTAGGTGGACATGGCAACGTTCCAAACAGAAAGCCCTCTAACTTATAACCTCTAATTACAGGCAGTATAGTAAACTTCCACAACAGATAGTTGTTCCTATCTAATTTGACTGAACAAGTGTGATTGAGATTACCTCCAAGAGTTTGTGTAGGCAAATTCATAGAAGGAACAGATCCAGATCTGATCTGAGCAAGCGGAGAGGAGATGCAGCTCGGATTTCCCATGTAGCCAGTGGTAAAAGGACTCTGCATAAATCCTGACATGGGAGATGAAGGCACACCACCTGCGAATCCAAAGGAGAGAGGGATGGACATCATTGGTGAGGTCGGGCGATGTAGCACCCATGGATATCACGGTGAAGCCGGTATTCTGCCGGGTTGTCGTGGGAAGCCGCACCAAACCGAAGCAGACGAAGTAAGCATGGAGGAGATATGACTCCGTCCGGCGTCTTGGTCGGAAGCTGAAGCTGGCGGTGGTTCCATCAGGCCGAGCAACGGTGGCTCTGATACCAACTTAAAGAAATACAATGGCTACTGCATTAGAAGATAAGATCATTTTCAATCATTGTGTAGTGTTCAAGCTTACACATTATATCACCAAAGATACTAACAAACCTTATCCTCCTTGGGATATACATTAAATATCCAATGGTCTGTGATTGCACACATGTAAAACAGAAAAGTGACACTTGTCACAATCACAGCACTACTACAAGATAAGACACTCTACTTATCAATAACTTTATCACATCTTACTTAATATTTTTGGATAAGAATGTTGAAATCGAGGAGACAGAAGATGACCTCGAAGAAGACAAATTTTTATGCTTCTCAGATATAATGTATAGGTAGTTCCAGGGACGGACGCAGGATCCGGGGTGAAAGAGCGAAAATTCTAAAGATTTTTTGTAATAAAAAAGTATATACTAGTGTTTTTTTAATGTCCCTTACAATTCGAAAAAAAATACTATAAATCGTAAAAAAACATGACTATACATTTCGCTTTATATGTTAAAAAACCTACTACATATTACATTATCCAAGCACATTAACCCTTCTACTTCTATCAATAAAGATTTAAAACACTCCAAACAATGTTCTTAAAGGAAACCAACGTTCCGAAACCGATTAATATTTTTTTAAATTACTTTGATAATAACTATATATTTTTATTAACATAATAAAAGTTTTATATCAAATTATCGGTTTATTATAGATGATAAAGACAAATATAAATTTTATGAAGGCGAAAAAGATACATAACATATATATAATGTGTGTTTTCCGGAGCCCCTAAGGTAGGGGTGGATCCGCCCCTGGGTAGTTCCCTTTTATTTGATATCCTTTGTATACTTTTATTAATTTTTGGATGCGTCACCCACAATTAAGGCTCTGACGTATATGTCTTTTCAAATTCCTTTCTTGATAATAGTGAGTATAGGAAAGTGGTTTAAAAGGACAAAAAAAAATGGAGGAAAATAAAAATCAGGACAGTGGAAATGTAAATTGAGTGATAAGGACAAATCTACTGTTCATAACTCCAAATCCATTTTTCACGTGCGTTGGGAATCGACCTCAAAATCTGATGTTCATTTGTTCCATTGTTTATGTGTTATTTACAAATATGACCTCGAAAATAACATTGAAAAATATCAAATGAGATGTCTAAATAAAGAGGACGTGTAGAGGAAAATTATGATAAAAGAATTATCATCTTTCGACAATCAGATCAAAAGATATATTCGTTTTTGTAGTTGAATACGAAAGAATATAAATCACAGTAGAATAAAGATATGTTATTTTTATCCAGAAAAATATTCCACTATCCTGTTTATATATTTCTATGTTTAAATTGTTCTTTTTGATAATAAACCCTTCTTTTATTTTAGTGGAATTGAATTATGTAGTATTTGCAAAATTTTATGACATTTTTGGATTTTTTTTTTTGTTTCATTGGATTTGGAGATGTTATAGTATCACGAAATATGATTTTCTGGTTTTATGTATACCGTTTCTTCTCTTCAGTTCTTAGTCTGATCAGTTTTGTTATTTAATGTATGTCTCATTTCTACGCATTTTGATTCCTTTTATTTTCCGATGCTTGTATGATGCAATTGTTACGCAAAACTTACGTGTGTATTTTCTTACGAGATATGAACGTGCCGATCGGCTTATAACCATTTTAATTTTGCCTATGGCTTGACTTGTTATATAATCTCATCAAATAAAAGGAACATTTTTTACAACTACATCCGTTAAATTGGAAGGAAGGAAAGTAAAATTTTCTATCTTTAGAAGCATCATCTATTTCTTTTTCATAAAATTAGAGACATTTCGTAACATTTAGGATCTCATTCCTCTATGTAAAAACAAAATGGTCTGAGGTGAAACATTAATTTAAATGTAATACTTTTACAAAAAAGACTGGGTCAGCTGGACATTTGATAAGAAAAATTCTGCCAACCATTACTTGGAGAAAACACTGCCTACCTTTAGTTTCTTCAGATGGCATATCCAAGCAAAAAGGAATGCCACACAAAACCACACATTCTACACTATTTATATCACTCTTCTAGCCTGCATTATTGATAGGTGTTAAAGGCAAACTCAAGAAAGTTATATTAATTCAAAAGGTTTAATCATATATAATCCAAGAATAGGAACATGGCATGCCTAAATGTGACAAGCACCACCATTTGCCGGCTCCAAAGTTCAAGGGCTATCCTTGTAAGATGCCCTTGGAGCTCTAAGGTTTTTGTAAGTTTTTCCCCAAGACCATTCCAGGTCGAGTGCATGCATGACTCATTTTCCCATTATTTTCTCTTTCCTTTTTTTAAAGAGTTGTGATGTTTAATTAAGAGTCGTATATGTAACCAGGGACGGACGCAGAATTCCGGGTGAGGGGAGCGATACTATGGGCGAGTGTAAATTTTTAGTAGGGGCAAAAAAATACACAATATACATAATAGTGCGGTTAACTGCTTAGGTTGTCGTCCATGCTTTAGTCTAAAATTGCTAACTCGAGTTGACAAAACATTTGTCTTAGTCATAAATGGTCCGGTCAACTGCTTAGACCGCCGTCCTCGCTTGGTCTAAAAGGGCGAACCCAAATTGACACGATTTTTATGTTTCACACTTATATATGAATAAATATTCTACTATTTTACCGATATGGGGACTGTTCTCGGATTGTCCCTACCAGAGGTAACTAAATATCATCCTTACACCGTCTTCTTATACTGATGCATGCAGTATAGGCCAGTCGATAATCGCGCTTTAATACCATTTTTTTTGTAACGCTTTCGGACTGTGCTCGATAGCGTTAAATGAAATATAAATTATCCGGTCATTCGCTAGACCGCCGCTTACCGCTTGGTCTAAAAGAGTAACCCGAGTTGACAAGTTATGTCTCACACTTATATGGGATTGGTATTCTACTTTTTTACCGATTTGAAACTTTATTAAACACAAGTCAAATCTTTTTACACCTAACAATATATTTAATTAATTTAAACCACATATATGCAGACAACGACCCGGAAAGGGACAACGGCTGCGTATGATAAGGCTGCTCATGCAGCAAAAGAAGGTAAAGAAGTTGCCAAAGAAGGGGCGGAAGCAGTAAAAAATGCGGGCCAAAAGGCCGAACACGAAGCAATGTCTGCCGCAGATGATGTAAGAAGAGCAGCTAGCGCACGCTGTTCATTAGCTTTTCAGCTTCCATTAATCTTCTGTGATTATCGGTTTCTCGCAATATAATGACATGTGTGTTTTAATAAATAAAAGGTGGCCCAGAAGGCAAAATCTGCCGCCGGAAAAGTGGTGGACGCGTCGAAGGATCTGACCGGAAAAGCAAAGGAAAAAGCACAAGATGCATGGGGTTCTGTGAAGGACACCACTCAAAAGATCAAAGAGACGGTTGTTGGAAAGGCTGAAGAAACTAAAGAGGCTGCTAAAGAAAGTGCCGACAAGATAGATCGAAACATGAAACGTTAACGTTGAGAAATTAAGAACTATAAATCTGATGAATAAAGAAACCTTTTTCTATTTCGTTATTTAGGATCAAGTGAATAATGGTTGCTCAAAACTTAATTTAAGAGTGTAGCAACAGTTGATCAGAGGAAAACGATTGTAATTTTTATTTTAAAGTATTGTATTCGTTTTATTGTTTTTGCAGTATCAAATATATAACTCAAATTTTCAATTGATCACGGAAAGTCTTACTGTACTATCGTAGTGGTGTCATTTTAGGGCGGTACGTATCTATCGATTCGTCTAGGTGTGTAAAGACCCAACTTGAAAACCCGAGTAAAATTTTCGGATACGGACCGTTCGTCTAAAACCTGAGAATACGATATGATTTTTTCGTGTCACGAAGCCTCGTAAATGTGCTAAAAACATAAAGACAGAAGCTAAAACATCAAAAGACTCGGTTATTACCAATTCCAATACAACATTTTCATTTCATACAATACATAGTTCCCATTTCTTCTAATACAAATCGAACTATGAAAACTGAGATACCTCTTGAAAACCTTTACACCAATCAACCATGCTTATGCGATCCTCAACGTAACTTGCTAGAGCCATTTCCAAATTCTTGAAAAACCAACACCGTAAATGATATCACCACCAGTTGTCTTTGGTCACAAAAGCCAACTACAGGGCCGGCCCTAGCTATAAGCCGAGGAAGCGGCGGCTTAAGGCCCAATAATTTCGAGGGCCCGAATTTACATGTTCCGCAATTTAAAAAAAAAAACCGTATAGATCTAATCCAATCTAACGTAATAGAATGTGTTAATAAAGGCCAAAAGAATTTTTAATTGACCTATATTTTTTTTTACTTCAATTGATAAAGCCCAAAAATTACAATGTCTAAATTATAGACACACATCACATATGTATACTTTTTTTTTTGAATTGGATTAAGTCACGGGAAATATGTTAGAAAAATGTGATAAAACAAACAGAATCGAATGATATCCAAGACGTATAAAGCGCTTTCTTTAAAGAGATGTTTTAAGACCTCTCTCGAGGATTCAATGGAGTACTACTTTAGAGACACATTATGTTTGTGCGATGATGCTTCTATTCGTGTTTTTCACCGAATGCCGATGTCTCTCTATATATAGACAACTAAAAGATATTGTACCTCTTCACGCGAAAGAACAAACGATTCGTCTTCAAAGGATGTGTCCCAATGAACATGCAAACCCGAAATGGTGTTTCCCAATGAAAAATCCCTTCTACGAAATGGTGTGTCATTCGCATAGGTTCGTTTAGATATTGTACCTCTTCACGAAAGAACAAACCAGTTCGAACCCCGTTTCTTTTCGGCGACACCTGTCGCACTCAGTATAAAAGGCCTAATTCGACGACATAGCCGAAGGCCTAAAATATTCCAGGGCCGGCCCTGGACAACTATTAACATCTGGGTCAATCCTAGCCTTGGAAAAGTAAGGATGAGCTATAACGCTCAGTAAGAAAACAGTTGCATCAAAGGGAACAAATACATGCTACCGGGACAATGACAAATTTACAGGCTTCTCTTTCGCAAACAATAAATGGATAAGTATTTTACTAAAAAGCTACTTTATCCACATGATGATCATCAAGTAATAACATGATATAACATTCCATCTTTTCTTTAACATAACATGAAATGTAAACACATAAATCAAGTTCATCATTTGTTTTTACTTAACATCATGCATGGTGCTCGTGCTTTAACATGTTATGTTTAGTATAGCCCAACATGCTAGAGTCTACTTTTACTTAACTTTAGGTTTCTTTTAACCATACCATGTTAAGTATAGCCAACATTGAGAGCCTGTTGTTTTCTTAAGTTCATTAGTACAATGCAATGTCTAGTACAACCCAACATAAAGAGTCTACTAAACTTTGACAAACGGGAAGTTGACTACTAAAAAAATGGTTATACCCTAACCATGAGGGCCCCCCCACCCCCGATCCCACAGGAATGTGGGGAGAGGTTAATCAGGTAACCTGGAGCTTAGAGCAGGGGCTTGATGGTTCCCCATCACTGAAGGGTGTTATCAATCGGAAATCAACCCCTTTTACGGGAATCGAACCGCTGACCTCCAGCTTAGGGTCCGGCTGTCATTATAACACCCCAGCTCCTCACCACTAGGCCATATCCTGGGGATGAAGTTGACCACTATATAGTATACCTCATGGTCTGAGCCTGCTTGTAACATCCCGAAATTCCAAAAAAAGGTAAAATAGTAATTGGGTGTATCTATTACGACCTAATTATTATTTAACCAATTAGTTTGATTAAAAAAGGATTAATTAAATGTTTTGGAAATTTATGATAAGAAATAAAGGGATTTAGTCATTTAATTAAAGGATTTAATTGATGGCTATTTAAGGAAAAGAATCCCAATATTTCCCTCATAGAAACACACGCACTTTTCAAAAAAAAAAAAAGGAAGAGGAACGGTGCTACACAGAGGCAACGGACGCAGAGTTGCCAGAAAAAAAGGGAGAACGTAAACTCCAATCGCAGGGCCAATCCGTTCATCGTTTCAAGATGCCGCAGTAGAGAAAAGTGATCACCGCGAGGAGATGCAACTTTGAAAAACAAAATTTCTTTTTTTCCGTAAGTTTTCTGTTTAGCCCTAGTTTTTTGTTTTCGTCGAATTTAATTCTTCGAAAATTCGTATCTTTCAATCCGTAACTCTGTTTCGCAGCCATGAGTAGTCGAAACGATCGTCTTGGAGCGTAGATCGTTCTAAAAATAGTTTTACAGAGAATAATCCAGGTAATTTTCTGTTTCACACTCTTTTTAATTTCGGGTTTTTCATTAAAACTAGGATTTTTAGGGTTTCTTGTTGATCAAATAGGTTTTGAGTTTGAGGTTCAAGAGTTGCAGCAGTTGCTTGGCGTTTTGCCTTGAAGATTGCTCGCAATAGAGGTAAGAGGCTCTTCCTAATGAATAATTATAGTTTTATTATGTTTAGGTTGAGTTTTGGAATATATTGGTGGTTAGAAATCATGTTTATGAGCAGTTGTGTCTATGTTAAGCTATGACATGTTTTGAACAGGTTTCACTATTTTTTTATGAGTATTTTTTATGGTAAACATGTTTGGTTTGAGTTAGAAATCGTTAAGTTGTAGAAAATCGTGTTTAGGGCTTTTCAGGTGCAATGCGCACGCATTGGTCAGCAATGCGCACGCACTGATGTAGCAGAATGGTCTCTTTTTCTCCCAGCAGGTGCAATGCACACGCATTGATTAGAAATGCACACGCATTGTTGTACATGATGGACATATTTACTTTCAGTAGGTGGAATGCGCATGCATTCAGAGGAATGCGCACGCATTCAGCCCAGTTTTGGGGAATTGTTGTTTTAAGCTACGAGTCTAGTTTTAAATGTTATTTCTTGATCTAATAACACTAGACGAAAATGAACAAGCCTTGATTGAGTTTTTGATGCGTTTAGTTCCGGCACCAAATGTACTCTTCAAGGGAGTTGATGTTCAAGACCGTCGGAAGAGCTTGAAAGGCTTGTGCTTTGAAGAATCGGTATTCATCAATGTCTATGTAATTACTAGGCCTTGTCCGTGTCTAGTGGTCTTGGAAGGAGAGTAGTGTATGTGAGGGAGCTTATTTGAAAACACTTAGGTGGTTAGTTAACACCTAATAAAATACATACCTGATTAGTAAAAGACTAAACAACATGCCACTCTTGGATAGGCACCAGACAATATCGCATGTGCGGGCGTGCAGATAAAGTGAACAACGCTGCTGGCCTATAAATGGCTAAATGGTAGTGGAGGAACTTCTCTGTACATGTGCACCATCGGAGTCTACCAGACTAGTCTTCCGGGGCCATTGGTGTGATCCACCAATAGGTTGCAATCGATATCTCCTGGTGGATTTTCATCAGGCGTAGCGCCCTTGAGTGCGGTTGTAACAGAGATAGGTTAAGCTCACTACAAGAAAAAAGGATTTTAATGACGGGAATTCTCGTCATTATATCCCTTTTTCTCGTCATTAAAGACTTTTAATGACGGGAAATCCCCCTCATGCCCCCGTCATAGTCGCCCTTCTAGTTAAAGCATTCAATGACGAGAACCCGCCTTGTCATTAAAGATATCAAAGATTTATTGACGAGATTAGACTCTCATTAAAAATAGTTAATGACGGGTAATTTCCACATTATTATACTATTTTCCTATCATTAGAACTAAATTTGAATATTAGTTTCTACCCGTTAATGACGACTATTCCCGTTATTATAAAGTTAATTACCCGTCACTAAAACATAATTTATTGACAAAAAAATTCATCATTATAGGGTCATTTACCCCTCATTAATGCACGAACTAATGACGACAAGTTTTCTCATTGTAGGGTCATTTGCCCTCAATAAATCACGAATTTATGACCAAAAATCCCCTCATTATAGGGTTATTAGCCCCACACCAAATCATTCTCTTTGTAAATAACCCACCCTCATCAAACATACCATGAAACTATCAACCATTATGAAGAAATATTAGAATATCAAAACCATTAAATAAAATGCACTACAGTTTGTTGCATCAACAAGCATTAATATATCAAAATATACACCAAAGTATCCCATATACACATTGAGGTATAGTTGTTTCAAAATATTCAAAAAGAAAAGCTACATGTAGACGCATAATGGTAGGAATTTCTAATATCACATCCTCAATGACAAATATCTAACAACCATAAATGTTGATCACCAAAACACTAAGCACCTTCAATTATTGGCGGTTCATGGGAAGCAAGCTACTTGACAGCAAAATTGAACCATCCTAGGATATGATCGATAGCAATCCTTTCACACATCTCATAATGCATCAAAACCTTTAAAAAACCTGGAAACATATACACGGCAGTAGAAAACACACATGTTTAAAGTTTACTCATATTTAGTAAACAAGATATAAGATTCTTATTTCCAGAATTAAAGCACTTACAATCAGAATTTTTTGCGTATAATGTCCATCAAGCTCTGTTTTTTGCACTTATAATCTTATCAATGTCCATCAAGCTCTGTTTCATCCATCAAGCTTTGCACGAGAGAGAAATCCGGTTATTAGAAAGAAAGAAATTATTTGCGTATAATAATGACAGAATTAAACAATACATATATCATACTCAAACACACAGTGAAGCAACTTGTCATGAACGATCTTAAGAAAGATGAGCACAAACAGAAGATGTTAAATTATACTGCGATTTTACACGAGCTAATCTCACCAATATTAGTATAGTAACATAGCAGAATTTAGTACAAAGTTTCCAGCTCTTCGATACGCAGTTGATAATTCCATGCCTTTCTCAATGTTAATTTGTTGAACCAAACTAAATATGCATCTAAATGTTGAGCTCGAAGAGAACATAATAATTTCAACTTTTGAAATTATTCAACTAATTGTACCGGTGTCATAGTTTTGTACTCTGGATCAACAACTAATATCAGCCTAAGAACATCCAGAAGGTATGTTACCTGGACCCATGATCAATTATTCAGTATAAAAAATGAATATGTTAACCAAATGATCAGTCAAAAAGATGAAGAATAAAACCAAATAGGTCATACAAATCCTACATGTATCCATGAAAACTTACAAAAGTTGAAGTCATGCCAAAGACAAGAAGAACTCTTTGCAAGTCTCCTATAACAGAGAGTTGCTCATCATTTCTCGTAAACAATTTCCATACAATGTAATAGTTGACTTTCTAGAACACCGATTACCATATTTTTTTCCAAAGCTTTAGTTAATAGTAATAGCTAAAAAGACAATATTACCTTAAAGGATTCACATTCAAACAATTTCACTGCACTATAAGGCATGATCCATATAACCTAGGTGATCAAGAAAGTTACGTTAAATGAAAATCAATTAATAGACATCAAGAAGTGTGCCACTTAACATTAGGAGAGAAATGCAACTGAATTTGTATCATGGACAAAAAGGAAAATGCAAGAGTACTCAAGGGAGATTACCTTCCAGTTGAAACTAAACATTCAATTTGTCAAAGATTTAAACATTCTTGACTAAAAATAATTATCACGTAGATCGTATCAGAAACATCTTACATATCAACTTTGTTAATATCGTATCCAAAAAAAGTTATCCACGCTGAATTTTTTCCATAAAGATTCAGGTCCTTTATAATCTGCAGAACAAGGGCATCCTGTCAACTTAAAAACATAAAGTAAAAGGCAGAATAAACAATTTTGGTTACGAATCAGTTAGTAATACCAAATTTCTTTCTTCCAGTGGAACTCCAGGGACATTTGTAGATAATCAATCAGTAGACTTAGATGCCACTAAAGTGGAAGACGACCTTTGTTTGAGGAAATGAAACTAGTGGTAGTGGATGAAAACTCAGTAACTGCATGCACAATACAATTAGTCAATTTCTAACTTGAGCCAATAACATTTTTTTCAAAAACAATAATACATCAACTGAAAAACAATCTCATAAAAGACTAAGTACATGCTTTGGATGAATCTGGATCATTAATTGTAGATTGTAAAGCAAGAAAAAACAACAATTGCATAGAGTGCAATAATAGCTAAAGAAACACAGAACAGTTAAATATACAAAACCTTTTCTAATTGTTGATTCTGAACGATATTTATGCACCTCTGAAATACAGGTTATGCAAAATGTGCAAAACAAGTACCCAAAGCCTGAAAGAAAGGAGAACTGTTATTTGCCAAACAGAGGAACATAAAGATTTTTTCATTCTCTCTAGATTCAATTCATTTTCTACAATGTAAATCATCATTTAATACTTCCAAAAATATCTTAAAATATTGTATGCATACAATGCAAATACAAGTGCTAAAAGTATATGCCTTGAGCATGACAACCATTCCTCATAATTCCTACTATTTGTTCAAGTTGGAAACATGCAATCAGCATAACTCTAACCAATAATTAACACAAAATAAAAAAAATAAAATAGAAGCTTAAATGAATTTTATAGAGGGCAAACCTTATTTTCTGTCTTCATTGTTTTCTCTGAAGCTTCAAGTTCCATCTCAGCAAAGAAAGCTTCCAAGATAAAAGCAATAACCTGAAAAGACACCCAAGAGCAATGATTTTCACAGATTGAAGACGAAGGTCAAAGAGAGAAAGCCCCATTTTTTTCCAAAATCACTAATCAGAAGACATCGAAGTAGCTTCAGTCTCCCTCCCATTACTACCTTTTAAACCAGGGGGAGATTGGGAGAAAACAAGAATTGGGAGAACATGTCTAACTTAAGCTTAAAAAAATGCAATTTGTTATGGCCAGCAAGAATTTCAAAATACAAAACCCTATATGCATGAAGAGTTTGCCAAAGAGTCATTTAAATGAGGGCATGTTCAACTTTAACGGTTATTCAGTGACAAAATCTCTTTAAACAGAAGGAAACCATTATAAAACATAAATAACAAGAACAATCACAGTGAAAAGGAAACAAATCTCAAAATTAGATGCTCTGGCCAGAGATATATAGGCTGGATGCAGTAATTTCCATTGAGAGATATGAAAGGTGTCACAGAAAATGATAGAAACAGAATTTCATAAATAACCCCTCCCTTGTTTTTATTTTAATGGCATTGGAGGTATAGAAAAGTACAGCCCTAAATAACAACCCTTAGAACTATAGCAGTACATATGTAAGGCTCCAGTGGAGATCCTGTAGTACATTATAGAGACATGGTTTTAAGTGTCAGATACATGCATCACAACCGAAACAGTGAAACAAGATCCAACAGCCAAATGTCATTACGTCCGAAATATATCTACCTAAAATGCAGGTAAATCATTATACATCATAATCATTAAGGAAGTTCGAGTGAATAAGTTTACTGAATAGCTTAGGAAAACTCAAAATGTGAAAATGAAACATTGTAAATCATGAAAGCCATAAAGAAGAGAGGCAGGATCAATTTTTCATGGAAGAGAGGCAGCTATTTTTTTATTCAAAAACTATCCCTTGTTTTATTTCCATTGAGAAAATTAGTTAAACATGAATGTTGTAAATCAAGAAAAATTTGATCTAGCAATAATATGAACGCCATAGAAACCTGTGAATCAAATCCAGGCTTAACCATCAAAAGAAAAACCTCTGCACCAAAAGAAAGTCCTCCTCCTTTCATGGCATCTTTCTTCTTGATCTCTGCAACAAACCTTTTTGATTCACCGTCAACAATCCTACATGACCGGAACGCATACGACCCTTCCATTACGTTATGGACAACATGGACAACTATAACATATAAGGTAAAAACCTTTCAATTGTTGAATGCATCAATCTGATAAGATCCAACTAGCTAGCAGTGACATGGTTGTCGTCACCTCATAAGATCCAACTAGCAATGATATGGTTGTCACCCCTTTAAAGAAAGTAGGTTTCTGCAGAAATTAAAGAAGAATATTTAGAACTTCAATGAAGACAGACTAAGCTAAATAAACCGAGAAATGTAAAAGTGTAGTAACTTGTGTTCTCACTCATGATTTGTATCATGGTCATTTCCTATACTGAAAAAACCATGAATGAAATATATTTTTGTTAGGATCTATGCGCAGGGTGATCTAGAGGGGGTGAATGGATCACGGTCTATTTTAAAACTTAATTCGATTTATGCAAGACCGGAGTGTGTTACTACCCATTTTATGTTAGGTTTTATGCCCGAAAGACAATTTGTAATTGTTTTATTTAAATAAATGACTGAATTTATTTCATCTTATTTATTCGCATTTATTGCCAATATTAATACACTACAGAAAACCCTAAGTATATTGATTATGTAATCACAACTCAGTGTATGGCTATACACACGTGGAGTGAGTTTGTGAAATATACTTAAAATTAACTTAGTCCGTAGCGTTTATTAATCGGAGTACGGGTCTCTAGATTAATTTGCTAATAATGCGCCCAGAACACTTTAGGTGTGTGATCTTACCGGATTTATCGGTAATAGGGTACCTAGTGGGGCATTTATATATGATGATAATCATATGAAATTTGGACCGATTTGATTTGAGTTCTCGATATAATTCCGTAATCGAGAAGTCTTATCGAATCACAAGATGATCATAGATGGATTAATCTTAATCTCGAGGTGATCGCTGCAGGCACGCTTAGACTAGGGTAGAGTTTGATGTGTTAGTAAGGATCACTTCGCAGATTATGTGGTCCAACACTTCTCGTTGGCTCTATTCGGGATGAGTGAGTAGTCGTGTTATCACGATATGGAATCCATTCCTTCCTCGGGAAGTAGATGCGATTCCCTTATTTGTTAACCCTAGAAACTGATCGATGGGCGCAGTTCACATCATAATGGTTATGAACTAATTGATCACTAGGGGGTTAATGGTAAATAAGGATAATATGTTTCGAGAAGGGTTTACGGAAATATCCCGAATCGAAGTGAACAGTCTATGGAGGATTTATCTGTATGTAATGATTATATCAGTGGACGCTTTCGACTCATAAATTGAGTGTAAGTTATCTATATTCGATAGAGTTCAGTTTCGGGTTTATAGTGGTGTAATCCCGGAATTAATAGGTTGGATATAATTATTCTGTCTGATGAATAATTTTATTCGACTTATTGTAGCTACTGAATATGGGTCCATAGTCCCCGATGCGGATTAATTGTTTAGTTGGACTAAATAATTAAATACACGGAAAATATATTTTTCGTGGACTCGGCCCAAATTGATGTGTTGACCTTTTTGACCAAATTGGTCAAATATAGTAAAATGCGTATGGACCTTATTTTGGGTTTTGCAAGTGGCGCATCTTTGTTGTATTATTTAATTATTAGGAAATTAGTTTTCTTGGACAATTATTTGACATGTGATTTATCTTTTATTTGTTAAATAATAATTCATGGAATATTAGATAATAATATGATTTATCCTAATTTGTTTGGGATAATTATTTTATTTATCTTTTATTTGGAAAAAGGATTAATGTAATAATTATCTCTTAATTATTAAATCCTTGGAGGACAATGATTACTCTCCTATATAAAGAGAGTTCTTCCAAGCCTTTTGACACAACATATACACGCCATTAGCATAAGAAAAATAGCTTGGAATTTTCGGCTATTTTCTTTGGGTTTCGAGTTGGAATAATCTTCGGGATTATTCCGGTAGCATATCAAGGAGGTCCGGCGGCGGGAAACACCATCCACTTGGTGTTGCTGGGAGACACACGTTGGAAGACGGTGGCTGCTCAATCACGTGTTCAAGGAGCCTTTTGATCTTGGAGTTAAGCAACATAAAAAGGTAGGCTCCTAAACCCCCTTGTAGATTTAGATCTTAAATTTATGTTTTTTGTTTCGTTTAGATTTAGATCTGATGCATTCCGCTGCGTAATCGGGTCAATCTATGCTTGATCCGACGATATTACATCTAACATTTTAGTCCTAATTAACTAAGTCCCGGAAGCACAGACAAAATTAATTATTAGACTATGTTGGTTATACCTATGTGATCAAAAGCAATGAGCACTCAACAACTAATGTTATAAACAGATTTAGTGATAACAAAGAGCTCAAATCGAATTAACAAGTCAACTAAGATTAAAGCACAAATGCAGATTGCTCAAAATAGTATCTCAAACAAAGTTAATTAAAAAAATGGTCCAGGTGCAGAAAGCAAACAGTAGATCAAGATATTTGAGTAGATAATAGATTTGACAAATATTACAAATGCATAACCGAAGACAGCTTATATATGAAATATGTTCAATAGCAGATACAAAAATTGTATATCAAATTATATGTTGAACAGAGAGATGTAATATGGTCATTATAACTAAACAAGTTCAGAAATAGTTGATTACAGATCAACTTAATTCAAATTGATACAGAAAATTAAAAGGGAACTTAGGAGACAGATAGAGTACAAATAAAGATGCTGATCAAACACTTTGCTGACCACTCAGTTGATCCCTAGATGTGATGGTCAAAGCCAAGAGATGAGACTATCAGAACTATTGATCAAAATCTGAGCACAACAGGTTCAGCAAATCAGCTAACCAAAGATTGGCAGCCCTATTAGAATAACCTTAACTACTCAGCAAAGTATTACACTAGCAGATTCAACAAGAAAGCTATGCAGGTCTTTTACAGATTGTCTAGAGCAACAGTAGATATATCCAGCAGCAAAAGCAGCCTTATACAAGGCACAAAACAGCAGGTTCCTACATGTTAAGTGCACAGCAAGAACAACGAGTTAAGGTGCAGGCAGCAACAAACGGTGTGCACAAAAATCAGCAGTTTTGTGATACTACAGCAGGTGCAAACGTGCTCAACAATGCAGCAGGATTAAGTTAGCAATGTACCAGGTATAAAGCACCAGATTTACTTTCAGCAAGGATTCAACAATAGTAGTTCAGTGCAGGCAACAAGGTGTAAATGTACAAGGCAAGATAATAGTGTGTATATCAAAATCGAATCAGTAAGCACTGGACACAAAACAGAATCGGTGAATTTCTTCACTGATTTAACAGACAAGTATGAAACAGAAAAACAACAAGAAACAAGCTCAGACCTTGACTAATCTTATTGAAAATGAACCGAACCTAGTCTGTGTGTGTTTGACCTATTGTCCACCCTTGGACCACACTTCTTTCAGAAATGATTCAGTCCAAACACATCCACAGACGCCCACAGTTCAAAGACAATAAATTAATCAAGCAGAGCACAGACACCTTATTCTAAGACTTAACCAGCAGAAAAAGCTTAAAATAAGGACAAGACACTTACTAAAACCAACAAGTAAGACCACTGAAACTATCAGGCATAATTTCAGTCGCAAGCAATGTTCTGATCTTGAAATCCTCAGTGACACTGAGTTTCTTGATTCGAAAAATTGCGCACCACAGTATCAACGGGGCTTGGTCCCACCAAGGGTTGATACAACTCACACTGACACTCAAACTTACACAAGCAATGGAGATTTTAGACTCTACTAAAATGTGGGATTGCTTTGACTCAATGAGTTCAGTGATTCATTTTAATCCTTTTGATATCACTGGCTATTTTTAGCCCTAAACGTATGATTTACACCTCAAGACTTAGTGTGAACATAATGACAGAAATCAAGAGCTCGTATCAGCATTAAAACAGAGGCAAGGTTACACCTTTTCACGGCCAATCCTTCACAACGGTATAGAGCACAAACTCAGGCAGATTTATGAGTCAAAACAGAATACTAAAAGAAAGATATTTACGAATCGAACGTTTTCACCTTTAATGTGAGATTCTTCAAATCGAACTTCAATGCTCGAATTCAACACTAAATCAAAGGCAAAATCGCACCTTTTCAAATTCGACCTTTATGAGAAATAGTAGACAAGAAATCGAGGCGAGAGAATCCGTTCTAAATCATAATAAAATTGATAAAAACGATATCAACAAGAAAAGCATTCACCTTTATTGCGAATCCATTGAAATCGAAGTTTAATGCCCGAAATCGCCTTCATGAGTGAAAACACGTTGCCATAAGGAGTCGACATCAAATTTGACTTAAAGGTGCTAGCTTTAAACAACGAACTTTCCAAATGTGACTTTCGTCACATGGTGGCTCGTTAAAGGCTCAATGCAGCCTCGTTCTTACCATTTCGTAAATTCGGCATGAGGTAAACAAGATTGGAGAAGAGAACAGAATAGCAGATAATCGGGGATGATTTGCAGTTATCGTCGGAGGAGGCGTTAACATTTTCTAGGTTTTTAGTTGGATCTGAAAATCTTTTAGGTTTTTTGTATAATTAGGAATGTTAGAAAAAAATGAATTAGGAAAGATTTTGGTGGGAATGTTGCCCGCCTATGGTTTGGGTTTTTTTTTTTAAATAAAATTTTAAAGAAATACTTATAATGGAAAAAAAATTATAATATTTTTTTACATATCAATGACGAGATTATTTTGTGTATACAAACAATAAGGGGATGTGGAATCAATAATGACGAGAATTAGAACTTCCTCACCGTTTACACATTTTATAATTATATATATAGATTACCGTCATTAAAAGACGTTTATAGTGACGAAATTACGGCCCGTCATTAAATTACTGTCATTAATATATGTTTTTCTAGTAGTGGCTAGAAACGTATAGTCATGACATGTTGATGGACATGAAGTGAACCGTAGATTGAGTTGGTCTCATAAAGATAGCCTGAAAATAATAATGAGAACCTTTTTGTTGTAGAACTTAGTTATTCATTAGCTTCTCACTTTTACTAAGTACTTAGTACTTACCTCCTTTGCATTTTCTTTTGTATACATTGTGGGGTGAGAAGACGAATGGGTTGACCAAGCGTAGATGATGACTTTTGAGGACGTTGATGCCTTGACGAAGCTTTTACTTTATTTCCTTGTAAAGGTTGTACTAAACTAGTTGTATTCTTTTTCATAGACTTGTTGTACTTCTACTTCTAAGATCTTTGTAACTTTGGTTGGTACTTTTAAGACCTCGTATTGTATAAGTCTTTGGGTTTTTTGTCGTTGTAATTTAACTATCCATCTTCAGTATGGTTAATTTCTATTAATAGTAGCATTTATCTATTTACCCGAGTCTTTTTAGCTTCCGTTTGCTTTATTTTGATACGCCGACATAGAGGCTGGCGTATAATATTAGATTTATTTAATGCTATACGCGCCGAACGTTTCTCTTCCGGACAAAGGCTCGGTATCCGGGAGCGGGGCGTTACAGTTGGTATCAGAGAGAAGCGTCCTTTCTATCCTAGGCTTCTTTTCTCTTAGGTAAGAATCTTTGGACTTTTTAGAACCATTCTGATCTCCCTTGATCTTAGTGGTAAATCCTCGTAAGACTAAGAATCTTTAAACCGTGGTTAATTTGCACTAGGACCAAGTTACGAGTCATCTAAGACAAAGGTTAAGTTGAGTTCTCAGCTAACATCTTTTATGTGATCCCCTCAGGTTTGGTTTCTTCCAGGATCTTTAGTAGAAACCCTATCTTCTTTTAAAGTTTGTAAACCGTAACTTGTCTCCTAGGATTTTTTTCATCACATATATCTTCGGTCGTCTGGCTAGAGATATATGTCGTTTTTTCCTTCATGATTCTCATGTGATACCCTCGTAAAAGTTTTCGAGTCTTGCTTTGGCCAATAAGGAATAAAGTGGCTTAAACTGTTTTTGCGCATTCCTCCGGTATGCACAATTACCGCCACCTTATTTTCTTATTGCCCTTCGCATGTTACTCACAGTTTTTGGAAGTATTTTGGAAAGCAGGTAACAACTTGGAAGTGGAGTGACCTAGGAGCTAATGACTCTGCTCCGGGATTCTTTGACTCAGCCGATCAATTCCAGAGCTAAGTACCTATTCTTTTCTTTATTATTTGTCATTGGGGACAATGTCTATAATAAGCGGGGGTTGGCGGTCTTAGCTGGGTAGTCGATAAAGGGAATAATTTTGAAAAATTTAACATTGTTTTTAGCTTGCTATTTGCACGTTTTCGAGTAAGGAATCGGTAGAAAAGGAGCCCAAGTTCAATTTGAAGTGAGCTATAGCATATTCAATTTAGTATGGAAGGAAGAGAGAATATTAAGTTGCATGAAGTAGTAACTTATTAATTATTATTCTATTATTGCAATCAATATTTGAGCACATAATCTAAGTGAGAAGTGTTTAAGAATAGATGATGAGTTGTTTTAACGAGGGAATCATTATTTTTCATCTATATACTTTAACAAATTGTTGTAAGACAAGGGAAGCAACTTGAATGCCATAAGAGGTAAACGGGACAAAATGAGCTTGTGAGAGAAAGGGACAAAGGTGAGGAAATGCCAAAAAAATGGAAAAAATGGAAAAAAAAAAAAAAAAAAAAAAAAAAAAGGTGAGGAAGCGAACTCGTGTAAAAAGACACGACTCTCGTGATAAAAAGAAACAAACGAGGACTTAAGAGCGATGCTCAGTCCCGAGTCCGCCCGACCCGATTAGGGTACCATGTTGTGTAACCAAGTCTGAAGGCAAGATAAGCGAGTGTATGAGCAAGTAAGTTAAGATTGTGGGGTTAATACTGCTTGATTCTCCTCACGAACGCACTATCACGACTGATTCATCACACGACACATTGATGCATGATAAGTAGTGATTAATGGGGAGCATATGGATTGTGTCTTAATGTATGTTTCTGCCGGAGATCTTTGTTGAATATGTGGTAGTTGATGGAGATTGCTCTTTGAGGTACATTTCGCTTGATACTCTGCTTTCATGAGCGAAGCGAAGGCTAGTGAGGGGTAGTTGATGACGGTTAAAATAGTCTATCCTACGGCATCAACATTATATCCATTATGAGCTAAAATAGTTGTTTCGACCTATAAATATGAACCAATTGAGTTGAATATCATATGTCGGGTTCACGAGTCGAGAAATCTGCACTTAACGTTTATTTTCCCTATTTCGATATTATTTCGTGCATTATTTGATTATTTTCAGGATACGAAATATTGGGTTGAGCATTATGGACAAATCTGGAGTGGACTGAACGAAAGGAATGGGCCTATGGTATTCCAGAACATTCCAAGCTAAGTCGGCTGAAGAAAAAGGACAAAATTGCCCTCGGTTTACTGAGAGTTGGCACCGACTTACCGAGAGTCCAGATCTTTCCGAAACGCGTTTTCTTGGACGAGGAGTATAACTAGGTGTTTCTAAGGCGGTTTATGGACCTATAAATTAGAGGTTTTGCCTCAAAGTTCAAGGTAACATTGGTAGCACACAAATACTACAATTATTATGCAATAAAAGTTCTTTGTTCTTTATTTTATTTATTTCATGAGTTCTGGTCGGAGAGACGATGGAGTCGCCGCCTAGGGAGAGATCCGAGGGATATCTACACTCATCTTTGAGGGTATGATTTTCTGTCTTTTCTAAAATGTAGATCTATCGTTGTTCTATTCGACTAGTATGTTTTAATTGCCTATTTAGTTTAATTATGTAGTAGTTAGTTTTTTTACCGCAAGTGTTATAGATCTAATTCATTGGTCAAGAAATCATGAAATAGTTGTTGCGTTCTTCATATCTATGATGGTCTATATCGCTAGATTTGAATACCTAGTAAATTACTAGTTCATGATAATCGGCGTCAGCTACGTTGATCGATAGATTTAATTTACATGTTAGTAGCCTGATCAACTATTTGCATGTCTTCATAAAACTAGCATGAAATACGAATAGTGAAGTGTTAGTTTGGACATTATCTTGATTGACCCTAGGAACGTGTTGATCACTGTCGACAGCTGTCTAGGTGGGTTTGCGGTATGAGTTAACGCTCAATATCAACAACTCTAGTTCTTTATGCATATGGGCTATTACGGACCAATTAAGGAGGGTAGCTTGCGTATAGATTGTCTACTACCATTGTCGGAGTAGATAGGGTTAGGAGTTGTACCCGTAGCTGATAATGAATTAAATTTCACCAATGGGGAGGACTATTGCATGTGTGGGGGGAATAACTAATTACTCATAATTGAAATAATACCTTAGAAACTCTTGTTATGTTCGTTTGAGCTAGCATAATATTGTTGGTTTGTGCACCAGTTGCACCAATTTTACTACTACCTATATTATAGTTGGTCATAGAATCTTTAATTGTGACAAGCTCAATCTCGATACTTTTACGTTCTTACGAGTCTCTGTGGGATCGACCTTGACTCCCCAGTAATCTACTACGATAGACCTAGTCCTATTGCTAGTAAGTATTTTGCACGCGATCAGGAGAATCCTGAACCAAAGATCCACCCCTCAAAATGTTCAATATATGCTGATATTGCTCCTGTGTGACAGGAGCCTTCAAATCTTGAGAAATCTGACTTTGAGCCAGACTTTGTTGATCCTGGTCTGACCAGGAACCACCATCGATGCAACACTTGTTGGCATAAGACCGCCTCGCTCTTCCTCTAAAATTAGGGGAATCCATGCTTCTTAAAGCATCATATCACGGTGTGACTGTTAAGCCACAATAAGTGCATTGGGTTTTTTTATTACTATTATTGTAATTCTTTCTGAAACCAGTGTTCTATCAAGAATTTGGAACAACCATAGCATTCTTATCCACATTATTCACTAAGCTGCTGCCAAGAACTCCAGAAGAATTGGCAGTATGAACTCCAGAACTATAAATCTATTGCCTCTCTTGCTTAAGGGCCATAGGAAAAACATTCCTCACTGGATGGGAAGGGAGAGATCATCAAGCTTGAGATTTCATAGTTGCAAAATAGTCATTGAGACCTTTCAAAATCCGGATGACATGATTTCTTTCATTATGCTCCTTGTACCATTGTTGTCCACGATCACAGGTAGGAGGAGGAGTAAGAGCCAGCAACTAATCCCACAAGATTTTAAGTCTTGCAAAATATTCGGAAACAGACCAATCACCTTGCTTCAAACTCCGAATCTCATCCACGAGATCGATAATTTGTGCGCATCTCCACCCCATATCTATCTTCCAAGTGATCCCAAATATCTTTGGCGTCTTGTATGACATAACACTATGTGCAATGGATTTGGATATGAATTTCCAAGCCAAGCCTTGACCATCTTTGTTGTTCGGTGCCATAATCAGAATGAGGATCTCCGGCAAAGAGTTGAGGAATCGAACCATCAATGAAGCCTACTTTATTCTTTGAGGATAAGGCATTGAAGCGCTATCTTCCAACTATGATAATTGGATTCATCAAGAATAAATTTGAACAAGAATGAATCTTTGGACTTTCCACAGGTGGAGAAAAATATATCAGGAATATCACCTACAGGACCTTGAAGATTGTCCATTTCAAGAAGCGCGAGAAAAATTGCGAAGAAGAAAGAAAAGTGCGGAAGCAATTCAAGAAGCTATACTATCTCGATACCATGATGGAAAACATGAACATTCAGTGTTCATGATCAAAACAATGAATTATAGAATTGAAGATTGAAAAAGAAGATAACTTAGAACTTGATTATTGATTGTAAACTTCAATTGATTGTTACAGGATGTAATTCAGTCTATATATACATGATTCCAGCTACTAATTAGCTTACTAGACGGTTACAACTGATTCTAATTGAGTAACCGCTCCTAACTAGCTTTGTGCACAAGTGTTTGATAAAAGTCCTCAATGAACTTCAAGTGGCAAGTTCAGTTTGGTGTGTCTTTCTTGTGTACTGCTGCTGCAACTGATATGAGCTCCAACAAACTCTACCGTTGGGATTGATGGAACATGCATTTTGCCATTTTCACTTACAAATGAAGAGACAAATCGAGCTTCGGATGCTCACCACTATGGTCATCGTCAACCTCACAATTCTCATCTTTATTCATTCCTTTTAAATTTTGAACACACACTTCATTGCTCATCCCACCTTTTAAATTAGTTGATAAGAAGTTGCTCTGTTCATCCACGCCATGTTGCTGATTATATGGATAATTACAGGGATATAAAACCATATTCTCAAACCTCGGCGCGGCAGCGGCGGCGTGTGATCCTAAGCGATTTGGAGCTTGCTGGCCGGCAGCTGCAGGGAATTGGCATAGGCTGCCTCCATGAGCAGTTATGTAAACGGATGGATTAACATATCCGCCCCCGCCGCTTCCAGCCATTGGATGGGTAGGAGCAAATAGTAGTGGTGTTTGACGAGGAAGGGTGGGATAATAATAAGTGTTCAAAGCACATTCAGTAACGTCCCTTTTGCTCTTTCTTGCAGTGCTTCTTTCTTTCTTGTGGGCATTTTGATGACCTCCTAAAGCCTGTGAACTATGAAATTTTCTTGAACAGTATAAGCAAGGAAAAGATCTTGTTGCATCATCTCTCTCGTCGTTATTACAGCAACTCATCCTACCTGTTACATATATATATATATATATATATATATATATATCAAGAAACCGAGAAATCTAATGGTTGTGAAGAACAAAAGAAACCTACTTTAATTTCGAAATTGTTAGCTAATTTAATAATGAAGTACACCTGGAGTGAGAAAAATGAGAGTTTAGGTTGGTTAGAGAGAATAATGAAATGCAGGAAGAAGGTGAAGTGGACTTTGAGTTGCAGATGGGATTTTGATACGATAGTTTGAAGAAGTTTAGTCTAGTTTAGAAGACAAGTTAAGGAGTGTTGAAAAGCGTGAAGATTTGTCTGAGCTTTATGATTCATTGGAAAGAGAAAAAAAAAAAAAAGCGCATGGGCTTGGAAGTTGGGAATAGGTGAATACAGATAAGAGAATAAGTCCAAGAAAATCACAATACACACCCAGGACACAAACTTGTTGTTTTCTTGAATTGATGAATAACTATAATACTTGGCATTTATTCTTTTTTTATATAGTTGATAAATGATACATTTTCATTTAAAATAAACTACTTCTTCTGTCTGAAATGTAAATCCGTTTGAATTATTTCATACAGATTAAGAAATTTGTTCGATTGGTTATGTGCTATTAATTTTATTAGAAAAGTCTAAAATGACATTTGACTATTATAAATTCAAAGCAGTGAAAAATGGTGAGTATATAATAAATGAGAGGTAAAAGGAGAAAATGTAATAAATGCTTTATTGGTTTTCTAAACCGACTTACATTATGAGACAAAACCAAATAACTAAATATATTTACATTTTTGGACGGAGTTATTATATCCTATCATAAATTTAAAAGTAACATCAATCTTTTTATCTTAAACAATTCTTATCTAATCTAAAAGATATAACAACTCTAACTTTTTCAAACGGCATCGTTTAACTCATCAAACTCTATGACTATATCTTCTATTACCATCCATGATTTTATCTTCTATTATAGGTATGTCTGAGAAAGGGACACTTGAACAACTTTCAAAATATGTTTTTTTTTTTTTTAATAATATGGAGTGCCGGATGCACACGCACAAATGCGTGCGCGCACACAGTCACAGATTGCACTTCCAGATCAGTATTAGGGTTATCCTCATTCCTTTCCTGAATAAAAATATACTTTCCTTTTCCCAAGAAAAGAAAAACTTAATCAAGTCATGAAATTGATAAAGAAGTTAGAAACGGGCTCATTTTAAAACATGCATATCTTGAAATATTAAATATTTCATGCATGCCGGAAAAAAAAGTGGTTATGTTTGTTATTTTAGAAAAGATTAAACATTTTTACTTTAATTGATGTTGTTAGTGTTGTATAAGGTGATGTTTTTGTATTGTTTTTTTCCTTTTCAAAAGTAACAGAAACAGAAGAGAATTAAATTGAGTGCAACCAGTGTGTTTGCTCTAACACTTTTTACTTAATCACACTATTAGAATTCAAAGTGTATTGTATTTCATTGAATAATATTGATAGTACAATTGTTCTTATATAGACATCATCTAACTTAGCCACCAAGACAACATTAATAATAATAATAAAAGACAACTAAATATAATTATTTATGCCTTATTTATAATATCCTCAACACGCCCCCGCAATCCCGTGGGAAGTGGCTGAACACGGAGATTGGACTTCAAACAGGCAAAACGAGGCTGGGCCAACGGTTTGGTGAGGACATCGGCTAACTGATCCTTCGAGGAGATAAAAGAGATGCCGAGCTTGCGAGCTGCAACTAATTCGCGAACATGGTGAAAATCGATCTCTATGTGCTTCGTGCGGGCATGATACACCGGATTGTGTGCAAGGTAGGTGGCACCAATATTATCACACCAAAGAGTAGGAGGAGAAGATAACGGAACATGCATCTCACAAAGTAGACTGCAAAGCCACTGAAGTTCGGCGGCAGTGTTAGAAAGAGTCTTATACTCGGCCTCAGTGCTGCTCTTGAAACGGTCAAGTCTTCGCCATCGCGCCAACTAATGAGATTATCACCAAGGAAGACACAATATGCCCCAGCGAGAACGCGATTATCACCGCCGGCGGCCCAATCGAGAATCGAGAATAAGCCGGAGCGAAATAGATGACCGACGGGAGAAGAAAAGACCATCGGAGACCGTGTGCTTAAGATAACGCAGAATACGTTTAACTGCAACCCAGTGAGCTTCGGTAGGAGAATGCATATACTTACTAACTGTGTGGACCGCGAACGCAATATCGGGGCGAGTGGCCGAGATCTGGAGACCGCCAACAATAGTGCGGTAAAGCGAAGGATCGGCGCATGGAGGGCCGTCGTCCAGAGTGAGACGGGTGGATGCCGACATAGGTGTCTGACAAGGCTTGGCCTTGTCCAGAGAGGCACGCTGGAGAAGTTGGAAGGTATACTTGCCGCTGAGTGAGAAATAGCCCATCGGAGGTAGGAAGCACCTCAATGCCAAGAAAATAGGACAGAGAACCAAGGTCCTTAACCGGAAAGTGCCGACCAAGATAAGAGATAACCTGCTCAACAAGAGAAGATGACGAGCCAGTAATAACAATATCATCCACATAAATCAGAACATAGACACGAGCACCATCACAGGAATAAATATATAAAGAGGTGTCAGCTTTAGAACCGACAAACCCAAACTGAGTCAAGACATCGGTGAAGCGAGAGAACCAAGCAGCGGGGGCTGGCGGAGGCCATAAAGGCTGCTGGCGAAGACGGCAAACATAATCAGGATAATCGGGGTGAACAAACCCCTGCGGCTGCTGCATATAAACGGGCTCAGATAAATGCCCATGTAAGAAAGCATTCTGAATATCCACCTGGCGAAGAGACCAACCCTGCGAAACAGCAATAGACAAAAGAAGACGAATAGTGACCGGCTTGACAACCGGGCTGAAAGTGTCAGTGAAATCAACCCCTTCGGCCTGATGAAAACCCTTAGCCACAAGGCGGGCCTTGTGACGTTCAAAACGACCATCGGCATGACGTTTAGTCACGATACACCCATTTATTACCCACAATGTTCATACGAGGATGCGGAGGAACAAGATCCCAGGTCTGGTTGCGCAACAACGCGTCAATTTCCTCTCTCATAGCATTACGCCAATTCGGGTGTTTAGAGGCGTCAGTGTAAGAAGTAGGGTCCATGGATTCGGTAGAAGCAACAAGGGCTTTAGGAAGCGGGTAACGGATAAAGTCAGGCCGAGATATAGGTTTGAGGGAGTTGGTTTTGGTTCGAGTAACCATTGTATGAGTGGGAGGAGGTGGGGAAGGAGGCGACTCAGAGAGGCCGAGGTGAAGTGGGCCGAGGGAGGTGGGTGGTGAAGGCTCGGGAGCGGGAGCCGGAGGGTGGAGCCGGGTTGGAGAGAGCCGGCATGGGAGGTGGATGTTGCATAAGTCTTTGGCGGGAAGGCAGAAGCGGGGCGGTGAGATTATCGGGCGTAGGTTTGATGGGGCGGCGTATAGGGAAGACGGATTCATCGAAAACCACGTGGCGAGCAATATAGATACGACGAGAGGCAAGGTCCAGGCATTTGTAGCCGTGGTGGGAAGGACTATAGCCGAGAAAGATGCAAGTTTTGGAGCGAAAATCGGTTTTGTGGTGGTTGTAGGGGACGGAGATAGGGCGGCACACACTGACCAAAGACGAAAGAATGTATAGTCGAGGGGACCGATGGTAAACCATTTGAAGGCGACTTATCCTTGAGGATTTTGGTAGGAAGACGGTTGAGAATATAAGTGGCGGTGATGAAGGCATCCTCCCAATAGGGAGTGGAAGGTTAGATTGGGCAAGAAGGAAAGGCCGACCTCAACAATTTGGCGGTGGCGGCGCTCAATGGCACCAACTTGTTCGTGGGTATGGGGACAGGATAGGCGTTGGCGGATGCCAAGAGAGGTAAGAAAGAGTAAACGCGCGACGGTACTCACCACCCAATCAGTTTGGATGGATTTTAGTTTGGTGTTAAATTGACGTTCAATCATAGCAAGAAAGTCGGGAAAGATAGTTTCAACATCGATTTATGTTTGAGGATAGAGCCATAGGTACTTGGTGAAGTCATCCAGAAGTCGGCGTAATAACGGGAACCGTAAATCGAGGGTTCATAATGAGGGCCCCAAACATCGGAGTAGATCAGTCCAAAGGAGCGGTAGAGGAATTCGAAGTGTATAACGGGAAGCGGTGACTTTAGCCAATTGACACGGGGCACAGACGGAAGGCGACGGCTTAGTAGGGGTGAAGGTAGGAAGGCCTTTTAAGGCTTGACGGAGTCTGGAATAAGAACAATGACCGAGACGCCGATGCCATGTGGTGGAGGGGTGGGGAGGAGGCGAGCTTGAGCAGAGGCGAGAGAGGAGGGTGAAGTGGGGTAGAGAAGTGATATAGGCCATCTCTTACAAATCCCAAGGTGGGTGTGACGGAGTAATCTTTGACAAGGAAGTAAGACCCATGAAATTCAAAATACACGGAATTGTCGAGGCAAACTTTTGCCTGAGATAAGAGGTTTCTAGTAATAGAGGTGTAACAAGAATATTAGATAAATAAAAAAGGACTAGGATGGGAAAATGATGAAGAAGAGCCGTAATGAGTAATATGTAAACTGCACCGTCGCCTACATGCACTTTTTCGGGTCCCGGCATAAGGTCTGAGAAGATAAGTTGAGAGTGCGAAGATCATGAGTGATATGGTGAGTGGCCCCGGTATCTGCAATCCAATTAAAGCCGTGATGTGGGGACGACGCATATGCGTGAGGAGGGGGAGAGCGCTGATATCGCAAGGAGCAAGCTGGTGCGGTATGGCCGGTGGCGGCACAAATTTGGCAGGTGGAAGAACTTTGACCATTATAGAAGCTGGAGTGTGGGGGACGAGGGTTTCCACGACATGACCCGCCCCGGCTTTGAAAAATCCAACCAATGCCTTTGTGCAAGGATTGACATAAGCGTCGATGTGTCATTCTTTTTTTTTTTTTTTTTTTTTGGCACGTAGGTCAAACAAATAATTGTAGTCAAAACAACTACTTCTTCAATAGAATATTATTTTATTATTTTTGTTTTCTAAACTAGCAGGAAATAGTCTAGAAGTCGGAAGAGGAAAGATGTAAACTACCCTTTACGGTGCTTTTGCTAATGCCGTAAAAGAGGAGTTTCGAGGTTTGTGTTCTGAAAAGAGCGTCGGAGACAAAGAACGGAAAAATTTGAAAAAGATCGAGAAGGAGAAAAGCGTTAAGCTTGGAGAAGGCTGGTTATAGGGAGAGAAAAACAAAAATTAAAAAAATAATAATAAAATAAAATAAGCAGGAAAGAGGCTGATTCTGAGGGTGGAGTTGTTGGTTTAGAGTAGCCGGAGAAGGCGGGTGCTACCGTGCTACTGGGAGAAGTTTGTCGGAACTGGGGAGTTTTTCCGAGGAAAAAAGGGGGGGGCGCTGGTCACATGCCCTTTGAAGAAGACGCTGGAATTCCTCTTTTTTTTTTTTGGAAAGAAAGATTTAGGGTTTAGGAGAGAAAAGACATAACGAGAGAGAGAAAATTGACTTGCTCCGATACCATATTAGAATTCAAAGTGTATTGTATTTCATTGAATAATATTGATAGTACAATTGTTCTTATATAGACATCATCTAACTTAGCCACCAAGATAACATTAATAATAATAATAAAAGACAACTAAATATAATTATTTATGCCTTATTTATAATATCCTCAACACACACTTAATTCAGTTAATACAACGTTTCTGCATGCTTGAAGTGTGCACCCACCCGTTAAAAAACACATTTTGCCACCTCGTTATAAACTAATAGTTTAGTTTATTACATTCCTGTAACCCATAACAAAACCATCTCATTTTACGATCAGGACAATAGAATGCACAAAATTTGCAATGATCGTTCGATTAAATTTATATACAACATAAGCACCTTTGTACCGATTGGCAGTATACCATGTTGTCAGTAAAGTGACTTAAACTCTGCATCTGGGTGGAACCAATCAAGACTCATTTGTGTGATGGACGGTGAGAAGTGTATTCAATTGCGTGCATCGGTAGGGTGGAGCTCATCGAGGCTTCAGCAGGTGACTATCGGAGAGGTGACGATCTGCTTTGAGTACTGAATCAAAGCAGGTCCCACATCTAATTAATTTGTTATGTGACAGCTATACGGTGTCATTAAAAGGAGGACACGTGTAAAGGGTATTTATGGCGATCGACAAAGATTCTGGCGGCTAGGGTTTAGGGATTTGTGCCTATAAATACTGATTGTTGTCTCATTATCTCGTGTGTGTTGAAATCAGTAAAATTCGGTGCATAATAAAATATCTCTTTTACGCCCGTGGTTTTTACCTCTCCCATCGAGGGGTTTTCCACGTTAAAATCTGTGTTCTTCTTGTTTCTGTTTTCTCCTTTGATTGTTTATGTTTGATTGCTTCGTTTCTATTTCTTGCATCCGAAGTTATCTCCATCCGCTTTATAACAAGTGGTATCGAGAGGATGAGTTCTGGGAAAACAATCTGCATACTATCAACTTCGTCTTCACCAAGGCCTTGACAAGGTGCTAGGATTCGTGACAAAGTTGTGATCTTTAGCAAGGAAAGATGTCGTGAAGCGTAAAAATCGATAAATTTACGAGGAAGGAAGCAGTTTTGGTGCTGTGGCAAATCAAGATCGTGCAATTGTTGAAACAAAGCAGGTTTGTGGAATCCTTTATCGACAAACCAAATACAAAGCAGATTATGCGACCTGGAAGAGAAAGCACATTCAACCATCATGTTGTGCTTATCTCGATGATGTTATCACCGAGGTTCTTTGAGGAAGACACCATGACCAAGTTGTGGAAAAAGCTTGAAAGCCTGTGTATATGACCAAGTCACTAACCAACAAGTTGTTGTTGAAACAGAGGTTGTTCAGTTTGAAGATGCATGAAGGGAGTCCACTGAGGGAACATCTTGACCAGCTGAACACAATATTGCTTGATCTAAGGAATATTGATGTTAAAATTGAAGATGAAGATGCAGCCCTAATCCTGTTGGTGTCATTACGGCATCATATGAAAACTTTGTGCGATCGTTCATAGTTGGGAAGGATACTGATAGCTTTGGAGGATGTGAGGTCCGCCTTACATGCCCAGGAGCTTAGACACAAGGTCGCTGGAGCAGATAGCCAGTCATGGGCTTGCAGCTAGTAGCTAGCGACAATAGTGGAAAAGGATATGGATGAGGAAGAAGAAAAAGAAGTCAGGGTCCAAAGGTCCTAAGTCTACGATGTCTCAGTAATTATCAGAAGGAGAGCGGGGACATTGGAAGTCCAATTGTCCAAGGAAGAAAGAAACAAGCAGGAAGGCATTCAGCATGGCAGAGCTTTGAGCTTGAGCAATCTGATGAGGATCCGGTTCTAGTTGCGAGGGATTCTACACATCACAATGATGTGTGGATACTTGATTCTGGAGCATCCTACCATATTTGTCCAAACAGAGAGTGGTTTTCTACTTATGAGCGAGATAGATGGTGGTCAAATCTATATGGCCAACAAAGAAGGTCTCGTAAAGTTGTGGGAATTGGCTCGATAAAGTTAAGGGATGAGAGGATGGTAAATTTTGTACAATGAAGGATGTAAGACATGTTCCACAGATGACCAAGAATTTGGTATCTCTCGATCTACTAGGCATGTGCCAAAGGGTTCAATTTCAAGGGTGAAGGTGGGACGGTGAATGTCTTTAAAGATTCAATTGTAGTCCTCAAAGGCATCAAGAGGGAACCTTGTATATATTACAAGGATCTGTATCTGAACGCTTCTGCTTTGTTGCATCCTCGCTAGATTCACTGATCTCAAGAGACTCAATTTGTGGCACATGAGACTTGGTCACATGGGTGAAAGGGGTATGCAGGTTCTTTCTTCAGCAGGTTTTCTTGGGGGATATAAGGTCAAGAATCTGGACTTTTGTGAACATTGTGTGTTTGGGAAATTGCACAGAAGTAAGTTCTCAGCAGGGTTGCACAACACAAAGGCAACACTTGATTATATCCATTCAGACTGCTGGGGTCCATCAAAAGTTGAGTCATTGGGTGGTCACAGATATTTTGTGTCATTCATAGATGACTATTCAAGGATGACTTGGGTGGTGATGATGAAGAACAAAAGTGATGCATTCAATAACTTCAAGCAGTGGAAGGCCCTAGTGGAGAATCAGTTAGGCAAGAAAATCAAGAAGCTTCGTACAGGATAATGGTGCGGAATTGCTTTGGGACGGATTTTGATTCATTTTGTGCGGTGAGGTATTGCCGGACATCATCATTGTAAGGAATACACCTCAGCAGAATGGTGTACTGAAAGGATGAATCAAACTCTTCTGGAGAGGGCAAGGTGTATGCTTTCTCAAGCTGGTTTATCAAGGAGATTTTGGGCAGAAGCTGTTAAGACAGCTTGCTACTTAATCAACAGGAGTCCTCACACAGGAATCAATCTCAAGACACCATTTGAGATGTGGTCGAGCAAGCCTCTGTGACTACTCGATTCTAAGGGTTTTGGAAGCACTGACTTACTATCATGTTAGTGAAGGAAGTTGGAGCCAAGAGCCAAGAAGGGAGTGTTTGTGGGGTATGGTGATGGAGTGAAAGGATATAGGATTTGGTCATCGCAGAGTCCGAGTAATCCTCAGCAGGACGTTGTGTTTGATGAAAATTCTATGTTAAACTCATCGAGTGGAGAGGTCTCACCGAGTGCAAACCGATCTTTGAATCGATGGTGTTGAGAAGCAGTGGAGCTTCAGGTGGAGTCTCTCGATATGCAAAAATCGGTGGATCCAAATCAACACTATATCTTGATCCTGGATAATGAACCAGAATCGATCCAAGCCATCTCTGCTGAGACCTCAGAGGCGCCATACAAACATTGATCGCCAGAGTCTACCGCGCAAAGCAGCCTAGAAGATCTAATGTTGGGATACCTCCAAGGAGATATGGATATGATGATTTGGTGGATATGCACTCCAAAGTTTTGAAGAAGTAGAGGTTCTTTGAACCTACTACTTACAGTGGAAGCGATGACATGTACTGAAGCATCTCAAAGTGGCATGCAGCCATGGGAGATGAAATGGAGTCATTATTGAAGAATCGGACTTGGGAATTGGTCAAAGCGACCCTCACCGACAAGGGGTTGTGACTTGTAAATGGATCTTCAAGAAAAGGAAGGAATAACAAAGCGCGAAGGGTCGTATAAGGCACGTTTGGTTGCAAGAGGATTGATCAAAAGGAAGGGGTTGACTTTGATGAAATATTTTCACCAGTGGTGGAGACACACTTCAATCGGGTGTTACTAGCAATGGTGGCACAAAGCAGGATCTCTGGAACTTGAGCAATTAGATGTAAAAGCGCCGCTTATATGGTGAGGTGGATAAGGAGATATACATGACACACACGACGAGGGTTTTCAAGTTCCTGGCAAAGAAAACTATGTTTGCAAGTTGAAGAAATCATTGTATGGTTTGAAGCAAGCTCCAAGGCAAAGTGGTATAAAAGGTTTGATGATTTCATGCTTCAAATGAGGTTATAACAGAAGTCCATATGATCGTTGTGTTTACTACTGATCTATTTGAAAGATGGATCATATATCTATCTTGTCTCAGTATGTGGATGACATCTGTTGATAGTCTGCAGACAAGGAAGTCGATGTTCAAAATCGAAGAACCTTCTCGAGTCTTTGAATTTGAAATGAAAGATTTGGGTGCCGCCAAGAAAATCTTGGGGATGGAGATCTGGAGAGATAGAAGTCGGAAGAAGTTGTTCTTGTCTCAAGCAGGTTATGTCTGCGAAGATATTGGCCAAGTTTGGGATGTCTCATTGCAAAACCAATAGATACTCCTATGGCATCAAATGTTCATTTGTCTGCATTTATGCTTCACGATCACCAAGAGAAGGAGTATATGACAAAGTTCCCTATGCTAGTGCAATTGGCAAATCGATGTATGCCATGGTATGCACTAGGCCACGATCTCAAGCTCGAGCAAATCAGTGTTGTCGCGAGTTTATGGCTCAACCTCGGAAAGGAACACTGGAAAGTGTTAAAAGGATATTCGGTACCGAGAGGCTCTGGTGATGTTGGTCTCATTTATGGTGGTGATCTTTGGTTTGGTCACGAGTTCTTGTGATGATGCGATTATCATGCAGTGATGTTGATGATAGAAAATCAATGACCGGTTATGTGTTTACATTGGGAAATGCAAAGTGGTCACCGAAAGAAAGCTACTCTTGAGGCTCTGATGAGCCTTATCAACTCATCAAGCGTAATATATGGCTCTTCTTGGCAGCGTCAAGGAGGTGTATGCGGTTGAAGGGCTAGTCAATGATTTGGGGTTGCATCAGGATCAGGTGATATATATTGTGATGATCTAAGTGCAATATGTTTAGCCAAGGATCGAGTTCATCATGAGAGAACCAAGCATATTGATGTCGTATCATTTTTTCGAGAAATGAGAAGAGGGTTGTAGTGAAGAAGATTGGCACAAAGGAGAATCCTGCTGATATGTTCACTAAACCAGTTCAGCAGAGTAAGTTCCAGCTTTGCCTGGACTTACTGAATATTCAAAGCTTGTAATCTTTTTCTGGAAACTCTACTGAGGGCAGATCAGTGGGGTGGATGCTGTGGAGATAGTCTGGTACAAGTACATCTGGCATTGACGAATGCATCTGGTACAAGTACATCTGGTTATGCAATCTGTTTGACTCTAGTGAGAGTTGAAGTCAAGGTGGAGATTTGTCAGTAAAGTGACTTAAACTCTGCATCTGGGTGGAACCAATCAAGACTCGGTGTGTGTGTGATGGGACGGTGAGAAGTGTATTCAATTCGTGCATCGGTAGGGTGGAGTCTCATCGAGGCTTCAAAGAGGTGACTATCGGCCAGGTGATGATCATTGAGTACTGAATCTGGCAGGTCCCACATCCATTAATTCTGTTATGTGATGACTATACTGATTGTCATTAAAAGGAGGACACGTGTAAAGGTATTTATGGCGAGATCAGACAAAGATTCCTGGCGGCTAGGGTTTAGGGATTTGTGCCTATAAATACTGATTGTTGTCTCATTATCGTGTGTGTTGAAATCAGTAAAATTCAATTGCATAATAAAATATCTTTTTCGCCCGTGGTTTTACCTCTCCCATCGAGGGTTTTCCACGTTAAAATCTGTGTTCTTCTTGTTTCGTTTTCTCCTTTGATTGTTTATGTTTGATTGCTTCTGTTTCTATTTCTTGCATCTGAAGTTATCTCCATCCGTTTTATAACACATGTTGTCTTCTCTCAGGTTGAAAGTGTTAGTATTAGTTACCAGTATCTTTATCGAGAATATTTATTTGTCAACTTCAAACCTCAAAGTAAAATACTTATACAGGAGTGTGGAGGTTCGAACCCAATAAATGAGGACTTCTTTCAGTTCTTTGATACAATAGCAAGCCCATATAATTTACATCTCCATTAATCCCGTGGAACAGGGAGAGTGGGGACACTAATGGTTCGGGTTTAACCATACTTAAGGAGTTACTATTTAATTTGGTCAAACCTCATCTGACAATAGTTGTCGGGAAACACTTAAAAACCCATTATACATATCAAAATGTGGATTCACAAAAATGTGGTGGAAATATGGTCTGGACAATTAATTCGTTGTCATAAAGACATCAATTCGCCAATTGTTGTTGACTACATAATATGAACGGTGATCATAATTAAGGAAAGAAGATGGAAGATTCTAATAAAGATGGGTGACTAGAAGTAATGAACAAAGAAAAAGAGACTAAGTACTCAGATTCTGTCTAAAAATGTGGATTGTCTTAAGGGTATTGTACCCAATGAGGAGAAAAGATCTACAAAAGTGAAAAAGAGAACGATCGGAAAGTGATACTTTCAAGGGAGACTTCGGGTATGGGGTCATACCCAAGGAGACGGAGTCGACTATGAGAGAACTTTCCTGCCAAGCAACCACTTTGAATCCATCGGAATATTTCACTCTATTAAAGATATCAACTAAAATAGGATTCAGTTGTGTGGTACTCAACAAGGAAAATATATAAGTTGGAAAGGATTCAGACGTGATAGAATCATTTGTGATAGGACTCGGCTCTCCGCTGGTCACTACACATCTCGATCTCTACTCAACCTGATATCTTCACAGTTGGTCTCTCAATTGACTGTCTCTTATGAACTCAACCTTCTCATCTACAGTTGTTGTTCTTGTCGGAAGTGTGTCGACTGTCTATTTTCAATTACGATTGTTCCATTTTTCTATCTTAATAGCTTGGTTGGTTTGTAATTTGTTTTGTACCCTTTTTCAACTAGGGGCGGACCTACAGAGGGGCTAGGGGGCACACGTCCCATAAACTTTATCGAGAAAAGACTAAATAACCCTTGAAAATTGTTGATATTTTACAGAAACGTTATATATATTTTGTTGTCCATTTTTGATATTTGATAGTCTAGCTTAATTGGTCAAGCGCTTGTTCGTATACACCCACATCACCGGTTCGTTCCCAAGCCATGGGTGACATAATTTTTAGCTTTTAAATGTCTTATTTGTTATATATATATATATATATATATATATATATATATATATATATATATATATATATATATATATATATATATATATATATATATATATATATATATATATATATATCTTATTTTACTTTTAATTATTTTTCTTACAGAGGACATTTTCATATAGATTTTATAATTAATTTGTTGAAATAATGTAGTAGTTTTAGTACATGTCTCTATCAAATTATGTTACATTTATTCAACATTTGCCAATTGACAATATATGATATTCATATTCTCTTTTCATTTTTTTCTCGAATATTTTATAAGAATACAAATACATGCATCGTTTAACATTTCATATAATAATAGTTAGAATTAATAAAATATAGTTAGAATTAATAAAATAAATAGCGCTAAGGGATTTGTGCCTCTCAAAATTTATGTGAAACTACTAAAATATACACCGGAATCTAAACCGAGAAGAACGTTCTTATTTATATTTGAACGAATCTTTTTATAACACTTTATGTGTGACATTTTGGCCTCTAGATAAAAATCTTACGCAGCGTCACACTATGGTATTAGCCGCTGCGTTTGATTGCGAATTCGCCCCCTAAACATAGATCCTGGCTCCGCCACTATTTTCAACGGGTCTTTCTTCTTTTAGTTAGTGGGTTGGTGTCTAATCACCCCCTCAACGGCTATTTTCAGTACCTTCTGTTTGTATAACCTATTTAAAATCAACTATTCCAAGAGATGGAGTATGAATGAAAGAGACACTCTTTTATCTCCAATAATTGTTATGTTATCTTTAAATACAATTTCCGCAATATTTTACACATTATGTAGTTGCTTTTCTAGATTATTGAATCTAACTGTTAAATGGTGAAAGGGCTTTTGTAAATGTGTATCTTAATCTTAATGGAGCAACTAGAGTGGTTTGTTGAACCTGGGCAAAAGTAGAAATATTTGCATGTTGCTAAGATCCTTTATGGATTAAAACAAACTTATTATGATCCAGTTTAATGGATATGACCATTATACTGATGATCCATGTATTACAAGCGGATCAATGTCGGAAAAGTGGTGTTTAAGTGTTCTTACTATATAACATGGCATTCACTATGAATAATGCTGGGATCTTATCTGAAGTAAGATATTGACTAGCCAAACTACTTCAAATAACATATTTGGAAAAAAGATCTATTCTTGGAAATTGAATCATTCGAGTTCACTAAAAGAGTTGTTGGTGTTACGCCAAGAATCTCATATTGACAAGATAGATAAGCATTATTGAATGCAAGAATCCAAGACCGGTTTCCTACCAACCTGACATGGAATTGTTTTTTACAAAAGTCGACACTATTTCTGAGAAAATACTTTTTAATAAGGAAAATTTAATTAGGGGTGAAAATCCCGTCATTAGAGATGACATTTAATGAGGGTTATTTAGATTTCTTACATAAATGACATATCCTTTGTGTGAAACTACAAATTCCCTACATTATTGATTAATTTTCCCGTCATTATGCTCCTGTAAATTTTATCCCGTCATTATGCAATGTATTTTTTATTAAAATAAACAAATAATACTATCTAAAAAATTAAAAGTATCCAATTTTTTTAATTTTTTTTGGATTCAGAAAAGTATCCAAATTTTTAGGCAACAACCCAAATATCTAAATTTCATTCGTTTATTTCCAACACCGTACGCTCACATCGGCAAATTTCTTTATACTAATTCTGTGTAATCTGCTGTGATATTTTTTCCGAGAAGAGTTATTACGCAACGGTTATTGGTGAGTTATGATGTGATACATCCACCACAACTTCACACATCTATTGTGTGAAAGTTGATGAGTTGGATCATCATCATCCTCCTTCACTAGTATAACCCGTCAAATCACCAATGCACCATAACTTTTCTCTATTTTCCCTTCTTACATCTAGGGGTGTTCAATGTTCGGTTCGGTACGGTTAATGACCGTAACCGAAACCGAACCGAAAATTTCGGTTAGTAAATATCCAAACCAAACCGAAGCTATTTCTTTCTAGAAACCGAACCGAAATATATGGTTTGGTTGATTCGAGTTAACCGAAATAAAATTTAACAATTCCATTTAGTCATAAGTTGTTTGTTTTTTATTCGGTTATAAACGGTTCGGATAACGGTTTGGTTATAAGCGATTTTTATTAAAAAAAAAAATTTATAACATTTTGGTTATAAAAGCTAATAATACATGTTGGATGTAAAGCGGTTCGATTCACGGTTTTTAGTTCGGTACAATTTTGGTTCGGTTAATTGTTCGGTTTTGATTCGGTTAATTGTTTGGTTTTAATTCGGTTTGGTTTTCGGTTCGATTTACGGATAATTCAGAAGCGTGAACCGTAATCAACCAAAATTTTCGGTTTCTCTATATTATTAACCGAAACCGAACCGGAAACGAGTATTAACCGAACCGAACGAAGCGAATGACCTTGGATCGGTTCGGTTTTGGATAAACCGTATCCGTGAACACCCCTACTTACATGGGTGAACATGGTCGGTTCGGCCGATTTTATTCGTTTCCAAAACCAAACCATTTTATACGTTTTCCAATGTTTGAAAACAAACTAGAACGGTTTTAAGACGTAAACCATTTGTTCGGTCCAGTTTGGTTCCGGTTTTTTAGGGTTTCTTTGACAATCAATATTATTGATAGTAAATCACAAATTGTATGGTAACAACAAATGATAATATATGTAATACATTAGTCTTATTATGTCAATAAATCTATGAGATGATTTAACAAGTGTTTTATATTTAACTAACATCTATCCATACGAATCTTTAAGATCCAAAACCAATCATCCTTCAACAACATCCAACACAACAAACTCGACACCTACAATTGAATTCTTAAATTGGGACAAACAAGATAATAAAAGAGTAATTTCTTACTCATTTCAATTCATCGATGAATTATTAACTTCAAAAAATACTAATAATGAACTAATCATGATATTATTGAATAACATATATAAATCTCAAAATCCATTAGACAATATAATATTTTGAGTAAGGTCAAGGGACAAAGAGGAATACATAGCTAACTTTCACACATTTCAAACGAAAAAAATATGTGATATAGTTTTGGGCTTCATTTGGTTTGAACATATTCGTCATTTTATTTTCAATAAAACACCAGCTTGATTTTGATTATCTCAACAATGTTATTGTCCAACATAATCTAATTATAAGCAAATGAAAGATAAAATTATATAAAACTAATATCTCTAAATGCATTTATTTATATAAGATGTCAAACATAACAAATGAAAAAATCGAAACATTTTCATGATGAAGTTCATCAACATCATTATAGGAAGTAAGTCATGCAAATCAGCATTTACATATTTCAAATATTGGTGCTGAGGAAGTAGAAAGAGAAGAAAGAGTTAGCGGTGGTGAGTAGTGAATTGGCATGTAGTCGAGATTCTCTTAAATGATTGGAAATTGAAGACAAGTTTGTGAAATGATCAACAAAATTTGAATCTTTAGGATATGAAATTAATAATTGCTCATTAATACATTACAAATACAATGTTTAAATTGGTTGAGTTGGACCAGAAAAAAACACATTGATGTTTTAAAGTATTAATAGATGTAGGTATGTGTGTGTGTGTGTGTATATATATATATTATATACACAAGTAAAAAAAATTCGGTTTGGTCCGGTTTTGAGCGGTTTTAATTTTTTAAATTGAAACCAAATTGTATTAAAGCAGTTCGGTTTTAAGTTATATGAAAGCAACCAATAAACCAATAGTTTATACCTTTCCGGTTTAAATTTCGATTTGGCTCGGCCAGGTTAGTTTAGTTTTCAAAATTTTTGTTCACCCCTACCTACTTACATCTAATGGATGATGCTGTTATTTGATTTAATCGTTTGGGTTTAATGGAAAATAGTTAATCGGCTTTTTTGTGGCAGCAGGAGAGTTTGAGTTGTACCCACAATTCAGCTTCATAGCACGGGTTTGTGTGGTACCCAAAAAAATTTCAATTGAGGTTAGTGAAGTTTGTGTTAGATCGAGATGGTTGTGTTAGGTCTGTATTTTTGTTTTATTTTCTTGTTTTATTTTACAGCTCTGAGGAGTTATTGTGTACATTATTTTTTGGGGAGATATGGTGCTATTTGTTTGAACTATTCAGTCGATTGCATTTTTATTTAAGAAATGAGGTTTTCTCTGTAAAATTCACAGCCTAATTTAGATCAAATAGTGTTCATCCTCTTGACGGTGTGGATACATTTGAACTTGTGTAGTCATATACACACATACATATACAGGTGGCTAGTATCTTAATATTGTGTAGTCATATACATACATACATATTGTGTGTGGCTAGAATCTTATAATCTAGGATATTTTCATGTCCTTCCAAGTATTGAGGTGGTTATGGTAAGTTTACGGTGGGTTTTTCTAATGAGTAACCTCGGGGTAATATAAGCTTTAATGTGCAGAAATGATTTTACACCTCTTGAATTGCTGCTGTTATTTGTTTTTTTTGTTCTAGATTCTTGTTGTTTGGATTCACATTGTACTCTATTCATGGTTGTTGGGGTCATGTTCTGTTTGGCTAGGCTAAGCAATTTTTTCTTCTACTATTCTACATTTTGTCTCTTTTTGTTGATTAAGCTTATTTCTTGATATATACAATCGATATTGTGACTAAATTGACATTTAAGAGCATTTTTTTCTTAGCAACGAAGATTTATTTGATAAATATAGAACAAAATGGAAAATTAGTCAAACAAAGAGGTGAGTTTAAAGATATTGCCAATACATGATAGTTTGAGTCATAATGCAAGTATATAAATACAGTACATGTTGGCTGCTTCAATGCTCCATCATGTCCCGTAATGCTCTAGATGCCCTATTATTGACATATATCATACCACATAAGTCGTGCTTCCTATGAAATTCCTTAGTAAAACTTCAATCTACATTGATGAAGTGAATATAGTTTTGTTATGTATTAAAATAGAAGAATGTAATGTGCGCCGCTGATTTGAAATCTGAATAACACATTATCTCTTTGATGTCTAAGGACATGACTCTAATCATATCCTTATTGGTTTTAGTTAAGTTCAGCATAATGAGATCAATGTATTAAACTCTTGAAAACAATATTTTACTTGGTATATATACAAGGGAACATGGATTTCCTGCTTGCTGTGGTGTGCTCCCTTGTTCTTTGGACAGGTTAATATTACCTTACTGATGGGTGAAACAGTCCTTGATAGAGTTCTGATCTACATCAGCATGGATTCAAGTTCCCTGTTTTGTTTTTAAATACTTTGTTTATTAGTTAGCAGGCCTCTTTCATGGCTGGATGCTAACAGTGCTTCTATTTTGCTATAAGAAGTTGTGGATAAATCATGCTGTCAGGAGAGATCTTTTAGGCTAGCCTTTTGTTTTAAGCTGCAAGTTTCATTTTCATTGTATGTTACACATCTATGTTATTTCTTCCTCCGTTAACATCCGATCCTTGTGTCATTGTTAAACATCTGCTATTGTGAGAGATAATAAGCATATTGATGTGCCTTTATCAAGCCAATACATAAAATGTTACCAGCTCAAACTCTCTCTTACTTGATGGATATGTTAAGGTTGAGCTCTTTAGTCTGATTCAGAATAATATTTTTTTGTTTTTGTATGAACACTCCAATTTGTTGTTATAATACCCTCTAATTGTCTTAAAATCTTGTGTCAACAGATGAACTCTATGATCGCAAAAAGTAAAAATAGCTTCACCCAAAAGCCTGTATCTTTCATAGCACCCGGTCTGCTGGCAAAGGACCGTGGGTATGGAAAAAAGACCTCAAACGTTGCATATGAAAGTAAAAGGATAACAATTGTAGAGGAAAAGACTTATGACTTGCAATCATGGAACAACTGGTAAAGTGCTAAATTTATGTTTGCTTTGGAATTTATTATACATTGATTATATTGTAACAAGTAATTTTTTTCTTTTTGTACGTGGAAATCCTATTCAAAATCTTTTTCTCCATTTTGGGGAAGCTAAATGGGAAGAGAGAAACATAGCAGAGGAAATTTTATTTTTGGATCTCTTGACCATGTGTAAAAGGTTCATTGACATTTATTCCGTTGGTTTCAAAATTACAGACGGGGATGGTAGGTGATAGCAAAATACTTAACCGCTAATTTTTACCGATAGAGTATTGGGTCAACGGGAGTATAGTGGTCACAAGGTCGAATCCACAGGGAGTAATGTCTAAGTACCAAAGCTGACGTCGAACATAGTTCAGGCCAAAATATGGTGGGAGGATATTATACTAATGCAGAAATAAAGATTATACTAATGGTTGTACTTCTATATATTAAAAGGTATAGCCGAACTATGATCCCACGAGCTACTTCCACCCCTAAGGAAGGACTTAACAGGGAGCATGTCTTAACCGACCTACCTATCCAATATAGTTTAAGGACATCCACGGGTGCCAACTCCTAATTCTAGAGATTAGACTGAACAACTCGATCTACCACCCTATGTGAAGCTAACCGGCTCTCCCTTTAGAAAACTGATTATCCTAACATGATTAAGCTTTAGAACTGCTCGAACAACGATGACAAACCTCTATATTGGAAACGGACCTAACAATTAGGCCGAATCTACACAACGATCCTAAAAACCCTTATCCCACATCTCACCGCAAAATACATCTATAAGTTCAATGTGTGTGACAGTGAACTAGGTGATCAATCTAATTCAAAGATGTTAAAATAAGTTTTAGGACGTGGATTAATCGTTTAAACATAATATTACGCACTACACAAATCCCTATCTCATCCCCCTTAGGGTTTTCGCTTGCTTTCACATAATTCGACTACACATGCAATTAGCTACTCATGATTATGCTAATGACGGAATAAAGAAAGGATAACATGCTAGAAATAATAAAAGAGAAATAATTCATTATCATATAACCGCAGAAAATCTGATCTAGAAAAGTATGAAGAAATAATTGCACCAAAAAGTTGAATCTTTTGTTGTTGGAATGTTAATCTAAGCTATAACAAGTGTGTAGAATCAAAGGAAGTTAACTATGGAATCGTAGGATCAGAGGATGTTTAATCTACACTAAAATCGCACCAAAATCACCTAAGAAAAGTCTAAAGTCGGCCAATAATGATCAGGGGATGAATAAGCTGCATATTTATAGTGTAGGGTAAAAATCTGCTTCTGTCGGTCTCAAACGCCAGTTTGCATCCTTGCAAACGCTAGTTTGTCTGGAAATCTTGATGATATTAGGGTTTCGTCTTCAGCGAACTAGCGTTTGCCTTGCCTTGAACGCTCGTTCGATGACTCATGTCTTGAGGGCAAACGCTCGTCTGTGTATCCTGGACGCCCGTTTGTCTTGTATGAGCTTCCTTGAGTCGGGCTGAACCCATCAAAACGCTAGTTTGGGGGTAGTTTGGACGCTCGGTTGTCTAAAACTCTAAATTTCAGTATTTGATGCCAACTCTGTGAACGCCAGTTTGCAATGGCCAAACGCCAGTTTGAGGTAGGGCAAACGCCAGTTTGCCTTGATTTCACTCCAAACTTGACTTTTCCTCACTTTCATGCTACTTTCATGCCACGAACACGTTTCTTATTCCAAAACATTGCCTTCCGGGTTCTCGAGTCACCTAAGTCCTGCAATAACATGTACGAACAAACACCACGCGTAATTCTGCAAGGCAAAATGCTCGGAAAAGAGTCAAATATCACTAAAAAGGTGGAGTTTACTATCGATGTGACAGTTTAACTCCCCGTGCGCATAACTCTCGATATTACTCTCGAAACGGTCTATATCAACCCAAAACATGCCAATAAAGTGATAAACGGGGTTTAAACTGCACACCAAAGTACAGTAAAGTTGACTCCCATCAGTAGGCCATTGAGAAATAACAAAGATGTTCTTGGTATGTTGAAAGAACATGAAGATGTAGAGAACATATCATTTTATTTAGATGTTGATGAATCTTCGCAACAATTGCTCTTCAAATAGCCCGAGGACAATCCATAATTTGGTAGAACTTTTTATGGAGTTCTTTAAAATGATTTTTGTTTAATATCCTAATCACTTCTTCATTTGTCACATATTTGCAGTTTCAGTCCCAAGAGATTCACAACTGAGAGATGCGATCATGGAAGATAGTAACGGTTGTGAAACGATTCATCACAATACACCAAAAAATGTTGAAGGTATGTATATTATACTTAAGATATATAGTATTATGGATATCCTGTGTTTGGATTGAAACAGTGAATCAATATTCTAATATTCAACTTATTGCTTAGATCCAACAACAAAAAAAGTGAGAGAAGTTAGGGGAAGGAACATGAACAAAAAAAGTTGCCATTGAAAAAAGGACCAAAACATGGAATTCAGTTTCACTACAATCGTGGAGTAGGACCGAATCACACATGTTGGTCTAGGCACTAGGGATCAATTGTGCGGAACAAAAATGTATGCCCTGTCAGGGGCGGCTTTACTACTATAGCTTTTGGGGTGGCCGACCCTAAAATTTTTTTTTTTTTGTAATAATGAGAGAATTTTTTTATAAACACGTATCTATGTGTAATTGACCCCCTTATTTTTATACATTGACCCCCTATTTTTATCTATTACTTTATAATTATATGTATAGTATTAAATATACAAATATATGTGTGATACGGAAAAAAATTGACAAATTTATGACCCCCATATTGAAATTCCTGCAGCCGCCCCTGTGCCCTGTACAAGTGCATACATTGAAGGAAATGGCTGTGAATGACAAGAACCACATGTGGAATATGGTAAAGGTATGCAAAACACATTTGCTCTACTCCTAGCTATTTTTGAAGGAGATATATATGATTTTTATTTGTTGTTATGATAATAATGCATTAACACATAAAGTGGACAAAAGAAATTCATATCTATACACGAAACATTAAATAATCTCATTTATAGTTTAATACTCTGTTATACCTGTTTTTTTCCCGCTGATTTCCAGCTGTTTTTGTTTCCTTTCAAGATAATGTTTTCAAGTCTTTTGTTGTCTGATGATGGCCGACCTGAACTGCGCCACGTGTCATCCATTTAAATTGTATAATAAATGACTAGCCTATAAAAGTAAGGCATTAAGGGCCAGGGGCCCCAGATACATACCCATGGGTAGGTCCACAACCCAGTGGGAGATTGGCAGAACTCCTCCATCGACCACCGCAGGTCGGCAAGGTCCAGTGAAGAGGAGCGCCCTGGGTTCGGCCATAGTCGTCTTGGGGGCTCGACGTAGGATGTACAGAGCAACCCCGACTGTTAGTCCATGTGCTGAATAGATAAAGATAAATATGGAAATAATCTGGGGTCATAATGACTCTAATCCGGATATTTAAATATGTCCATAATTATCCCTGAATTATAGGGTTTGCGGGTCTTTATCCTTAGGGAATATATAATAAAACAATCCATTGCAGGACAAGGAAAGGGATAAATCGTCCCCTATATAAATGGACCCTAATGAACTATGAAAGACTTGATTCCAATTCAATACATTGGATACGTAGGCAACTCGAGAGAAATAACTCACGAGCTCAGTCTAAACATACACAAAAACTACCCCCGTTTTACATCTCCTTCTAAGGTTTAATCTTGAATCGTTAGTCACTCAAGGAGATTCGGCCCGGATTTTTTCATAGACGAGATCCAGCATCGTCAATTGGCGCTAGAAGGAGGGCCTCCTTTTTGACAAATCAATCTAGAAATCCTAGAATCTCGCTTTTTGTTGATCATGGCTAAGAACATCGGCAAGAAGGGTGCTCATGATCCAGTGGATCCAACCCAACAAGGTGGAGCTCTCACCACCACCCAGGGAGAAGGCCAGACGTCGGCCGCACAAAAGGGTGCAAACCCTATTGAGGACCAGTGTTGGTCCCTTGGAAAGGCTAACACAAGTTTAGAGGGGGGGGGGGGGGTGAATAAACTTGTCACCAAAATCTTTCCCAAAAACTGAAGGTACTCCAGGAACTGAATTTCTCCGAAACATAAACTGATGCTCAGTTCAGTTTTGTTCCTGTCCCTTAACTTGTGCGGAGTTCAGCTAACTCAACTGAGTATAAATCAATACTGACTTATTCTTAGTCTAGTTAACTGGCACCGGATAGAACTAGCTTTTAGATAACAAACAGTTTGTTGACTTGGTTTTAACGCGAGAACTAAATAATTAAAGCTGTAATGAAGTAGATGAATGCATGAAATAAATAAACAAGAATTATAGAGGTTCCAAGTGGTGTAATCCTGTACGTCCTCTCTTCCCCTGTGATGCGGAGGAAAATTCCACTAGAACTTCTTTGAGATGACCCGGTTACAAAAAGTTCTAAACTGATGGTCCATGACTAATCACTAGCTTCACTATCTAAACACTTGTAGAACAGGTAGGATTGCTGCTCTTCAATTGTTTGAAACACTGGTCCTTGAAGGGTAGAATTGCCTCTTCACCAGCTCATCACAAACACAGTCTTCCTGACTGCACTCAACTGTCCTTCACACCTTCTTGGTGTTTCACAGTCTAGACCTTTGACGAAATCAAAGTTGAGATCTGAATCAATAACTATGATTCAATTGTGATTTGAGCTTTTCTTTTGGATAAATAAATTTAGCACGGCTCTGTATTTCTTCAAATGATAGATCTTGATTTTGCTTGAATGTGCTTGGATACTTGAAGAAATTTTCTTGATCATGCAATTAAGTACTTAGGAGGAATTCTTTCGAAATTGACTTTACCCCTTAATTAGATCTTTTAAATAAATCTGTTTTTAATTCCTCCTGCTCACACACCCCCTTATTCTTGTTGTTGTAGATGTAGTCTATTTATAGGGGTTTATCTAACGTTCATCCTGCTTGAATCTTGTAACGGCTATATTTTGTGAACGTTCTGCTGTGTCAGTATTTCATCCAATTGAATTGCTTCCTTTATAACATTCGATTGTACTACCAGTTTATTGAATGACTGAGTATCCTTATTAGTTTTATACTGAGTTTATCACTTGTCAGTTTCTTGACTGACTTGGAGCGTTAACTGAGATTTTACTCTTCTTCAAATATCAGTACTCCGGTTTTTCATCTGATTATAATTGACTTAATCAGAGTACACCATGAATGAATATCATCTAAGAATTCATTGTCCTTACGATTCTTAGTTCTTTATACAAGATTCATAAAGTCAGTTCAGGTCACCACAATCTTGCCTGAAGTCTAACTTTACAGTCTCGACATAGTCTTCATAACTGAGTTTGAGCCCTCAATTCTTCGATCTTCCATAACTGAGTCTGTGACCCTCAGTTCTTCAGTCTACTGAGTTTGAACCCTCAGTTCTTCAATCTTCTAGATAAGCCAACTGAGTCTATGTCCCTCAGCGAACTTATCTTCTTCAGTTTTCATGTCGGTGTGCTCTGTTTTTCAGTTTCTTATTGAATCTCAGTTTAACTAAATCTCAGTTTCTTATTTTCTCAGTTTCTTTTTTCTTTGCACTATAACAGCTAGTTATGACACTTCATCAATGGGGTTAATAACAATAACTGATTAAGCGATGAATCATCATCAAAACACAAATTTAATTTTCAACAACCAGACTCATCAACCTGACCCAGTCCTTCAAGATCCAGCCAACCAGGCGTTGGTGGAAGCCCTAAAAAACATGGATAATACACCCTCAAAACTATATTTTAGGATACATTGAAGGGGAGAGAACCCCCAGAAGCTTCAGAAACGACACTCTCTTTTGGGACTCGCAAAAAGCAGGAGGTCATGGAGTCTACTGGTCACACAGAGAAGAGGAACATGCATCAACATCCTAATGATACGGCCAGGGCCGAACTGGATACCCTGCTCAGCAGACGATCAGATGAACTTCTCTGTGCGTCACCTTTCACTGAGTACATCGACAACATCCCCGACCAACGGGGTTTAAGATTCCCAAGATTGAGTCATATGATGCATCTGAGGATCCCTATGACCATATGCATCAGTACATCTCTCACATGAATTTATATAATGCCCCGGATGAGATGAAGTGTAAGACCTTCCCCGCACTGCTCACAGGAAAAGCTAGGGAGTGGTTCAACAAGATCCTCCCAGGTCGATCTCTGACTTTGGAGCCTTAATTCGGAAGTTCGTACATGCATTCATCGTAGCTCCTCCGTTTCAGAGAAATCATACTTCACCTTCTTACCTTGAAGCAGAGACAAGATGAGTCCATTCTTCACTTCATAAAGCATTTTAACAAAGAATCCGCAGAGGTGTGGGATGCAGATGATCGACTGTTGGTCGCCTCTTTCGTGGCAGTTCTAAGAGAGGGATGGCTGCATGCCAAGCTGAACAACAAACTTCTTCAGTGCTTAGATGTGGCATACAAGCATTGCCAAGGAGAAAAAGCAAATAGGCTAAAACGAGAGATGGACAGAAGTGAAGGAAAGAAAAACAAGTTTGAAGACAAATCAGACAAGAAAAAAAATTCAGTGTGGGATCGGGTAACTGCACCCGTCTGAGATCGGCAGGGTAAGAAGGGAGCTCTGTAGGACAAAGACTTCATCCCGTTGAACAGATCTCATGAGCAGGTCCTCGCAATAATGGAAAGAAAAATGATAGCAAAAGTCCTTCCACCCATTAGGGGTGGTCGCGTGCAAAGCACTTACTAGAAATAGGACTAGGTCTATCGTAGTAGAGTACTGGCGAGTCAAGGTCGATCCTACAGAGACTCGTAAGAACGTCAAATTATCAAGATTGAGCTTGTCAAAAATAACGGTCAATGACCAACTATAATCTAGACAGTAGTAAAATTGGTCTCGCACACTGACAAGACTACGCTAGTTCACACGGAGACATATTAGTTAAATTATGAGTAATTAGTTACTCTCCCCACACATGCAATAACCTCCCCGTTGGTAAACTTAAATTCATTGTTCAGCTACGGGTACAACTCCTAACCCTATCTACTCCGACCATGGTAGTAGACAATCTATATGCAAGCTACCCTCCTTAATTGGTCCGTAATAGCCCATACGCATACATAACTAGAGTTGCCGGTATTGAGCGTTAACCCATACCGCTAACCCTCCTCGGCAGCTATCGACACTGATTAACACGTTCCTAGGGTCCATCGAGACAAGGTCCAAACTAACACCTCACTATCAGTACTTCATGCTAATTTACGATGACATGCAAATAGTTGATATGCTACTAACATGTAAATTAAATCTGTCGATCAACGTAGCTGGAGCCGATTATCATGAACTAGTGATTTACTAGGTATTTAAATCTAGCGATATAGACCGTCGCAGATCTGAAGAACGCAACCACTACTTCATGATTCCTTAACCAACGAATTAGGTCTATAACACAAGGGGTAAAACAAACTAACTACTACATAATTAAACTAAATAAACAATTAGCACATACTAGTCGAATAGAACAACAACAGATCTACATCATGGAAAAGACAGAAAATCATACCCTCTAAGACGAGTGTAGATCTCACTCAGATCTCCTCCTAGGCGGCAACTCCATCGTCTGTTCGACTAGAACTCATAAAATAATAAAATAAAGAACTAGGAACTTTTATTGCACAATACTTGTAATAGTTGTGTGGTACATTGAATTCTGAGGCGAGGCCTCTTATTTATAGTTACATAAACTAACGTAGAAACACCTAGATCTACCCCTCGTCCAAGAAAATGCGTTTCGGATGATTCTGGACTCTCGGTAAGTCGGCGGCAGCTCCCGGTTTACCGGGGGTAATTTTGTCTTTTTTCTCTCTACCGACTTAGCTTGGAAGGTTCTGGAATACCCTAGGTCAAATCCTTTCATTCAGCCCACTCCAGATTCGTCCATAATGCTCAGCCCAATATTTCGTTTCCTGAAAATAATCAAATAATGCAAGAAATAATATCGCAATAGGGAAAATAAAAGCTCAGAGCTAATTACTCGACTCATGAACCCGACAGATGATATTCAACTCAAATGGTTCATATTTATAGGTTGAAACAACTATTTTTAGCTCATAATGGACAGAATGTTGATGCCGTATGATAGACTATTTTAAGCGTCATCAAGGGGACCCTGGGAAAAGAGAGATCCCAACAAGTTTTGCAAGTACCACAAAGACATTGGTCATGACTCAGAGCAATGACGAGATTTAATAAGAGATATTGATGCGGCAGTAATAGAAGGAAAGCTGGATGAGATCGTAGATCGGTCTTATCAGGCCGAACTACGTGGCTGACGTGAGTTCAGGCATATAAATAACTATCACGAACGAGATAATAGAGATGAGTTTCGAAGTAGAAAAGACCACTCACGGACCAGTTGGTCAAGCGGATAACCGCCCTGTCAACACTATCAACACGATTTGGGAGGGCGATAAAGACTAACAGAAGTGAGGGTACGGCGAAGGCAGTCTCTTTGCTCTACTCAACCCAACAAAAGGTAGAGACTGCTGGGAGAAGTGACTTGTGATCCTAAGGATTCACTCCCTTTGGTGATAAATAATGAAGGATTGGTGATAGAAGCGGTGATCAGCAGGAATCTGATGAGACGAATATGCGCGGACACATGCAGTTCTGTGAAAGTTCTATACTACAATGTCTTCAGGGCTATGGAGTTGAAAGACACTGATCTTACCCAGTCTCAGCTCTTTTGTTCAGCTTTGCTGGACCCCCAGTTCATCCACTGGGAATGATTAAGCTTCCAACTACATTTGGAGAAGGAATCAAGGGTAGGACCCTGATGGTGAATTATATGGTAGTAAAAGCACCCTCAGCATACAATGTGATCATGGAAAGACCAGCACTTATAGATCTTCTAGCTGTGATATCACCGGCTCATGTTAGTATGAAGTTCTCTACAGGAGAAGGCTCTGTAGAAATCAAAGGTGATGTGGAAATAGCCAGGAGCTGTTACACTGCCACAGTGAATTGAAAAATGATGGTTCAACAAGTGAGCATCGAGGAGTTTCTCCCTGAAGATGAAGAGAGCTGGTCACCTGAGGACCAGACAGAGGTTGTACGTCTATGGGACGAACAGACAAACTCGACAGTGAACGTGGGTACCTGGATCCCGGCCTCACACAATGTATCTTTGATAGATCTACTAAAGGAATTCAGAGATGTATTTGCATGGAAGACAAAAGACATGCCAAGGTTATCCCCGGATTTAGCCGTGCACAAGCTAAACATAGAACCGAACAGGAGGCCTGTTCGGCAAAAGAAAAGGCACTTTTCCTCTGAACGCATCTCAGCAATTGAGAAGGAATTAATCAAGCTACCGCATGCAGGTATCATCAAAGAAGTGTTGTACCCAGAATGGCTGGCAAATCCAGTACTGGTCAAGAAGCCAGATGGAAGTTGGAGGATGTGTGTTGATTTCACCGATCTCAACAAAGCTTGTCCAAAAGATTGTTATGCTCTACCTAAGATTGATCGTCTAGTTGACTCGATAGTAGGGTATGAGGTATTTGCATTCTTAGATGAATACAAGGGGTATCATCAGATTTCCACGGACCCCAAAAATGCAGAGAAAACCTCTTTTATCACAGAGTTTGGGATGTACTGCTATGTCAGTATGCCCTTTGGATTGAAGAATGCCGGAGCAACCTACTAGCCAACAGTGAACAAAGTATTTGCACAACAGATTGGCAGATGCATGGAAGTATATGTGGATGACCTCCTAATCAAGAGCAGGACTCTTGATCAATATATATTGGACGTTAGAGAGGTATTTTATGTGCTGAGACGAACTCAAATGAAGCTTAACCCTAAAAAAATGCACATTCGGGGTCAGATCGGGCAAGTTCCTAGGATACATGATATCCAAAGACGGGATTAGAGCCAATCCTGAAAAGGTGGATGCCCTGAAAATAATACAACCACCGAAAATCATCATTGATGTATAGAGACTGGCAGGAAGAATAGTTGCTGGATTTACAGAAACCCGAATCCGGATCCGATCCATAATTGGATCGTCAGATCTGATTCACAGCACCGATCGAGACACTCGATCATGCACAGCGTAAGCTTTGAATTAAAATTTGTTTTTCGATTTTACCACAATATGATTCGCATAATAAATTAACATAACTACGAGAAGGATGAAGATTTACCCAATAGAAGAGGATGAGAAATCGACAATAGGGAGAAGCAGCTGTCTTCCGGATTGTATCTCCAAGCGGCGACTGGTGGACGTCGATCCTCGTAATAGAACCTCCTTGAATAAGCTCCAAGGTTTTTCTTCTCCTAATGGCTAGAACAAGAAACTAATTTTTCTTCACCGCTTTATTAAAAGTGGCGCAATATTGGTATGTACTTGTGTTGGGAAAAACTCTCTTTATATAGGAAATTAACTAGTCAAGAGAGAGTTATCCTTTCACAATGCAATTACCCTTTTTCATAAGGAAAAGATATTTGCTATAAAATAAGAGATAATATTTATAAATGAGATAATGATTATTAAATCAATCTCTTATTTTTCCATTAATTACATGTGCCATAATCTAGGAAAATTTCTTTTCCTAATTTTCTCAACATATGTGGCACCATTTTGCCATTAATTTTAATAGAAAATGTCTTTTCTATTTTACATATTATTCACCAAATAAATAATATTGCATATTCATTAAATAGACCAACTATTTAATTTATTCTCGAGGTTCCACAAAACGAGAAAACACTCGCGTGTTAGGAGCCAACCCAGGGACCATGGACCTATAACCAGTAGCTAGAATAAATTGAATTAAATATTCATCGAACAGAACATTTCTATTCCACTCATTAATTCCAGAATTACGCCACCATAAATCCGAAACTGAACTCTATCGATTATAGATATAACTTATTCACAAAAATTCGAGTCAGTAAGTGTCCATTGATATAATCATTACATACAGAGTAACCCTCCATAGACTATCCGTAACGAAGCGGGATTATTTCCGTAAACCTTCTTCATTACATCTTATATCCTTATTTACCATTAACCCACTAGTGACCAATTAGTTCATAATCAATACGAACTCGGCCGATCGATCAGTTTCTAGGATCAACAAATATGGGGATTGTCTTTCTACTTCCCGTATGAAGGAATGGATATACCCGCCAATATCTAAAGCAGATGAGACATATCTCCCAATTTTATATACCCGCCAAGCACTTATCAGTGACATTAGATGCCACACGACTTGGTAAACTGATCAGCTAGGTTGTCGGCTCGAGGCGATCTTTTGGACCGAAAAGTCGCCTCTCTGCACGATTTGTCTGATCAGGTGGTACTCTTTCTCAATATGCTTTTGACCTCTTGTGACTGTGAAGATCTTTGCATGAGCTACCTCTTAATAGTTTTCACAGTAAAATGGTATTGGCTCATCGAGACCTAGAATCACTTACCGATCCAACAATGAACTTCTCAAGTCACACTGCCTCTTTAGCTGCTCTGAAAGCTGCTATGTATTCGACTAACAGAGTCTAATTGGCAGTGCTGGATTGCTCCAGACTATAGCTCCATCATTATGAGTAAACACTGAGCCCGAAATTGATTAACGATCATCCTTAATCTGACTTAAAGTCAGAATCAGTGTAATCAATACTCAAGTTTGAGCCCGAATATACAAGCATATAATTCCTCGTTCTCTAAAGATACTTGAGGATCCACTATACTGCTATCCACGGCTCGAATCCAATATTCGAATTTTAATTGACCTTTTGATAATCCGACTTTCTCTATCCAAAAGAGAATCTATCCCATTTTCTCTATATCCGAAGATTGAGAGAATTATTCCGTGAGGGGTTGGTAGGAAACCTCTTGTTGAATATAGCTTGCAAAGAAATGCATTCATCTTAACCAATAAGATGGATAGGATACTGCCATAATTTTTTCTCATGAACTCGACCGAATCGATTTCTAAGAACATAGTCCACTTCTCTAATTCAGAGAAGCTTTGGCTTGTCAGTTCCAGACTTCAGATAACACACCTATGTTGATCATAACTGTTACAGTGTTACCTTACCAACACTAATATTCAATACTTTACCAATATTGATGTCCTAGTCTGTAAAAGACTTATCAATATTTTGGTCAAGCCCACAAATTTCAAAACATGTGACTTTTAATGACCTAAAGGTTTGCTTAATCCACCGATGGATACAAGCATGGGCAGTCAATCTGCCGTTGGCTTTGAGCTAAAACCCTTTTGTTCTGAATGAATTCAAGTTTTGATGTACAGCAAGAAAGTTTCAAGGCATCACCCCTGGTAATCTTTCTGCTTTCCGCGGAGTCAAGCGAGGCTATATGGTGAGAGAGTTTTAGGGCATCACCCCTTGTTAACTCTCTACTTCTCAGAGAATTGCCCTTAAACCACTAGGCATTGCCTTGAAAGTTTAAACTTTCCCATTCATTCAACTCTTTCACGTAGATCCAATCTCTCCCACTGGGCCTGAGACACTCAGGTGGTTCTACAAGAGTGTGAACAGAAGTGGAGTACCAAAACACCATTTATAGCTATATGGCTCTAAACCATAGGTGATCAATCACCCCCAACAGACTGTAGAGACTGCATAATAACAGCAGGTCAATGGTTAAACCATACTCCCA